>CM053623.1:415409307-415424917 GCA_028646595.1 Phalanger gymnotis
AAGACTGCAAGACCATAGAGGAATTATTCTGCCTATCATGAAGCTTGGGGAAAACAGAAGTCCTGAAGGAGATGGACCCAAGCTGAGTAAGTATGCCATCTAAGCCTTTATCCAAGGCCCTAAAGAACAGGTTAAATTGCCCAGGGCCAGTCATAGATCCCCGATATCTGTTTCACTTCCCTTCATGATTTCATTTGTGTCTTAGCATCCTCATTACCCAGTACAGTTCCTATCACACAGTAGGTGCTTAATGAATGTTTATTGATTTATCGATTGATTTAATTAATTCACACTAAGAAGTACAAGATACATTCACAGATCTGACTAGGTATCTTGTCTCACCAAGTTCAGGTCCCCTAAACTATTCCTATTGGGTTTGTGGTTTGTTGTTTGTTTTTTTGTTTGTTTGTTTTGGTTTGGTTTGGTTTTGCTACTTCTTGTACTTCAGGATTATTATGTAGACGAGGCACGAGGTTTGCTCTGCTTGGCCTCTGGGAACCAATGGATGAAAGAGAAGGGCAGATTTCTGGTCAATATCAGGTATAACTTCCTCACAACTAATGCTGATCTTGTGGGGGAAGTGAGCTTTTTGGCACTAGGAATGTTCCCAGAAAGTTTAGATGAGCCTAGAAGTAAGGGCTTTCACATATGTTTTAGAGCAGACTCTTTACTACAGGACTTTAGACGGGACAAGCTCTAAGGTCCTTCTGGACTCTGAAATTCTATGACTTGATAACTAATCCTCGCCTTCTTTTTAAATCTTTAATGCAAATCCAGCTCTATGAAAGTACAGAGGATACACTAATATTTGTCCTGATCCTGTTCTGAAGACACCAGAAAATCCAAGTCATGCACAAGAAAAGAACAGAGGTAGGAAAGGATCCTTACATCCATTATATCCGAATCTCAGCCTTCTTAGACTATGCCCATTTGCGGCACTACCCTACCTTCTTCTATTTGCCAGCATAGGCAGGTAAGGGGAGGAATGAATGAATTTAAAACATTTCTTAAGCCCTGGCTATGACTTTTGCTTAGAGCTGCCTCAATTATCCTTCTCTATTTCTGTGCAGGTACAAGCTGTTTCCTAGCGTCCCCCTCTTTGGGCTTTCCTGTTCTGCTCCCTCCTAATTCAGGGCTGGCCTTAGGGGTCAGTGTCATCCATTAAGCTAATTCTCTTGCACGCATGTAATGTTTCCCATTTTTCATTTTAAAATTCTTACTTGGGTAGATGTATTTGGACTCTTCCTGAAACGGTCTAGCTGCATACTCAGTAGTTGAATGACATACCCAGCCCCATAAGTAAGACCATAAGACAATTGCAGCATTGACTTTCTGGGAGGGTGGGACGGACTCAAGCTTCGGAGGACAGCTTTTAGGCAGTGGCCCCTTCTCTAACACAATTGCTCAGTTGTTTCCCATGTTGAGAAAGTGATGGGATGTGCATTCCTGGCAAAGGGGATATTTGTTTTCCCACAGAAGGTGACACAGAGCATGGAAAGGTCAAGCCTGGTCCCAGACCACGTTGACTGGGTTAAGCCTCCCCTTTTCCCACAGGGCTGGGATTGCAATGAGATCGTTCCCAGCTGTTTTCCCCTGGGAATTGGAATGTTTCCTCAACTGCCCTAAACAAACACCCTTACTGGCAACTGAGCCTCTGGGTTTATTTAAAAACAGCAGTCAAGGAATGATCAGGACCCCCAAAAGGGTTATGTGCCAGTGGACCAGAGTAAGGCACCCAAGCTCTTTCTTACAGACACATTTTATAGGTCATTCAGCATCTAAAGAGTCCTTAAGTCACTATTCCATTTCTATAAAAATACATGAAGCATGGCCTGGGCTTCACTAGATAAGCATTGGCCAGAAACAACTCTGAGGGTCTCCCCATCTCAGTTTGATGTTTTTTATTAAAGGGGTCATCTCTTGGCTCACTTTTTAAGCAGCCCTAATCACTAAATAGGCCTTGCCTCAGTCAAAGTGAGAACTCAGAAAGACCCTAGCTTAAAAAGGCCAAGGTTTTTCACTGTATCCTGGGCCATCTCCAGTTATCCTGATCTATATCTGGTTACTGGACCCAGATGGCTGGTGACTTTGCACAGCCCTCCCTCACTGTGATCCAATTCACTTGCAAGCCATGGCATCATCTTCCTGATGTCATGATCTTCTTTGAGAACAAAAGACAAACCACACACACACACTACAGGAAGAAAGAGAATATCATTGGTTTCTGGCTTTCTTTCCCATTGAATTGCTCCCCCAACCTCCAAATATCTTCCCAAAGAGGTGAGTATTTCCCTAAGATAATAAAGTAACAATCGAGAGTAAAAGGAATTGCCATGGAAGCTATAAAGTAGCATCCACTCAGTGAACATATATTAAGTGCCTACTATGTGCAAAAGTGATGCAATCTAGCATAATGAATACAAAGGAAGTCCCTTGGATTCAGGAAAAATTGTGTGGGAGTCCTGTCTCTTGACACATACTGTGTGACTGTGTACAAGTCACTTAACTTCTTAGTGCCCCTAGAACACTCACAAAATCTAAGTTGATGATTTACATTGAAGAAGGGAGTATCCTCAGTAGAAATTTCCCCACACTGAAGGAATCACAAGTCTGGACCAAAAATAAAACAAGTACAAAACACAGTACTAGATGACTGGGTAGATAAAAACATATTTAAGATATGGTTCCCGAGTCAAACTTTGACTAATTGAAAAACCAATTAAAATCCAGGAGAACAGATAATAAAATATACTTCCCTGCTCATAGCAGAGAGTCAAGGGACTGCTAAGGAAAATGTTGTACACATTGTCAGATACAATCTCTGAATCAGATGCTTTTTCCCTGAATTATTTTTCTTTGTCACAAAGGAGAATGCAATTCCAAGAATGAAATGATAGTGATTTAAAGGCCTCAATAAAAGATTTTTTAAAAAATAGATGGCTCCTCTCATGGAGTTTATTGTCTGATAAAGGAGATGCAGCACATACCCAAATATGCAGCTAGCTCACTCCAGAGTGAAGAGATACTTCCTGGTCCCTCAGAGGACTAAGAAGTTCTAAGAACTAAACAGTTACTTCTTGAAACAGTTTACCTGTTTTAATGAGAATAGCGACAATAATGAAAACTCCCATTTGTATATATTATCTCATTTAAGATTAGACTCTATGTCCAGGATGGAGTAGAATCCAGAAATCATGCTCAGTATCCAAAACCTAATTTTGTGAATTGAACCCTGAAGACAACTCCACCCTCCTCCTGAACTGGTTTCAAGGCACAGAAGAACTATTGGTACTGATGGGTTAGGAGAGCACTTATGAACAAGGCTGAATCTGGGGGGCTTCTTGCAGCTTAAAGAGAACATTTAGTAAAGGTAATCAATCTAAAAGCATCTCAGGAATAATCCCCAGTCGCTGAAATGCAATGCCTGAATCCCTTTGCTTCTGAAAGATTCTTCAATCAGCTAGGTGAGTGGATGATGCTTTTAACAAAATGGATTTTTGTAAATTACAAGTCTCTTTGCCAATGAAACAGCCAGGCCATTTTCCCTTCCTTATAATCCTGTTACTTGTACCAGTTAGAATGAAATAATGGGGGGGTGGCATTATTCCCTCATATGCTGATCACAGTAGGAATTAAGTTCAAATTATGCAGTCTTTGTTCTTTGAATATATATAAAAACTTTAAAGGAAAAAAGTGAGAAATTATAGAGTTTCAGTGATTAGAAAAAAAATTGTTTCTATAGGCATGAAAGGTAGTGTAGTATAGTGGATAGAGAACTAGCCTTGAAGTCACAAAGACCTCATTTCATGGTCTGACTCTGACACATAATGAATGTGAGACCCTGGGCAAGTCATCTTAACCTCCCAATGCTCTAGATAATTCACTAAGACTATCAACAAAGTGCCAGTGTGACTCAGGGAGCTTCCTATATCAATAAAATCACAGGTCTAGTCTCTGCAACTCTTAAACAATATTTTGTTAAATATTTGCAATATTTTGTTTAAAAGCATCATCCTCTTACCTTCCTGATTGAAGAATCTTTTAAAAGCAAAAAGATTCACATATTGCTTCTCAGTGATGGAAGGTTATTCCTGAGATGCTTTTAGATTGACTGCCCTTACTAAATGCACTCCTTAGGCCACAAGAAGCCCTCAGCTTCAGGCATGTTCACAGTTGCTTTCTGAATCCATCGGTACCATTGGTTCTCCTGTCTCTTGACAAGACCAGGATAAAGTTGTCTGTTTCTTTCTCTAAAATAAAAAAAAATACACTACTTGCAATACAAGAATCGGAATTAACATATCCAGTCAAACCCCTATCTGATGACTGAATCTCTACCACCACAGCCCCTATAAGTGTTCAGCTGGGTTCAAAGATGTGCTACTACTAGCTAGGATGGGTTGGAGAAAAACAACGATTAAATTTTCAATATGAGCATTTACACCTTGAAAATCTACAAACATTATAAATCAAAGTTTTATTTATTGTTTTATTGATTGTCTAGACCAGGAATGGGGAACCTACAGCCTTGAGGCCACATGTGACCATCTAGGTCCTTGGGCGCAGCCTTTTGATTGAGTCCAATTTTTTCGAACAAGTCCTTTTATTAAGGAGATGTGTTCTGTGAAATTTATATTCAGTCAAAGGACCACCTTGGGACCTAGAGGACCGCATGTGGCCTTGAGGCGGCAGGTTCCCCACTCCTGGGACTCTAGACTTAAGAAATTAAGAAAATGGTAATAAAAGTGTATCATGAATTTTTAGAGACCCAATGATTAAACATTTACCATCACATCCCTGGCTGGGCTCAAACAATTCAACAAACATTTAGTAGGTACGTATTATTAGCAAATCATCATGTTAAGTGCTAGATATATCAATATAGATTTAAAGTAAAATCTACTCTCATGAAGCAGAGGAAATTGGAGGGGGAGATCCAAGTTTGTGAATGTTCCACCAAAAGATCATATGAAGAGTATCCTCTGATGGATATAGACAAGGAGACAAAGCAGGAAATGGGTGAGAAACTCTGGGGCCTAGAGGAGAATGGGTCAGGAATAAGAGGGAGGCTGGGGATCCTCAGAGGAAGGAACTGAAAATATTGACTAGGAATTCTGCATGATAGAGTTTAAAATGTGGTAAAGATGGCCTTGGGATCCTGTAGGAGTTGGAGAAAACTAGAAAAAAAAGGAAAAGCAAGAGTTTGGGGCTGCCAGAAGAACAAGGTCATGAATTTCGCTTGGCAAGTTGCCTAATACAGATGTTAAGAGCCTCGTTAACAAGAGAGGGGATGTTGTGCCACTGCTCTAGGAGGACACTGGACTGAGGAGTTAGCTATACCTATCGATTAGGCAGAAGGCAAATTGGGATATGAAATAATCCAAAATAGAACGTACTTCACAAGTCCTTCTTTTTGTTGTTATTGTTCAGTCGCTTCAGTCATGTCCAACACTTTGTGATTACATCAGGGGTTTTCTTGGCAAAGATGGTGAAGTGGCTTGCCATTTCCTTCTCAGGCTCATTTTACACATGAAGGACTGAGGCAAACTGGGTGAAGTGACTTGCCCAAGGTCACACAGCTAGTAAGTGCCTAGTGCCAGATTTGAACTCAGGAAGATGAGTCTTCCTGACTTAAGGTCTGGCATTCTATCCAGTGAGCCATCTAGTACCAGTCCTATGGGACAGAAATTGCCTTCGGCAGTGATCTAAAAACTGGATGTGCTCAGGTTTCAAGGTTTTAAACTTTTAATCAAATAAAAGTATTCCAGGTGCTACTCCTCATTAAAAAAAATACATTCTTCAAAAAGTTGAACCTTTAACAATGTATGGAGGATTGGTGAAGATTAAGATCTAGGAAATCTGGCTAATTTCATCATGCTAGGCCATGTTGACATGCTGTTTACAGGAATGCTCACAGTAGACATACTGAAACCATAATAATGACCCTGAATGGACAACTGTCTTTTGAATTGTCCTAGGTAGCACCTAAGACATCTAAGATGTGTTCTAGGTAGCCATCTATGAGCCCTAGAAAAGATTGACTAAGTAATTTCACAAAAGTGGTAGCAGTGGTGCCAGGTGGTGCCTTTTCTGAGGACCCTGCTATTTTCCTTCCTTGAAAAAGGCTACCCACCTCACTTTCTCCAAGCTGACCACAAGCCTCTCAAATGCCATCTGGACAATATGATGACATACTACACAAATCCAAATTTCTGACATCTAACTCTACCCTGGATCAAAGTAGGATTAAGAGAAACTAGGCTCAATAAATCTAATGCAGAATCAGGTAGAATATGGTTCACAAATATCTCTACAAGACATTATCTCTCTGTCTCTGTCTCTCCGTCTGCCTCTCTCTCTCTAATTTATATATTTGTCTAGACACATGTGCTGGTACAAATCTGCTTAAATGTGTCTGCTGGTATATCAGAAATTAATTCAATTGAAAGAAGTTCTATGTCTTTCTTTAACAGGAGCAAAGTGGGCATTAAATTGCGTGGTTAGAAATCTTATCTGCCTCTGCATATGTAAAGGAGATAGTAAATGCTGAAGCATTCAGTGAGGGAGAATTGAAGAAAGGAAGCCTTCAGGGATTTCTAGAAGCAAAGGGCTAAAACAGGTGTGTGTGTGTGTGTGTGTGTGTGGTGCGCATGTTTGTAGGTATTTGCACTGGGAATTCATTGATCCTCTTAATTTTTGTAAATAGGGAATTGTTCTTTGGATTATAATATTTTGACTGATTCATATCCTTCTACTTGGCTAATGTGGAACAATAACTTTCAACTCTAAACTAATTTTGAAGGGCTACATGGATCTGGTCAATTTTTATCTCAGAATATGAGTTTGTCTGTAGAAAGAATTTATCTCAACAGGAGATCAAGGAATCCATACATTAACTCTGTTATCAGATGGGAGCTTGTATGACACATAGCATCATGTTTTCTAAATACTTCCTATGTTTTGCAATTTTGTAAATTGCTGTTCTTAGAGACATAATTTCATCAAATATAGATCTGACAGATCGCAAGTTTCAATGGAATGGAACTTTGGCTTTGTCATGATTCTAATTGGAATCACCAAATATTGGAGTTGGAAGAGACCTTTGAGCTGAATGCATGAAGAAATGAAGAATGAATGAATGGTGAATATGTTTATTAGTGCTTATAGTGCACACAGTACTGGGAATACAGCTAAAAAAGTAAGATAGTAGCTGATAGTAACACATAAGGAAGGTTTCAGTTACAAACAGGAATGAGCTAGTAAATGTTGGAGAACTGGCTCCCTGAAAGCTGCCCAATACACTTTTAAGTTGAATTTGTGCTATTAACATTTTCTACATCACTTTCTTAAGTCTAGACAATCAACAAAAGAATATGTCACTTCCTTATCGTAGCATTTGCCAATTTCTTTTTTATTCTGAGCACCATTTTTATTTTATTTTTAATTTATGGAGTAAAGTAAACATTTCCATAACACGGTACGATAAAAAGATGATTGCAAACCTAGGTACAACTTGGTATTCTTTTCAAATATACAACAAATTATCATGTAAATTTCTTTTTTCTTCCCTTCCTCTCATACCCTAGAGATGGCTACCATTAGGCACAAGTAAGTATATGTGTGTCTGTGTATAAAATTATTCTATACATACTTCTGTTTATCAGTTCTGACCCTTTCCAAGCTGTAGATGTTCACACTGAAAATTTAACAATGGGCTGGTACAATAAGCTGGTACAAGCTCCGTAGGGCTTGCTTGCCAGGATGATGGTTTGGGGCACTGGTATTTCTTGAATTCAGGGCCCTTGTTCTCCAGTGGGATCTGAGGGGAGGTGGTGATTAAGGTGATAGTGGTCATTGGTTTGCCTGGTCCATGCTGCCTCCTGTTTCTCTGTCAAAGTGTCTTATCTTCTGATTCTAAAACCATTGTTCATTCTACTGTACCAAATGGCCATCATTGTACCTACTTGATCATTTGAGAATGGAACTGATTTTTATGGAGAACTTTCTGAGCTGAAACTGATAGCTATAAAAGGTCCTAGGTATATAGAATTGAAGCTGATGCCAGTCTCTAAAGTGGGTTCCTGGAAGTATCCACTATTGACTGTTAAATTGGTCATGCCATATAAATGATATGACATACATACCCAGAGGGACTCATTGAAGAAGTTAATTGGGATGCCCTGGACTGACCCTGAATGTGTTAGGTAGCATAAAGGGAACAGGAGGCCCTCTTATTACTGATGGATTTTGAATCAATCATCATTATTGTTTATTGGACAACTCAGGAATAGGCAGGAAGAACTATCGAGTGGTAATAAAAAGAAGAGGCAAAATTTCAAATAACTTGCCTACACAAGATATTTTCAAGTGTCCAGTAGAAGCCACTTTCGAGACTAACCAGAACTTGAGAAGTTCAGGCCTAACATGAAATATCCATTATATATAATCATGAGGTTTCTCTATTGTCTACAAGCCTTTTGTTTGCTTTGTTTCTAGATCCTGAGACATATTTTCAAACATTTTCCCCTCCTCCCCTATTTCCACCTTTCAATTTAAGTCATCTTGAACATGAAAGCCTATATTGATGTAATTGATTTAACATTGAATTCTTAATGGAATTTCTCTATTTCTTCATTCTCACCTTTGAAATTTATTACTTCTCTGATCTTAAGCAAGTCCCTTAACCTCCCTGATCACCTGCAAAATGAAGATATTAAACTAAATGGCTACTGAGGTCGCTTCTTAGCTCTATTTATTATTCTATGATCCTCTCCACTCTTGGATAGGGAGGTCCTTAAAAAGCAGGTAGTCTATGACTGGGACCATAATCAAAATCTTTTCAGCATGTTGTTAGAATCTTCCAGAGACTTTTTTTTTCCATTAATAAATAATCCAGAGCCATAAATCAGGCATCAAAGTAGGAATTGGGGATAATATCAAATCATATTGTTTAAAAACCATCTTTCACCCAACTTGATCATTGGCCTTACTCAGTAAATTTGCTTTCCCAATAACTCTTGACTTTAAAAAAAAATGAATCCACCTCCAAAAGAATTAAAGTTTGCTACCACCCAAAGAATAAATCTCAGACCCTGGTGGCAATTCCTAGGATTGAATTTTTAAAAATGGCTCAAACAATGATAACACTATGGCAATAAATATAGACCCCACCAGAGTTTCTATGTGCAAATTAAACATTGGCCTTCAAAATTAACCTCTTGGAAATCTTAAACTTCTCCATCACTCTGTTGTTACCACCTTCAAGTTTACAAAGCATCACATGCTCTCTGTCTCTGTCTTTCTTTCTCACTTATTCTTTCTCCTCCCCCTTTCACTCTTCTTCTCTCTATATATCTTCTTACATATTTACAAATAAAGAAATTAAATTGCGTAGAAATTAAGTGATTGGTCAAACAGCCAAGATTCAGTCCTGGAGTCTGCTGACTGCAAGTCCAGTATTATTACAATTATGTCACACTCCTCTTACTCTATTATAAAATCCTTTCTGACAAAAAAGCATACTTCAGTCTTTTTCTCTCTACAATAGCTGTAACATTATCAAAATTCAATAAATTTGTGTTAAATAAATGAGTTACTGTATGGATGAGAGGAAAAGTGTTATGAATAAACTATGTAGCCACTACCTATTAGACAGATTTTCACAGTTTTAGTAAATGTCTACTCTTCTACACGAAATGTGGGCTGGCCTATCTGTCCGCACCATCTTCAATAGTGATGCCATTGATCAGATCGGAATTGTCTGATTTGCTCAGCATTAACTGTCACTTTCCTTAGACAAGGTAATATCTAGTCTATGTCTAGAGACAAACATTCATGTGTGGATCAAAAAGTTGGCAAGGTCGGAGGGAGACAGGGAGGACTGAAGGGATTGAGGGAGGGGGAATGAGATACAGAGAGATTTTTGTGCATTTTGTAGTAAGAAATATTAAAAATCACTTTGCCACTTGCAGCAAAGACGACAAAAAAAAACCCCTACACAATGTCATTTTCTCTATTGTCAACTAGAAAACCTAGATGATACCTAACATTCATATAGGCTTTTACATAGTGCCTTAAGGCACTTCATATGCATCATCCCATTTGATCTACATGATAACATCATGAGATAACTATTTTCCCATTTTACATACAAGAAATTGGAAACTAATTGAGGTTAAGTGACTTCTTCATTGTCATACAGCTAATAACTACCTGAAATAAGATTTAATCTCATTCTCTTCTTCCCCAAGTATCCAAAGCTCTTTCCATTATATCATGCTACCTCAAACTTTTTTTCATTTAAATAAATAAATGTTATTGAGTTCCTTTGGTGTTATATTGTCTAAATTTCTCTCAGTATCCCTTTTCCTCTTCCTCTTTCTGCCCACAAAGACATCCCATATCACAAAGAATATTTTTAAAGTATAAAGAAGTGGGGAGGAGGGGGAATCAACAAAACCAACCAATATATAGAAAAAGTCTTAAAATACATGCATTGTTTACTACCCATGAATCTCCAAACTCTGCAAAGCAGTAGGAGAAGATGTTTTCTTATATCTCCTCTTTGAGGCCATGATTGTTCTTTGTAATTTTACAATCTACACTTTCAATTATTTTGTGGTTTTGTGCTTTGCATTTTCATTGTTGTAGTCATTGTACATATTGTTGTTTTCTTGGCTCCACTTATGTCACTCCGTTGCAGTTCCTGTCTTTCCGTGCTTCTCTGTATTCACGTTATGCATCATTTGTTACATCACAATAATATTCTACCTTTTATTTTTTTTTAAAAAAAAGCTCTTATTTTGTTGCAGACCTTTAGTTTATTTAGTGCGAGAAAATTCCGAATGTGGAAACATCGCTGCCATTAATGGAGACAGGCAACTCATTTTTATCTTGGTCTTAGAAAGTGTCTTGGAGCACTGAAAAGTTAAATGACTTTCCCAGGTTTACTCAGCAATTATTTTTATGAGGCAGTACTTGACCCTAAGTGTTTCTGACTCCAAGGCTGGTTCTCTATTTGCTGCCTCTCAATTTCAAATAAAAAACTTGATCATTTTCCAACAAAATTCAGAACAAATGTTGGTTTCTTTGATATGACTAATTAGCTGAAAAGTTACTGAGTGCTCCATAAATTTGAAGCAATTACCATCAGATAGGATATTTGACCCTTCAGGGTAAAAGTAATTCATGAGGAGCATTTTAATTGAGTTCCTTTTGTTTCATAAATGTGTCCTGCTCTTTGGTCTGTTCCAATTGGGATCTGAGTCAGATGACCAGGGTTATAATCCCAGCTCTGAAACTTGTAGTGTGTGACCTTGGGCAAGTCATTTAACTCCTCTGACCTTTACTTCCCTCATCTGTGAAATATCTTTAGTAATACTTATGCTACCAACCACACAAGGTTATCGTAAGGAACGGGCTACATCACATGAGATGTGAGATCAAGAAAAAGGGCCACACTCAGGGCTTCCAAAAACATTTCTGAACCTTTAGTCTCTCAATAGGCAAACAGAACTGAAGTTGGTGCTGACTAGCTCCTCTGAAGAGTTTCCTGAACTTGTTTATCGACCTTTAATTCACCACTCATCACAACCTCATGACATTCCCTTCAACTTAAATACTATACTTACTTATACTTATACTATACTTGAACTATGTGCAGAGCCTTATGCTGGTGCTTGTGAAGACACAAAGTTGACATAAAGCATGAACTCTGTCCTCATGGAATGGAAAAAATTCAACCTTTCAGTGGATTAGAGACTTTGACCACGTGGACTTTCATTCCATGGAAGATTACAACCCATTTACAATTTATCCTTTAAAAAAGAAATCAGTTAAGTTCATTTAACCAAGAGACAAAGAATAAAGAAAAAGAGAACACACCTGGTCCAGTTATCAGGGATTGGTGGATGAAGTTTAGGGTACTTTAAATAATTTTCTGTGTTCTTCCATCAGTAATTGTTCTGTCAAATCAGGTGAGTAAAGTAAGAAAAAAACAGAATTGCTACGTGTGATTTTTTTCAGCAAAATAGACAAAAAGAAAGAGGAAAAGTGGATAAACATGCATGTAGAACTTTAGAGTATTTTAGTACTCAAATGAGCCTGTGATATCACTGATTTTGATATTCCCTCATCAAAGATTTAAATCCATGAAACAAAGGATTTTACATTGATCTGCATTCAATTTCCTGAGATTTTGATGTTAGGTTATTGTATAGAAAAGCACACATCTCAACAGACATTTCACTGCAATGAGGGGACTTGCTAAAGTGAGCATTTTTCAGCCCTCAGTGATGCCATGCTTTTTTTCCTCCTAAAAATATACAAGGAAGTCAAGTCAACAAGCATTTATTAACAACCTACTATATGCCAGGCACTGTGCTAAGCATTGCGGATAAAAATAAAAGTGAAGCACTGTCATTGGTCCTAAAGAGCTGATCATCTAGTGAAATTTGAGGATATTGGTGAAGGCCTTGAGACCTTGGCCCAAAGGATGTCCACAGCACTGGGGTCTATATTTTCATCATACTGTGGTTCCCACTTTCTTCTCAGAGTCAATATCTAGTTCTGCTTAGAGTCAAGATAGGAGTGAGGGAGGTATTTGTGGTCTATGGAAGGCAAAAAAAAAAAACCTAGTCCTGGTTCTATCTAGTTTGTGCCACAAGAAGATCTATTTGTATAGGTGGATAATGATGCTACACGAGACCTTACCCAAACCATAGTAGTCAAATATGTAATCAATGGATTGTTAATTGATTTATAAAATTTATTAAGTGCCTACGATGTGCATGTGCCAGGCACAATGACTGCTACTCTGATACAAAGTACAAAAAGGAAATATTTCTTGCTTCCAAGAAGCTTACATTGTAAAAGGGGATGGGGGAACAAATACATCATGTGGATTGGTATTTACAAAATACATACAAAGCAGATGCAAGGTAACCTCAAAAGAGAAGGTCCTAGAATATGAAAGGAAAACTTTGCTGCACAAGATGAGGTGACCCCTGAAAGAAGTAAGAGATTCTAAGAAATGGATGTGGTCATGGAGAGCATTCTCCTATGATATCTCTACAATTGACTGACAGATGTTGAAAATGTGTGATCTTGCTGTATTTATTAATTGTTGATTATTTAAAAAAAAACTTTGGTTCAGTGGACCTACACCTTAAATGATCCCTTCCATCACGATGTTCCTCAACCACAAATCAAAGGTATTTAAGATTCCTTTAAATATTAAACAGATAAAACTTTGTTTGCTAACCTTTTTGAGCATAACCACCAAGTGAGATGCATTCTCAAGAATAAATGGTCATTGCTGTGAAGGTGCCCTAGAACAAAATCCAAATTGAAGTAGGATTCTCAATGGATAATGAGGTCGTCCAGTTCTTCTTATTTTCAGATAACATTATGCTGGTTGCCTCAAGCTCCAGAACACTGAAGAGCTTTATGGAAGATATCCATAATTATTCACAAGAAAGACCAATCAGGTAAAAAAGTGTCTGTTGTCCAGATTATGACATGCCATTGTATGGATAACCTACCAATGAGTAAGAAATATCTTGGATCATCAAGAAATTGACAACAAATTGATCCCAGAGTTAAACAGATGGAGGAGAGTAAGTCGGATTGCCTTCAGTATATTGTAAAATTCTTTTAATGACCTGAAACTTCTCCCTGATACAGAGGCCCATCTATTTATTAGCACTATTCTACCAGTGTTGTTGCATGGCTACAAGTCAGATGATTCTATACTTTCCAAAGAACTAAAAATGAGCATGATTCAGAAATTAGTGGAGAAATGAATGGTAGATGTGAGCAAGAAACAACAGATAAGGAATTACAAAGAAGAGCCAGAGTTAAGGATGTTATCAGAAAAATGTATGATTAAAAAAGAAGATAGGTTGTTCATTGATCTAGAGCAAATGATAATTGATAGCTCAGGTGATTCATTAGTGTCCTTATGATGTCAAGAGAAAACTCAGTATCTTGGTTACACCCACTTCTTCTGGTGAATTTATCAGAAGACATGAAAAGTGGACTGCAGCTTACATCACTAAGGGGAAAATCTACTTCAATGAGATAATTTGAATATTATTAAATAAGAATGCAGATGATTCCTATTTGTTATTCTGATAGTATATAATTCTGATGAACTAATTTGTTCTTTCTATTACTGTTTTGGCTTAGGTGGTTGAATTATCTAGATATGTTATCACATCATCCATAAACAATAATCCTTAACCTTTTCTTTTCCAGTGTTAATTCCACTAATATCTTTCTTCTGTTTTATTACAATTGCTAGAATTTGCAACACTATGTCAAACAAAAGGAATGAGAGAAGGCATTCTTGCTTTGTACCTGAGCAAATAAAAAATAAATAGATGATTAGAATAAGAGAGATTCACCAAGCATGCAAATAAATGTAAGCAAATGCTTAGTGTTTGATAAATGAATAGACAATAAAAAGTAAAAATGGGGAAAGTAGCATTATTTGACAAATATACTTGAGAATAATTGGTTGGCAACTTGGTGGAAAAGGGATTTGGACCTATATCTATATACCCAAGAGATTTCCAGTTTCATGAGAGCCTAAAAATAAAAATGTAAACTCTAGAGAAAAGTAGAAGAAAATGTAATGAAATGTTTATCTCAAATGGGAAAGCAAATGATTTTTTATTCAGCAAATAGAATGAATCACTGCAAACAAAATAGTTGCTTGACTACACATAAAAATAAACAACAAAAATATGATGAAAAGAAAAATGAAATAATTTGGGGAAAATATTTATGGCAAATATTAGAGATAAAAACTTAACATCTAAAATAGAAAAAAGAATTGTTAAAAGGTCACAATGGTAACTCCTGATCCATAACAGGTAAGTGGTCAAAGGATATTAATAGACTCTTCAAAAGAGGAGACACAACAACTACTTGAAATCATGTTAAACTTCACTAGTAATCAAAAGGAGTAAAATAATTCAATGGTATCACTACATAGGCATCAAATTGGCCAAAAAACTTTTTTACTCAATGAAATTCAATTTTGAGAGGGCTGTGGATAAGCAGACATACTCATTCGCTGCTGGCAAAATTGCAAACTTGTAGAATCATTTTCAAGAGCAATCTGGTAGCCCTAAGTAAAAATTACAAGACAACCATACCCTTTTCCCCAATAATTTCATTGTAGGAAGCAAACCTTAAGAGTCCTCTTTTTTTAAGGTAAATGTTCCAAGATTTTCAAAGTCATAAATATTTTTTTAAAAAACCTGAAAGTAATGTAAATGCCCAACAACAGTACCAACTTAGGGTACTTGAATGTACTATAGTATTCTATTGTATTTTATAATGTATATAATTCTATAATTCTATTGTATTCTATAATGCACTTTAGGCTGATAAGCAAAAGGAACACAAAATCATCTGGAAAGATTTTAATGAGACAATGCAAAGTGAGAAAAGCAAATCACAAGAATGAAGTACATTCTAATTACAGTCATATGAGGAAACAGTAATGAGAGTGAATGGACAATGAATTAGAATTACTGAAGAGGTGTTATAATATTTTGAAAAAATAATTTATGTAATATAGGTATTTGCTTTTTAAAAATTA
>CM053623.1:415425417-415444793 GCA_028646595.1 Phalanger gymnotis
TCCAGCGTTCTCAAGCCCCGCTTCAATGACCAGAGACCATTGGTTCCCGAGCTGGCCCCTCCTAAGTCACCAATCCACACCCACACAGGTTTCACACCTGACAGGGCCCTGGGCCTGGGGCTTAGCACTTAACAGCTGAAAGTACTTCCACTCAAAAGAAACAAAAGCCATGCTAATGAGACAATTTTGCTTAACAACACAGGGTTCCTCTTCAGCTATGATTTGGATTGGGTGACATCTGAAGTACCTTTTGGTTCTGAAAGTATGTTTTCTGATTCTATGCAAGAAAGACTCTTATTTTAAACACTTGGTAAGATTCATTAGTGAGGTAAGTATTCCTTGAATATTATTTAAGCAAGCATTTAGGGAGTGGAAAGCTAACAACAACTAAGGCACCTACATGGTGTGTATTTCCCTTTGTCTAGTAGTCATTTTGTGAATCCTAAGCAATGCAGCTCTTTTGTGCATCTGTCACAGATAGCTAATATACTCTGTAGGTGTTCAACTCGAACAACAAATAATGGGGGTACAAATATATAACATCTCACTTCGAAGTTTTGTGAAAGACTAGAAGCATAAGAATGACTTTCTCTTACATTAACCATAGCCTTTTGGACTTGGAGTCAGAAAGACCTGAATTCAACTTGTGCCTCAGATACTTATTAGCAGTGTGACTCTGGGCAGATTATTTAACTGCTCTGCCTCAGTTTCCTAATATGTAAAATGGGTACGATAATAGCACCAGCCTCACAAGGTTGTTGTGAGGCACAAATGAGATAACATATCTATGTCTATATCTACATCTATCTATCTATCTATCTATCTATCTATCTATCTATCTATCTATCTATCTATCTACCTGTCTATCTGTAGTGCTTTGTAAACTTTAAATGTTATATAAATGCTAACTTAAAAAAAGAACTTTATGTTAGGTTCTGGTCCATTGTGTGCTCAATGAGTTATGTGTAGTTCATTGACTCAGATTTGATAAAAATTTTGTATTTCTCAGATTTTTGGCATAAAATACAGAGTATGTTTTATAAGATGACAGTTCTTTTTTCTTTTTCCTTTCTTAATATTTGCTTATATTAAATCATGCTTGAAAATAGGCATGCTTTTGTCTAGGAGAGTGTGAACACTATGGCAGCTCAGAACAAAGATTTTTAAAAATATCAACCAAAAAGTGTATGTGTGGGGTTGGGGTTTAGGGTTGAATATAGTTTCAAAGGCAGACTCCTGAGATTTGTGCCTAAAATTAGGTTCCCTAGCACGTCTCCCTTAACTCATCTTTTTCCATAGTATGAGACATCTCCATCTTCACTATGATCAGCATGCAAGTTTACCGGTACACTATACAAGCCACCTCATAGTGTTATAGCTGTGTGCCTCGTCATGCCAGTCTATAGCATCATCACTTACTATGAGGGACTGACATGAGTGGAAAAACAGCTATATTGCTATGGGGTGGCTTGCAATGTGCTGTCCAAACATGCAAAGGGGTGGGCTTTTAGGAGTCACTTTGTACTAAGAAATTTGTGCTGAGGGCAAGCTAACAGTAGGCTGTCAGTTGCACAAGGGAGACCTAGAGAGCATGGATAGGAATCAGAACTAAGAAATCTTAACATGGATGAGGCATTCACAGCAAGAAACTGACAGTCAGATCCAGACAATTTCCTCTCCTAAGGATGCCTTGGGATCAGAGAATGTGGGTAAAGCATATTCTAGTTCCTGCCCAAATACCGTCTTCCAAACTCTCAAGACATTGGTAATTTCCAAATCGTCAAAGATCACGGTGGCCTAGGGAGAAGTTAGATCCTCCTCTTTCTTTGCAATTCTTCTTTACATGAGCATCTTCCTTAATTATTGATATGCCAGTCTCCAACACAAGTATGTGGTAAAGGTCAGGCTGCTGAACCTATGGGACAATGCTTCCTTCAAGATATGAGATGCCCCTTCTTGTCCTGAAACCCAGCTCCTGATTCTTAAGAGTCAGGTCAGAGCTCCATCAGTTGCAAGTTCCTCACTAGAAAAAACCTGAAGAAGTTTTCAGGATGGAACTATAAAATTTTTCCCCCAGAGGTGCTGGTCAGTTGCATTTGGCCTGCATGTACTCTGGCTCTCTGTTATCTCTGGTCCTAAAAATCAATCTGAAGAAAGTTACCTGGGTCAATGGACAGAGTTTCTCCAACTCACCACAAAAGCCAGCCATCGTGCTGCCACCCATGTCAGCTAACACTTTTTGACGCTGTTCCTGGGACAAAAACGTCAAGATGTCATCAAGGTAAGAGATGATATATTGGCCCCAAAGGTCAGTGGGAACATTGCTAATTAAATGCTGAAATGTGGCTGGGTGTTGCCCTGCCCCAAAGGCACAACCTGTTATTCAAAGGGTCTAAATCTACTGTGGAAGGCCATTAGCCATTCATCCCTAGAACGAATTCTTAAGAGATTATACATCTCCTGTCAATTGCACTTAGTATAAATGCAGGCCCCATCATTCTCAGGACGTCTGACATGGAAAGCAGAGATAGTGGTTACAGAACAATTTTGTTAAGCAGCCCTGTCATTAGTTCAGGGCCTTGGTGCCCCCTTTTCCTTAGACACAAAGAACAGGCAGCCCCAGACTCAATCAAGATGATAAAACTCCTTCATATTTTCTTATTTAACAAAAAGAACCAATGGCTCAGTCCAGAGGGACCAAAGAACAATTCCTCTCTCCCTCCTTAGTAAAGGGCCTCTCTGATCTGGACCCACATATGTCATTTAGTTAGGGTCTAGGCCTCAGGGAACCTGACTTTTAAGTATTTTTTTCTCTTGTTTTTTCCCAATTCATCACATCTCTCACCCCGATGCTCTGGGTAAAATTGTGTAAGGCTTAAATCTTGGCTCATGTACAGGGTCTCTCCAAAGAGGAGGAGTAGAAAGATACTCGCTGTACAACATGAATTAGATATGAAGCAAATATTAATTTCCTATGTACAAAAGACACAAAAGACTCTCAACCCAAATTGATATGACTTAAGTAATAAGTTACAAATTATAATTACTGTTACAATCTATGAGGAGGTTGAGCCATAAACATAGAAATATACATCAATTTGTGGGCAGGCTATTATCCAACATGGTCCAAGGATGTTGTCTATATATGCAAAGATGTGGGCTTTGGGGAGCCATTTTATATTGGGAAATTTGTATTGAAGGCCAGTACAAATATTTCTGTTTTTTCATTGTCCAGATAATGACCAGTACCTATTTTTTTTAATCAATCTAGGTCAGGGCTTAGGTTCATGCTTCTATTAGTGGTCGTTTTCTCTAAGAAACACTGGAATAGTTCTAAGGACTCCTCTCTCTGCTACAAATCAACATTGAACAAAGAACCCAGTACCTCTAAACCTCTCAGACTTACAAGGTAGCCTATATTTCTGGACATATCTGTCTTAAGATATCTGTAAGGGCAGTTAGGTAGTGCAGAAGGTAGAGGGCCGGGTCTGGAGTCAGGAGCTCATCTTTCTGATTTCAGATCTGGTTCCAGACATTTTCTAGCTGTGGGACCCTGGGCAAGTCATTTAGCCCTGCTTGCCTCAGTTTCCTCATGTGTAAAATGAACTGGAGAAGGAAATGGCAAACCACTTTAGTATCTTTGCTAAGAAAACCCCAAATGGGATTATGACAAGTCAGATACAACTGAAATGACTCATCATCTGTCTTGGAATCAACCCTCATTTACCTAAGACGAGGAAAGAATAAATATAAGCATCATCCTAAAACCCATACTAAGGCTTGCCTAGGCAGGCTTTTAGCTGCCACCATGTACCTTTCCCTCCACCACAAACAGTAAGTTGTTTGAAGTAACTTAAAAGCCAGGAAGAAAAGAAATAGAAAAGATGTGGAGTCACTCTCTTTTTAAAGGTCCACTATTCTCATCAGAATTTCTGACTAAGTGGTTGGTAGGTATCCTGTCTCTGTGACTTTCCTGTTCCTCATACTTGGAAAGCTCTTAGCATTTGCCCCCATCTTTTAGATTCCCTAGGTTTCTTTAAAACTCATCTCCTACATGAAGCTTTTCCTGTTTCCCTCAACTCCTAGTGTCTCCCCTCTGACATTACTCTGTAATGATGTTGTACATATCTTGCATGTCTTATATGTGTCTATGTTGTTGTCTTATGCCCTCTGGTCTAGGTCCTTCCTCCTCATGCTCACCTGGGGATGAGCCAAGGATCAGTTCATTCCTTGGGAGCTGGGGACATGGGAAGGAAGGGACCCAGAATGCTAATTACAGAGTGTGAGCTTGTTGAGGGCAGTTTCCTCATAACTCTATGAGGTGGCTAGCATACTTTCACCCAACATAGGGAAAAATTTCCTAACGTTTAGTGTTGGCCCTAAATGGAATAGTTTGCCTTAGGGAGCAACAAATTAACTTTATTTAAAAATAAAAATCACCTCCAAACAATTTATACTGAGATAAGTTGTTTTGACATCACCTTAATTTCCAGATATATACGTTCTCTCTCTTATCCATAGATAACCATCCCTAGGAACAAAGACTAAAAAGGAGAGAGAAACAAAGCAGCTCTGCAAAATGAATGAATGAAAGAAAAGAAAAGCATTATACTAAGTATTTGTTGTGTTCTGTCATTGTCCTAAGCTCTGGGAATACAAACACAAAAATAAGGCAGCTTGGTGGTCAGGGAAGGATATTTGGATCTGAAAAGTGGCAAGGATGGCTAATGGAGCCATACGGCAGTTGATTGACAGGCTTTTAATGAAAGCCAAGTAATGTTGATTTAATTAGTTGTCAATTAGCAAGAAATAAAGATGAGGAGAACATATGGCAAGAAGATGGCAAGAGTGAAGCATGCTTGGATGTGGTAAGCTCTTTCATCAATCAGGACAGCACTAACCCAGGAAGGATTTCTAAATCCGAGTGGCTCAGCTTTTTTGGGGCATGGTCATTCGAGGTCCAGTTTGGGAAGATATGCCCATAGTAGGCTAAGCAGCACATCAACAGATTCTGACAGTATATGCAATGTTCAACCACGGACAGTCTACCTTTTCTTCAAAGAAGGGAATTCTAAGTTTTAGAGATGAGGAAGCAGACTCAAGAAGTGACTTCCCTATGCTCTCACAACTAGGAAGTATTAGCTCAAATATATGGATTCTATTATCAGATCTCTCTCCCCTAGGTCATGCTGCCTCTTAGGAATTTATACTGTACAGTTTCAGGGTGCAATCCATTATCTCCAGCGGTTGGGAATGTTGAGGAGCTGGGAAGGTCTTTTGGGTTTCACATGGAGGCACAGGCCTTGTGGAGCTGAACATGTGGTTCTTTTTGGAATGTCCTGAATGATCAATCCAGTGTGGGACAATGGAATAAGAACTGGTTTTAGAACCAGACAACCCATGTTCAAATCCTTGGAGCTGATATTTACCAACTGGGTGATGCTGGGTAAGTCATTCAGTCTCTATGAACTATAGTTTCTTCATCTGTAAAAGGAAAAAGCTGTTGATATCTGAAGTTCCTTGTACCTCTAAATCTGTGATGTGATAACTTTGTATTTCTCATTGCTTATCATACTTCTCGGGGGGGGGAATCTATCTATCTATCTATCTATCTATCTATCTATCTATCTATCTATCTATCTATCTGTCTGTCTATCATCTAGCTAGCTAGCTATTTCTGTCTGTCATATATCTATATATCTATCTAACATCTATCATTTATCTATCTATCTACCTATCATCTATCTATATGTAAGTATATATCTATTGCCATAGATGGTCACTAAGACCAACTTTATGGCACCCAGGTAGATCTATGTGAATGTCTGCTACAGGTAGAGTAGCTCTGAGATGGATAAATGGGGTTGAGTAGTCAGAAAATTCTTACCGTAATATCACTTGGATGAATGTGCATGAGATAAGGTACTTTCTCACTTCCTAGCAATAAGGATAAGACTTGTTCCTGGAAGAACCCACAAGATTTAGTGCTGGAAGGAATCTTAGAGATCATCTAATCCAACCTCTTCATTTTATACTTTCAAAAACCCAAACAATTGGGTCTTGGTGAAGTAAAATTATCCAATAACTATCCAACTTTTTAGGTGCAGTTAGGACTTGAATTGAGCTCCTCCGAATCTAAAGAGAGTGTTCTTGTCCCTAACCCACACTGTGTCTCGTGTATAAAGGAAATATTGAACAGATTTAAAAGAAAGCTCCTATCTCATCTGTTACTGGCATAGTTTCTGGGAATGCTGGAGGTGCCTGAGTTTCCTGGTCTAACTGTAACACATTGCAGTGCCAGCCTCTTCCAGGTGGTGATGTCTTTGATGCTGCCTTAAAGGCCAGCAGCAACTTCTGCCATGCACCCTAAGTCCTCCTGGCATTCCTGCTTCCCCTGAGTTAGTTTCAGATAGATGGCAGGAGTCATACCTTGCCTCCGGTACCCTCTTTACCTAGGGAAAAGTCGTAGTAGAAGACACTCTTCACACTCAGAGCTTTGAGCTATGAATATATAGGCAACTTTGAATCTGAATATATTCAACCTCATCTAAATCTTAATTTATGAATTTAATCAAATCTTTTAAAAAATCAACAAGTATTCTAGTTCTCATTCCTCCCCCCAACCCCATTCAAATGTGGTAATGGTTTGGCACATTGAATCCTAAACTGATAAACCTCTCTGTTTTTCCAACTATATGCCAGTTTTACCTTCTCTGCATCTCTGGGAAGACCATTAGAGGAGTGAGTTCTATTCTTTCAGAGAAATTGAAGAAGGAATTAGGTAGTATAACCAAGGACTAGAAAGGCTAGATTATTTTAGACTCATTATTAGAGAATAAAATTACATGTAATAATAGAAAAGTTTAAAAAGAATCTGTCTTGCATTACACTCTTTTGTCTTGCATAAATATTGGAAAATAAGATTTTGTTCTTTTTTGTGGCCATTCCTTTCCAGCCAAGGACAGCTGGGCGAGGATGGCATGGGGTATGTCCTATGGATTCATTTATAAAGTACCACCTTAAAGCATTTAATGGCTGGGATCTCATGGGATTCCTTTTAACTTTTAAACAGGGTGCCCAAGGATTTGATAATCATTTATTCCATCAGCATCTCGCTCGCCTTAGTTACCATGGCTCAGTCATTTCTGGCCCAGGGCCTGGCTTAAATAAAAACAACAGAGCCAACGAGAGGGTGGTGGGAATACACCCTTTCAGGGCATCCAGCCAATCTGTGGTATTCAAGCTCAACTGAGACCCAGGGTCAATCTTTCCCTCCAAGTTATGAATGGTGGCATGCAGAGAGTAACACTCGGGGGGGGGGGCAGGGAGAGAGGCGTGGTTGGCAATGTGGATGAGAATTCTCATGGAGAATGATGAAGACAGATATGCTTAGAAATACAGAATTAGTGTATTAGCGACAGAGAACAGCACAATTAGACATGATAAACAGGAATTTTTTTAAATTTTGTCTTTGTTGAACAACACACAGAGGACAACTGTTAGACCCAGGGAAGCTGAGGCCCTTGTTCAGTCCCTCTTCATCAAGATTCCCACTTGCACCAACAGATTCAGTTTAGAACTAGATGAGCCTGACCTCTAGGGAGAAGAATTGGGCACTTTGTCCCAAACTCTCCAGCTCTTTATAAGCCTACCCCAGAGGCCCAGGAAGAATGAATTAAAGTTTATGTTTGGCTCATGCCTAGGGTATCCTCAAAAGGAGAGGGAGTAGAGAGGCACTTAATGCACCACATGAATCATATATAGGGCAGTTATTTATTTCCTTCACACAAAAGAAATGTTCAACACAAGAGACTTCACAAGCATTTAAAGACTTCAACAAGCAGCCGCAGCTTATATGTACTGTTACGCCCTCCTGGGAGGTTGAGACTTGAAACACTAAAAACGTGAAGATATTTGTAATACTGCTAAATGGCATTTTGCCTTTGACTCTGCTTTGCACCCACTCCCTCAAATTCTGTGTCTTCTAAACCAGCTATGATTTAGGCTTATTGTCTTGCTGGTGGCCACCTTCTCCAAGAAGTAATATGTTGTGTGTTGGGGGCTCCTTTCAAAGAATACGCAGCACAAGTTGAAGAAGCCAGAAACTCCTGAGCTAGCCAGTCCTGAAAGGCTCATCTCAGTGTCTCTATTCAGTCACCTGCAATCAAGAGAAGTAACACACAGCAGAAGAGATGGTCAGAGACCCAGGCTCAGATGTGCCACCGAAGGCCTACTATATAGCTGTAATACAGGAGCAATGGTAGTCCTTCCACACCCTCACCAGAGAGTTGCTTGCTATGACTTTTACAGGATAATAAGAAGAAAGAGTAAACGAGCAGATGCTCAGCCCCCATCCCCCATTCCCGCCACTTGGTTAAGGGGCAGAAGACCAAGGGGCCACCCAGATAATAATGATAACAACAACAACAATAATCCCTTCAACACTGAGCCACACTCATCCCCAGAAATGGCCAGGGAGCTCTGGTCATGCTCCATGGATCAATCTAGACATCCTTACATTAATAGCAACAGCAGTTGGCGCAGTGCCTTGTACATCAATAAATATTTATTGATGTAACTGATCACTTCCTCCTCGAAATCTTCACTTTCCTTTACCTTTGTGACATTGCAATCTTCTTGCTTTTCTGACTGTTGCTTCTTTGTCTCCTCTGGCAACGGCCTTTTCATTGGAGCATAGAATAGACAAAAAAGTAATATGAAATAAAACTGCAAAGGTATAGAGTCCTCAAATCATAGGGGACCTTGAATGCCATGCCAAGGTCTTTGAACTTTACTTCATGTCCAGTGAAGAGTTTTGAAGAGAATGCCATGACCAGATCTAGGTATAAGGAAGATTTTTCTGACAGTGAGTGGCATGGATTGGAGGAACGTAAGATGGGAAGAGGGGAGATCTATGAAGAAGCTGTTGTAATCATCTGGGAAAATAGCAGCAAAGATCAATGCTAGAGTGAGGTATTGGGAATACAGAAGGAAGAATAGATGGGAGAGAGATTGTAGGAGTTGAACTGATATGAGAGGAAGAGGAAATACAAAAGTCAAATATAACAACCATCTTTAAAACACAGGAGACTGGTCGACAGTGGTGACACTGATAGAAATAGCAAACTGAGAAGGAAGAAAATGAAATAAGCTTGGTTTGGGACATTGAATCAAGGCAACAATGACAATCCAATTTGTGGTGAATCTCGCTACTGGCAGCTAGAGACACAGATTTATACAGCTAGAAGAGAGGTTGGGAGTAGAGATAGACATATGCACAGAGGTGGTAAATGAAGCAACAGGAATGAATAAGTTTTCCAAGCGAGAGAGTGTAGAATAAGAAGAGCAGGGGGTCAAGTATAGAGCTTTGGGGAATGCCCACATTAAGTTTTCTAAAAGTTGAGCCAGTGAAGCAGACAGAAGGGGTGATCAGAGATGCAGCAGAACCAGGAAAGTTGTGCTGTCTCTGAAGCCAAAGGAGAGAGGATCCAGCAGAAAGGAGTCATCAATAGCTTCAGATGCTGTAGAGAAAACAAGAAGGATCGGGACTATAAAAAGGTCTTTGGATTTGTTGATTAGGAGGTCATTAGTCACTTTTGAGAAAGTAATTTCAGCAGAACAGTGGGGGTGGAAGCCAGACTGCAAAGTGTTGAGTAAAGAGTAGGTGGTGAGGAAGTGGAGACACTGGGTATAGACAAGTTTTCCTGAGGAGAGCAGTGAAAAGGAGGGAACAGATGGGATGAAAACAGAATGAGGAAAAAAGGTCAAAGAAAGGCTATTTCAGACTTGAAGAGCCCTGCTCATGTTCATAGGCATATGGGAAGGAACTAGAGAAGTGGGAGATATTGAACGTGTTTACCAAATTGATTGTACAGAAAGAAGACCACAGGAGGCTCCTTTTTGTCCTCTCCCAAAACTTCCAATTATTTACGAATAACAGCTCACCAACTTTTTAGTTACTTTAAAACGTAGAACCTATAAAGTATTGGTATCAGCTTCAGCTCGTGGTTTTAATAATTACAGCTGTAATACTTCTCACTTTGATGGTGTCTTAAAGATTACAAAGAGCTTTCTTTCCCACAATTCTGTCAGGTAGGCAGGGCAAGTTTTACTAATTATTCCTATTTTAGAGATGAGAAAACTGAGTCTTAGGAACAGTTAATGACACAAAAGCACTTCAAAGGGAAAAATTGCTTGAGTCTATGTCGGGAAATCTTTATCGTACCCAAACAAAATAGATCTGTAATTTTAAAAAAAGAAATATAGATTAATAAAAAGAATTGAATGAATTGAAAAGAAGTGACTTGGAACAACAGGGGTAAATCCTAAGCACTTCTAAAAAAATTTCTCCTAATATTTGTCCTTAGCAGCCTGTTTGAGTTCTAAAGTCACTGTTTTCACACAGAGTAGATAGATTAAAAATGATACAGAATGGAAGGAAATTGATCTACATTGGCCAATATACCTAATTTTTTTGAGCATTCAGTAGGTATGTGTTGGACAAGGGGATAACAGTGCAAAACAGTGTGTCATGTTACCTATGCAACCTCTCCTCTGTTCGATAAACTCCAAATGTTCCATGTTACTTCTAGGATGAAATGTAATGTTTGACTTTTAAAACTCTTTATTAACCTGGTCCCTTCCTACCTTTCCAGTCTTCTTACACTCTATACTTCCTCCACCCATGTACTCCAAAGATGTAGTTAACAATGATTTCCTTGCTGTTCCTGGAACCAGAAGCCCGTCTCCTGACTATTTGCTTTCATTAGCTGTCTCTCATACCTGGATTCTCTTCCTCCTTATCTATACCTTTGGATTTTTCTAGCTTCCTTCAAGTCTCAGTTAAAAATTTTAGTTCTGCAAGAAGCCTTTCCTGACCCTTCTTGATGCTAGTGTATCCCTTCTGCGTTTATCTACAATTTATCTTGTTTTTATCTTTTCGTTCTTAGTTGCTTGCATGTGGTCTCCCCCACCCCCGCCCCCCACCATTTGATTTTGAGTTCCTTGAGGGCAGCAACTTTTTTTTCTTTTCATCTTCAGTGCAAGTACAGTGCTTAGCACATAGTAGGAGCTTACTAAATGCTTGTTGACGTAATTACTAAATACAATATTAAATGATCTCAATAAACAAGGTATCTCCAAAGCACCATTAGAGAAATGTGAGATATAGTGGAGGGTACAACTACAGAGATAAATTTATTTGATAATCTACTGTGTTATAAAACAAGACATAAAACTAGGAAATATGCTCATCCAACATGTTTCCTAGGATCTTTGAGGATCTTCTGTGAAGGATTTGAATGGATGGCTTCTCTAAGAATGGCTAAATTTTCCAAATGCTCTCATTAACTGATGCTATTGCGCTAATTCCACTCAACCCTGGAATACCACAAAGCCTCATTACTAAAGTCCATGATTACTAGAAGAGCTCTTAACAACAACAACGACAGCAAAGTGATTAAAAAAATTGACTCAGACTATGACATTCAGTCAGGAGTAGCCCATTGAATTAGTCCATATGTATGTATCTATGTATGTATGTATATTCACATGCATATATACATACATACAAATACATATGCGTAATACATGCACACACATTAAATATATACATACACACATCCAAGATATATATATATATATATGTATGTATATGTATATGTGTGTGTGTGTGTGTATTTATGTGTGTGAGTCCATGTGTATGTGTGTGTTTCTTGGATAGGTGCTTCAGAAGGGCAATGAGCTAGACTCCCAACTACATTAAATAATGAGTGGAGAATTCATCTTGCTTCTAACATAGTTGAAAGAATTTGGGATTTTGAGCCCTATTTCAAATGCTGGCTCTCCTGCTTAGTGCCTGTGTGACACTAGCCAAGTCATCTTTCTAAGCCACAGTCTCTTAAGGTATAAAATGTGGACCCAATTACATTTTAGCTTCCTTCTGCTTTTAAATCTATGACCTAAAGTTCCTTGCTGTTGCAAAAGCCCATCTCTTTCTGAACAGCAGTTTTCTCCCATGGTGCTTTATGTCTACAAGTTATAGAATACTATGGTCTCAGAAGAGTCAGATTTGAAGATGACCCAAAGGGCAATGCTAAGGCTGATGGTAACTACATTACTAATAACCAAAATTTATATAGACCATTATATAGATATCTCTATAAAAACCATTACATATTTAATGTTTTGCAAAACACTTTGCATATATTCGCATTTGATTCCCACAAAACTCCGCAAGGTAAGGACCACAGGTCTTCTTTTCTGTATTTTACAGATGAAGAAACTGACACTCAAAGATTGACTTACTCATGATATCACAGCTCTTAAGTGTTAGACGACTCCAACTCCACTGCTCTTGTCATTCATTATACCTTGTTGCCTAACACCTTTAAAAGGCTGAAGCATTTTTTAAAAATTAGTGATGATTTATACTTGAGAAATAGTATCATAGTTATCTTTAAGATACAAGTGACTATAAAAGGAAATGGGCCAGTATCCTATCAAGAAATAAGTATATTGGTGATAGACAGTGCTGAGTTGGTATCCTTGTGGTAAAAATCCAAAGAAAGCTGTCTGCACTTTGGGTATATCCTCTACGGAGAATTTGTGGGATGACATGATTGAAACTGATAAAGTCTGAGAATAATGGAGAAGCTGCAACTTGACCCAGTGAAGGAGTTTCAGTACTAATGAGTTCAGAGATCCATCAAAGAATTACTGTCTATGTTACCTTCTACTTGAAATCTGCCATGACCTATCCCATTACTTACTATTTTCCACCTTGGGTTTTGCCAGAGCCATAACTAGTGATGTTCATATAGCTGGGGAAAGCTGAACAAAATGTCCCTGATTTAGTTTGGTTGGTGTTGATGGTGGCAGTAGAAAACTAAAAAAAAAAAACCCTACTTTGTAGGTACATGTATAGGGTGTGTGTGTGTGTGTGTATGTGTGTGTGCATGTGTACACATGTGTAAGCAAAAGAGATCCCAGGACACTAATGAGCAAGGGGAATGGCTAGCAGGAAATCTTGGACCCTACTAAGGATGTAAGGGAGGGGCAGTAAAGAACACAGGATACCGCTGGTGATGGCTTTGCCCATATGGTGCCAAGCATCCCTGGACACTTCTGGAGAATTTCCATGATGATGGGGGAAGCAGAAAAGGGGCTCAGCTTGGGTATGCCTCATGGGAAGGCACTATCTAGTGCCTTCTTATTTTAACTAATTGTTCTTGCCAACTAGTGGCTAACCTCTATTATTTCTGTCCTATTGAAGGACTGCAAGGGTTTTCATCACCCTCAAAATTTGACACAATTAAGGTAAAGCTTCAGGAACCTTGCTCTCATTAGGGCAGTGGTCTCTACATAGCACTTTATTTATACATCCTTAAATAATTTAGCAAGGCTCATTTTTTGTGATAGTTGTTATATATATCTCCCACGCCACCACTGGACTGAAAATACCTTAAGGGTAGAGAACTGTCATACTGTGAGGAGATCATGAATGAGTTATGAAGAAGGAACACAAGCATTTGAAGGCTCAAAAGTCAGGTAGTTTATTACTCACAGGCATCCAAGTGTTGCTCCCTAGTCCTTCAGTCTCATGGGCAAGCATAAGGTGGCATAATTCTATGTGGGGTGCAGACCCTGATTAAGAACCCAGGGCATCTCTGCTCTTAATCTGATTATGGTTTCTGGGCAGATTTACAGAGACTAAGTGGGAGGGGACCTTAGGAGCAGTAAATCAGCAGGGTGGCCTGGACTATCCTTCAGGTGATATCCTTCAGAAAGTTTGCTAACCTTGCATGCATAGATTAATGAAGTTGGCCAAACTGATGACGATCAGGAAAGCCTTACATTTTTTTGCCTAAGTTAAGCAGACTAAAATTGTATTGAGTACATAGGAATTTTCCAGTACACAGGTGGCTCTATCATTGTCAAACTTGGAGTTACATCTGTCAGCTAGGGCCTAGCAATAGGCCAATTTTCACATTGACATAAACTTCTGTAAGTTTTATTGGCGTGTCACTCAGAAAATGCTCCGAACACAGAAGACACTCGATAAATAATTGTTGAACTGAGTTGCAGTTGTATCTTTTGCTGACCTTGAAGACCAAATTCATTAGTCAATTTCTTTTAGATACTTTCCATAAGCTGTTCTCCCAGTGGGGACACAAGACAACAAAGATGCAACTAGGGGAATATGCATGGAACATAGTATCCCAGTGTCTTCCATAGAAAAGAATATAGCACAGGCCCAAAAGGTAAATGACCTAGGGAATTCACTGAAGGATAGAGAACATCATGGTGTAATAGGCCAAATAGGTAGCTTCCCCATCCCAAGAAAATCATATTGTAAAGTAAAATTAAAACACAGTAAAATATTTACAACTAAGGCTCATGCAAATGATGAATAATCAGATATTACCTTTTAAAAATATGTTTTGTATAATCATCCAAAATTCATCTTTTTACCCTTGCTTTTTCCACTCAGATTGAGGACAGATAAAAAGCTAAACTCATTACAGACATGTATAATCAATCAAAACAACTTTTCACATTGGCCGTGTCCAAAAACATTTTTCTCATTTTACATTCTGAGTCCTTCACCTTTCCATCAGGCCTTTTGTAATTATTGTACCCTGGGGAAAGTTCACTACAGTCACACTTATATGCCACAAATTGTACATCAGTTTCTCAATTTATGAGCACCCCCCTCAGATTCTTATTTTTTGTCATCCCCAAAAGAGTTGTAAATATTTTTATGCCTCCTCAGAATTTGTTTATTTGGGCTTAATCCCTCCGTTATTCTACCTTCCCTTTAGGGCCCCCGTCCTTGCTTCTCTCCTTTCCCTCCTATTTCCTTATCATATGAAATATATTTCCATAGCCAACTTTGTGTATGCATGTGTACATGTGCATGTGTGTGTGTGTTCTTCCTTCTATTGACCAGTTCAGATAAGAGTAAAGCCCAAGTGGCAGTTGCTCTGCCCCATCCCCTTCACTTTCTTTTTATAGATGTGAGATATTTTTCCCTGACCATCCTTTCCTTTCCTTCCCAGTTCATTCTTCTTCCCTTCTCTTTCCATTCTTAAGATCAATAAGACATGACAGAACCACTCCCAACCCTTGTCTCATTAGATTCCATCTATGACTCCTCATGATGTCAAGGTTCAGAGGGGACTCATGTTTCATCTCCCCACATTTGAATGTAAGGAGTTTAGCCCTTTACTATTGTTCATTCACGTTTACCTTTTTGCGTTTCTCATCACTTCTGTGTTTGAACTTCAAAGTTTCTATGTACCTCTGGTTTTTCTTTGGGATTATCTTTGCCTGGAAGTCTTCTATTTCTTTAAAAATCCATTTTTTTTTCTCCTGGAGCATTATGCTCAGTTTTGTTGACTAAGTTATTCTTGGCTGTAACCCAATGTTCTTGGCCTTCTGGAATCTTGTATTCTAAGTTCTCCACTCCATTATAGCAGTGGCTGCTAAATCATGTGTGATCCCAACCATGGATTCTCATTGTTTGAATTCTTTCTTTTTAGCTGTTTTCCATATATTTTTTTAACCTGGAAGCTCTGGATTTTGTGGTCAGTTCCTAGGGGTTTTCATTTTGGGGTCTATTCTAGTAGGAGTCTTTCTATTTCTAGTTTTCCCTGTTTTAAGAGCTCTGGACAGTTTTCTTTTGAATTTTTTTTGCAATATTAAGTTTTCTTTTTTTGGTCATACCATTCAGATCATATAATAATTCTTAATTTTTTTCTCCTCGATCTGTTTTACAGATTAGTTGTTTTGCTATAAGATACCTTAGATTTTCTTCTATTTTTAAGCCTTTTGACATTGTTTTAATATTTCTTGTTGTGTCATGGAGTCATTGGCTTCTATTTGGTTCATTCTAATTTTTATGAAGTTTGTTGTTTGGGCAAAGTTTTGTAACTCTTCAGGCAACCTGTTAACTCCTCTTTCAATTCTTCCTTTCATAGCTGCCATTTCTTTACCAGTTTCTACCTCAGCTCTTATTTTATTTATAAAAAGATTTTAATTCCTTTTTTAAAGACTTTTACTTTATCTCTTTCAGGAATTCTCAATGGGTTTGTACCCAAGCTGTGTTTTTCTATGAGACTTTACTTGTAGATGATTTGGGTTCATTCTTATTTTGAGTTGGGTCTTGAGCTTCCTTGTCACTATAACAGTTCTTTAGAGTGGGGTTTATTTTCTTTTGTTTACTAATTCTTCCAGCCTACGTCCTGATTTTGGATTTGAAGTTAGAGCTGGATTCTATGGCACTTCTAGAAGGAAGGTCTAGAATGGTCATGTCGCTGCGTTCTTGGGGATATTGAATATTATATTAGTCTAGGATCTCTGTCATAAACTGGGGACTTATAACGTTTCAGTGTTCCCAAAGGGGTCTTATTCAGGGCAAAGTCTGATTAATTTCCCCTTGATCTGAGCTCTACAAGTTCTTTTTTGGGTTTGGGTTTAGGTTTGAGCAAGAGTAGATTGCTACTAGATTCAGTCCCTTCAGACAACTAAAAAGCTCTGTTGATTCAGAGTGGCAGAATTGTAGGCTCTCCTTTGGTTTTCAATGTTTGCCATGATCATTCCTCTGCAGACTGGGCTCGATAACGAGATAAGACCTTGCTCTGCACCTGGGTTATGAGCCACAATGTTGCTACTGCTGCTGTTGGCTTCTGAACTTCCTCCTTTTTCAGTGGACCATACAGGTATACACCCTACCTGGCAACACCACTCTGGTTTGCAGGGGCCCCTAGTCTCATCTGGGCCTATGACCCAGAATTAGGTAGTGGGTGACAAAGCTTCCAGTTGGCACCCAAGTTCATCACAGTGTTACAGCGTGGGTCTGATAGTGCCCCACTAGGGGTCTGAGATGTACTATTACGCTGGTGCACAACCTTTACCTATGTATAGGAGGGTGAGCATGCAACAAGTTCCCAGACTTACCCAGCCCCACCTCAATGTTGGCAGACCTCCCTATCTGGCTCTCTGTGTTGAGCTGGGCTAGACAAATGATTAATTGCAACCTTTTCTGGATTTTCCCATCAGGATTCAGTCTGGTGCGTTTTCTAGATCTATTTAGAGGAATTTTTTTCTAAGGAAACTTCCAACACTGCTTCTCCGCCTTCTTGTTAATGCTCTTCTTAGATATTTTCTCAAATAACTATAACGACATCCACAAAAATAATAAAGAAAAAAAGCCTAAGCCTTGAATGGGTAAATATTTTATTATCTTTAAAACAACAACAAAAATAAAGATCTAAGATTTCTTTCAACTGTACAATTCTAGTCTTCTGGTCTTGCTCACTAATAACCATTCACTCCACAGCAGTGGTTGGATTACAAATACTACTTAGCGGAGCAAAGAGGCAGCATTATCAATGTCACTGGCTCCTACAAATTCGAATACTCTGGGTGATTGCTCAAAGCAGAAATATTGAAAAACATCTTACTGAAAATATACCTGCTTCCCCGGTAGCTTCTCTTATTTTGGCTGTACTGCTTTCTCTGTTGGGCTAAGAGATCTACAATTCAGTCTTTTATTCTCTTGAGTACCAGAGGGAAGGAGATCTGTGGACTGAGAGAGAGGACAAGAATGTTCCTTCTATTCACAACCTTCTCTCAGACTTACTCCTAAAGTTTCTGACTTCACAGTGACAGAAATGGAAAGAGAAAGGTTACAGTTAGATCAGAGGTATAGGCCTTGACTACAAATTCACTTTTTGGGGGTAGAGGGAAAATACTTCCCCCTAAAACTCTCCTTCCATCGTTACTGTCGAGAAGTCTATGGAAAGAAAGGTTTGGGTTATGAATTGTTTTTTTCTATAAGACCTTCACATTTTATCTCATTTGATCTTGTCAACCAGACCAGAACCATCCTCTAACCTGTGGGTGGCTGGAGCCATACAAAGAAGGCTAGAGACAGGAGAGTCAGGACAGAAACAGAAGTTCAATTAATTTCAGAGGGAGGAAAATGGCATTTGCAAATGAAAGCCCCCCATCAAAAAAAGAAGGAGGGCTTAACGATGGTGATGCTGGGGCTACTTATATATATGAAAGGGCTTGGACTACAACACAATCATTCTTACATCTTTACACAGTTCTCATAGTTGGCAGTTTTTGGAACAATACAGGCGTTCTTGGGTCCCATGGGAAGATCGTTGTCATAAAGTTTTGGTGGTCATGATTACTCTGTGGGGTACAGAGCCAGACTTCTATGATGGGAATAGGACTGCAGTTCCTGGCAATTACAAGGAACAGGGATTGTGAAAACATGATGGCTGGCCCTAGGAAATAGGCCTCAGTGAACACCTGGTGATGGTCCAAGCAGTATATTTTGCTAGAAGGTGATATTATCCAGAGTGCAAAGGATTAATGTTATGCCAAGATCAGGGCACAGACTGCTTGCTGGGCCTTAGCTCTGGGAAGCAGGGTATCTCCAAAATATTTTGATGATCTTTAAAAAAATTTTGAGGTTGATGCTATTATTATCCCCAATTTACAGATGAGAAAACTGAGGTTGAGAGGAGTTAAATGACTTGCCCAGAGTTCTGTAGCTAGTAAGTATCTGAGATAGTACTTATGTTCAAGTTTTCTTGACTCCAAGTTCTGTGCTCCATTCATTGCATCACCTAAAATGGGTTTCATTTTAAGAGATCCCCATACTCTGCATGGTTCAAGTCTCTGCCCTGAAACACTAGAAATTGTTTCACCTGGATGGGCCAGAATATTATCACCAGTTCTCTACTTTTAAATACACTGGCCACAGTGTATTAGAGGAAGTTTTTAATCAATCAAAAAATCAAAGCATTTATTAACTCCTGCATACCAGATGCTGTGCGAAGCACTGGGGATACAAATACAATAAAATAATTTCTATCCTCATGGAGACTACGTTCTATCAAGGAAGAAAACATGTTGCTAAATGAGAAAACAAAACAAAACACCAAACTATCTATTCAGTAACTGTAAATTCACAAAAATGTCAGGATAAGTTTCCCTGCTGAGGTCCTCTTCAGGCTAGGTCCATATCTACTTTGCTGTTCCCATATTTGCCTGCTTTCTATTGACACCAACATATTACAATGTCTTCTTTATTGGATTCATCTATTTCCTAGTTCTCACCATTATGAGCAAGGCACAGAGGAAACCATCAAAACGTGTTACTTCTCAAATAACTTCTAAATTCACGCCATCATCTTGAGCTGAGGTATGTGGTGACTCACCCACCTTTGATTTTCCTTTCTAAATTTACTATTCGTTGCTCCTGAAATATCATAGATTCTGGCCTGGCATTAAGTTAGGGTGACTTGTGCCTTTCCCCTAGACAAATTGCCTTTCAAAACCTTTTGGGAGGGGGGGGG
>CM053623.1:415445293-415466144 GCA_028646595.1 Phalanger gymnotis
AAAAAAAAGAAACTGAGGAGCGAGTGGGTCATGAGGATGTGAAGCCAGTGAAAGTAGAGAACACTTTGTAGTTGTTTGGCAGTGAAATGAAGATGAGATATAGGACAAAAGTTTGCAATAAATAGCAGGGTTAAGTGAAGGATTTTTCAGGATGGGGAAACATGGACATGTTTGTAGATGACAGAGTAGGAATTGTAGAAGGAAGTTATTGAAGCTAATGAAAGGGAGGGAATAATTGATGGCACAGACTTCTAGAAGAGGTTGGAGGTAATGAGATCAAGGGCAAAGGTAGAAAAAGGTTGGACTAACAAGGAAGATAGCTTTTTTAACCTTAAAGACTGGAGGATAGGCAAAGACATAAAGAACTTTTGAGCTTTGGAGAAGGAGAGATGAAGGAACTTACAGAAGATGGCTTTGATTTTCTCAGTAAAGTAGGAGGTGAGGGTGCTTACTGTGAAATCATGTTTTTGGTAGTATAGAATGTTTGAGGGGAATAGAACACTTGGCACTGCTACCAGGAAGCATGATAGAAGCATAGTTATGTATTACTGAGGAGTCTAGTTGAAGTTAGATAACCTGAACTTACAATAAAACACATCATCACCATTGCATAACATCATCTAACATCATTAGGCAGTTTGGGAATAAGAGCAGAGGTGAATGGTTGACGTGGTCCCGGGTTTAGGATTGGCTGGATATGAATGACAAGGAAGTTGAAGGTATATGATAGGACATAGGTTATAGGGATAGGATAGTTCATGTCATCAGTTTTGGGGTTAAGATTGCAAAAAAGAGGGGCAAAAAGGCCAGAAGAGGAGTTAAAATTTGAGAGAAGAGATAAGGAGAGAATGCCTGTAAGGATTAAGAATAGGGTTAGGAGTGAATAAGAGAGAAAGGTAGAAGGACAGGACATTCTGATCACAAAGCTGAATGTCAGAATTAAGCATTATGGATGGCTACTATCCACCTTGTGGGATTTATGCTATATTTCAGTACTTGTATTAGTTTGCATGAATTCAATTATCATCTACACACAGATGGCTCCCCAGTCTACATATGCACAAAGTTATGGGTGAAGGTAAGATCCAAGGTATAAGCCTCCATGTAGTTGGCTGAGGCATAGAGAATGCCTAAGTTAGGGGCATTTGTGGTGTTGATGATCTGGGAGGTCAGGGTGTTCAAAGGCACATTACCATACTTTTGAGGTTCCCAAATATTAGGAAAGTGGTAAAGGTAGAGACAAATTATGTAAGCCAGAATTTGAGTCCCTTTAGAAAAGAAGAAGCATGAGCTGAAATTCTAGCAACAAGAATGACAGAATGAAGCTCAAAGGAAGAGAAGATTCTTAGTGATAGTGAAAGATGGAAGGTCTGGAAGTGGCTACATGCGACAAGGAAGACAATTCTTCCTCTTGCCACGATGTGCTGGTGGCATAAGAGAAGAGGCATAAGGTGGCAGCAAATACTGGAAATGGTGGACAGGAATGTGGTATCTCATGGAGAGAATGAAGCTATTGTGAGCACTGGAAGATGGAAAGAGTAGGAGGTTATATATATATATAGGCTGAAGTGGGGTTTGTTAACAGGAGGGCACCATTTTTTTCTTTTTCAGTTGGCAAGAATGTAGGACACAAGATCACTAGACTCATCCAGCTTCTCTTAGTCTAATTACATGAAGTTCCTGTAGGTGATGTCCACTGATCAGAAGGAGCATGTTTGGAGTTGAAATAAATTTTTTCACTCCAAGTAATATAATAGAATAGATTAGAATCAAGGATTGGCAGTTGAGATAAAAACAAAAGAAGTCTAAGCTTGAGGACTTCTGTTAGCTGGCTGGATACTGGTTATGGAACTGAATTCATGCAGGTGCTGAAGTTACTCGAAGTCATTGGAAAAGAGAAGAGCAGAAACTCCTCCCTATGGGAAAGAGGATGGATAGCATTTATCATTTTGGTGGAAGATGAACAGGGCATGACAGTAGGCCTAACTGCAAACAGCCCAATAGAAGCAGCATCATGGAGAACAGAACTATCCATTAGTCCACAGTACAGAAGGTCATACCTCAAGGATATCATCAGATCAGCAGATGACAGCAGCTCTGTGTGTGAGCACCAATATCAGAAGGGAGATATGGGTAATCCCAAGGAGTCAGAGTTTCCTTAGCCATATATGTTTCTAGTACATGCATGTTTCTTATATAGTGCTTTCTTCATGTGTATTTCCCTGGTAATGTATATTCCTATAATTGCCCTGTCTCCATCTATGTTTCTGGTCATATCTGGCCAGGGTCACATATGTTTTCTATACACATTCCCTCTCCCATGTATGGTCCCTGGCCAGATGTGATACTTTTATTTATTCTCTCTCCTTCTAGTGGGTATTTTATTTTATTTTATTTCTCATTTACTTTGGTTTGATGTTTAATTAAATGTTGTTTGCTTTTAAGGAGTATTGCTTTTATTTCATCTGGCAAAAAGAACATTGTTGGGAGTTTGTGAAATATGTTTTTAAGTAAAGGCTGATCCCAAATAGGTCTTGAATCTGGATTAGTTTTCATGATATGTGTCTATGTTACATTAGTAATAAAGTGGAAATCCCAAAAGACACTATGGCATGAGAAAGCAGAGAAAAATATTGACTGAGTAGGGGAAGGATTGAGTGAGATAGGAATGAGAATATGGGGACAGGCTGCAGGGAAACTGATTTTCACCTTTGTATATACTGCCTGGATCATGGGGGTCAGGGCAGCAGAATGTGGGGATTTGCCAGCCATAAGACAGAGAAGAACCGTTTTATAGAGGCTTCTACCCTCCAGAGTCTCATGCTAACTGCAAAGAGTCATACAGGAGCAGCTTTTTTTTTAAAGGAGAAAAAGAATTTATTGTGTATAGAATAGAATAGCTGGACATGGCTTCGATGATTCTATTTTTCTTGGCAAGACTTGAGGAAACGGTGTGAAAGCATATTAAAACCCTTCTTTTTAGTTTCTTTAGAAATATTAATAAATTATGTTTTCCTCTAAAGCCCTTGCTAAAATCCTTGGACAAACACAAGAATATCAAATGAGATATTTGTAATAATATAAATAGTACAGTGCTTGGCACATAGCAGGTGCTTTATAAATGCTTATTCTTTTCCCTTCCCGTGTCTTGCTTATGTTAGTGCCTTTCCCCACCCTTGAAGTGATTTGGTTATCCACTCGAAGTTATTTGGGGGATAGCACCCACTTTTCTTCACTGAGGAAGTAGTAACATATCAATCAAATGATTAATATATCAATGGAAGGAAGTGTTTTTGTTTAGCTCTAGGAAAGAGGGGAAGTGCTCTATTAGCAATGAGATAGTCGCTTGGTTGCTTAGCTCTGGAAATGTTAACCCAGACTGTGTTTTAAGATACCTTTTCCTTGTTTAACATTCTTATAAATGTCAATTGAAATCTTACTAGGGTAGAGCATCATGGTGGAGGGCCTGGATTCTATGCTGGTTTGGACAACAATCCCTCCAAGCTGGAAATGGCTTAGATTTAAATGATACATTAAACATAGCCGTTGCTGCAGACCTGAGCCTAAAAATCAGAGTACAAAACTGGTATTCGTTTTTTTTCTTTGTCAAGAATCAAGGTCAAGTAAGACATAGGTCTTGTATCAATTTGTCTGGATCTATATATGGACCTTGTCCCACATCAGTATCATACAGCTTCTTTATAGCCTGCTTGATCATCTGATTGACTTTTGTTGTTCATAGTGAATACCAGGGAGGAACTGTCCTCAGTCTCCTTCATATCATATGATTCCCTTTGGCCTTCATGTTCCTCATATCAAGGGGAACATGAGGACCAGAGGGAAGAATGATTAAACTTGTTCCTCCCAGGGGACCTTTTCTTTTTTAGTTGTTGTTGTTTTTTTGGAGGGGGGAAGGCAGGGCAACTGGGGTTAAGTGACTTGCCCAAGGTCACACAGTTAAGTGTGTCAAATGTCTAAGGCCATATTTGAACTCAGGTCCTTCTGACTCCGGGGCTGGTGCTCTACTCACTGCACCACCTAGCTGCCCCCAGGCGACTTTTTCTAAGGGTTCTTGGGGTGTCTTCATAGTTACAGTGTTGTAGGTCATTGAAGGTTGGGAGATATTTGCATAAGCCTTCTTTTTGAGACTGTGGACGTTCTTGGGCAGCTAAGTGGCATGGTAGATAGAGTGCCAGACCTGGAACCAGGAAGATGTGAGTTTAAATCCGACCTTAGACTCTTATTAGCTGTGTGACCCTGGGCAAGTCACTCAATCCTGTTTGCCTCAGTTTTCTTACTTGTAAAATGATGTAGAGAAGGAAATGGCAAATCACCCCAGTGTCTTTGCCAAGAAAATTCCAAATGGGATCACTAAGAGTCTGGCATCACTGAAACAACTGAATAATACTCTTTAGCATTGCCTTCTTGAATTTGAGGCCATTGATTTAGCTTTGCCTGGGGGCTGAAAGGGACTGACTTAAAAAAAAAATTGAAGATATCTTAGAAGAATAAGCCAGCACGAGATTTCACATATTGTTACTCTAACCATCAAGGATGCATCCACAATGACAGTGCTATGCAACGGATCCAGGGACAAGGGTAGGGAGGAAAAGACAGAATAGAGACAGAAGCCCAGAGAGATAGAGATACTCTGATACAAAGGTTATACTAAAACATTTGCTACATAAAAACATCATAATCATAGTAATCACCCTTCTGTCCTATACTTTTCCCTACAAAAACCCATGAGAAGCAATTGAGCAGGTGAACACTTATCTTGGAAGCCTGAGAATTTATGGGTTACCTTCCCTTCTTAACTTCATGTCTGAGGTAACTGAGAAATCTCATTTTCTTGTTTTGAGAAAGGTATTTCTATTTGATGGATATAAGAATTACTCTTAGTATGTGTGTGAAAAAAAATCACAAAATAAATTTAACCTACCCAGATCCTGATAACTTTGTAAATGTGATATCACTTGGATTTGATAAATGTTTGAAAAAAATCCAACCAACCAACAATAATTTTACGCATATGCATGATTTTATTGTTAGCACTGGAGAGAACCCCTGGTCAAACAAGACAATCCCCTGCCTCTGCTAACATATTTTCAGTCCATTGGACCTTTGCTTAGTCCCTTTCCTGTACCTATAATCTTCCTCCTTTTCCGCTTCTCTCATTGAGTTCCTACAAACTTTCTAAAGTCCAGTGGTGTGGTGCTGAATTTGGAGTCACATGGTCAGATTTTCAAACTCCAGTCCTTTCACCTAACACCTGTGCGATCATGAACACATGGTCCTGTTTTCTCACCTAAAAAAAAGAGGCGTTTCAATGCTGAACTATGTAATGTCTCTTTCTGAAGCTATGATCCTGTGAAATAGTACTTCTTTCAAGAAGCCTTCCCTGATTCCCCCAGTTGATAATGACCATCTCACTCTGTACTTGGATAACTGATACATACATCCTATAATGTTGTATATCACAGCTATCTGTGTGGAAATGTCTTCCTTATGTTACCTTATTGATCATTTTTCTGAGTACTTTTGCTTTAATGGAAGTCTCTTCAGCATTTGAGGTTCATAGCTGTTTCAACCTCCTTCCATTCTGAGCAATTCACATTTCACTGGCCTCAGTCTCTGCCTCAACTGACTTCTGATGGGGAACAGAACCGACCCCAGTTGGATGTCAAGCCCTTTTGCTTCAGGCCTGGTGAATCCATGCATGTACTAGAATCCTGCCCAAATTTCCTCTGTTCCTCAATTTTTTGGTTGAATTCTGTTGCAGCACAGAGCACTGCCATGATTCAGTCCCAGAGAGAGTGAGATCCTGTCTCTTGGTTTTCTGTGCCCCAGGAAGAAAGTGCGATGGTGATGAGAAGGAGAGTTGAGTTCTCTTGCAAACACATTGGTCAGCTTTTGCAGCCCTGACAAGAGCAACGGCTGCTGCTGGTGGAGGTGGGGGTGCTGAGCGATTGAATTTAGGATTGAAGATTAGCTTTCTCTACTGTTGGGTTGTTATCTCCTTAGAATATTTGGTGTCCAAGACTGTGGATATAGCTGAAATTGCTTTATTTCATGCATAATTCATATTTTAGAGAGGTTAGAGAAATTGTGAGGATTGGAGAAAGTGTCTAGTCCTCTAGCTTGTTGGTCATGTGACTCAGAACTCATCTTTTTCTTGAGAGAAGAGTTCTATCTCTTCTCTAAATTTTGTAGCTTCCCCCAACATCTAGTCCAGTCATTTGTATACAGTTGGTGCTTGATAAATGTTAATTGATTAATTCATTAGCCAGTAACAGCTTAGTTTATTATGTAATGCTATATTTAAGCTCTACTATTTATTAACAAGACTGAAGTGCCTGGAAATTTAAATGACAGAAATATTGACTTATAGTGCTATATATGACCTTGGAGATCACTTTGTACAATCCCTTCATTTTATGGAGGTAGGAATGAAGACCCAGAGAGGGGAAGTGAGTTGACTAAGGTTGAACGATCTCAGCGGTTCTCAGTGTATGATAATTCAGTCTTGAATTTAGGTTTCCTGATTCCTGGTCCAGCTGGGTATAGGGTATCAAAAATTGCCTGCTTTGCAGAGAAATTACAGGACAAAAATCCCCATCTTAAGTGTAAAAGGTAACTTAGATAAACAGATAACTAAATGTCCATCATCTCTGGTTCCATCCTCTCCATGACCCCAGTGAGTCCAAGTCTAAAACAAACTACAGAGCCCTCAATGGGGAAGGCTGGAGCCAGGAGCAGAGCCCTTGAATATATGGCTGTTTTCCACATGGAGTCATTGATCCAGTCATTTGCATTTGAATTTTTTTTCCCTGCAATAAATCCATATTCAAGGATGAGAAAACGAGAAAAAGGGACATACATTCTCCCTCCCCTACGAAAGCCCTATTTTACTGTGGGTATTTTTTAAGCTAGGAGTTTGCTCCATGCTGAGTATTGGAGCCAGAGAGCAGTTCTGGCTTTAAGTATAAGCTGGAGCTGAGGGGCTCATTATATAAGGGAACTTGCCAAAATGTAGAAATTGTTTTAAGCCAGAATGTTTTGAAAGAAGCTTTTAATGGGATCCGATGTCAGTCTTAGCTAGACTGCTTTAAGCCTTCTTACATACTTAATATCCCAGTACTTTTAAACTCCAGAAGTTTAAGATTATCTTGTATATAGATCTTCTGCTGCAGCATTAGGTCACTGAACCCCACTGTTTATAAAGTTTACTCTTGATATAAATATTTGTTTCGATATTCTTCAATATTTGAATGAATCTATAATCTCATTGATTGTCACATGTTGGTCTTTGTATCTCTAACATGCACTTAAGAAATGAGAGAGAAGAAGGAGGTAGAGAAGAGAGAGAGGAGAGGGCCGAGAAAGGAAAGGGAGGAAAAGGAGACAGAGAGATAGACAGAGACAGAGACAGACATACAGAGAGAAACAGAGACAGAGAAAGGGAGGGAAGGGGAAAGAGAGAGAGAGAGAGAGAGAGAGAGAGAGAGAGAGAGAGAAAGAGAGAGAGAGAGAGAAGTTTGTAACTTCCATCAAAGATACAAATTGTGATCCATCATGCCTTCTTATCTTGTGTGATTTTTGTCCACATCTTCCTATCAGTAATCCTTTATTAAGCCCTATTCTGTGGCAGACACTGCTAAGTATTGAGATGATGACAAACTGAAAGATTCTGTACTGTTAAAGGGCTTACATTATATCAATGGAAACAGCATATGTTCCTTATCTATACTATTGGGAACCCTGGAGGGACTTTCCTTATTCCTAGCTGTCCAATGTCTCTATTACTTCCTTAGAGCAAGGCACTCCTAGTTTGGTTTCTCCTTCTACCAACCAGCTGTTGCAACAATTCAGCTAGCAGCTGCTGTGGGGGTGAAAGACCAACACAAGCCCAAAAACAAGGATGCTGCCAGCACATGTTCTTTGATCTGCTTTACTAAAGAAAGCAGCATTAAGGGGTTAACAATTTTATTTCAATCCAACATACAAATATAACTCACTTAGTTCAGGGGAAAATACAAACAAATATATACATTATAAACAGACCAAAAATAATTCATAGTTACCAGGAAACCATCAACATCTGAGTTCAGGAGCCAGGGAGCTCATAACAATGGATGGCCCAGAGTCATGCACCACTCCTTCTATGTCTCAGAGCCCCAAGAAAATAGCTCTCTCCTCTCTTTTTATGCTCTCTTTAGCCATCATCAAACGTCATCTGAGCAACCATAACTTAGGCTCCTACTATTGGCTCTGGTCTTAGCAACTCCCCTTAGGACCCTGAGGGCTTCATGTCCACATAGGCTTAGCTCCTAGTAGATAGGGGTTTGGGCCTGGGGCTTTGCACCTAGTAAGGCTCAGTCAAAGACCCTTAATTTATCATTCTAAAACAGTAAGAAAGTCCCACCTTAGTTACCAATACACCAGCCTATGATTTAATAGATAAGTCCTAGGGAATTGCTGGAAGTACATTAGGGTCATATGAATTGGCCAGAGTCTCACAGTAATGTTGGTATTTGAATTAGCCTTTTCTAACTACAGACCCACTATTCCATCCTCTGTCCTCTATAGAGGGATGAATCCAAATACTGGAAGCTTTCCTCTGACTAATCTAATATTATGCAGGCACCAGAACAGCACATGGGCCATTCATCTCTCATGCAGTGGTATTGCTACATGATGGACCCTCCAGCTCAGAATCCAAATGGGAAAGAGATTCTCTACAGAAGGTGAGCTCTTTGAGGGATGGGACAATTTTTTTTTCTTTTGCCTTTCTTGGTATTCTCAGTACTTAGCATAATAGGCTTGGCAAATAGTTGGTATGTGTTGCCTGCCTACTTGCCTGATGGAAAGCTGATCTGGGTGCTCCTTTTTTCATCATGCATATCCTGGATACTAAAGATGACAAAACTTTTATATATAAGGCAATATAAACAGTATGCTATAATATTATGCCCACTATGCTTTTCTTCATCGTCCTCTAGGTCACTGGCAATTTTGAGTCTTGGGAGGCTGAGGTATTCCATATTGTAAAATATATAGTATCACCAGAAGATTAATGACATCAATAAAGATGAAAGGTTTTATGCTAGGATTTAGCTTGAGATCACTTTAAGCATGTCATATTTTCTAAAATTCAATCTAGCTCACTCTTTTCCTTCTATTAAATTCTGGACCAAGTTCGTTGTTCACCTACAGTGCCTGTTCAAAAAAATCTGATTTAGTAACTGAATGGCTGCCATTTAACTGTATGTCATGATGAAGAAACACTTTCCATTTATTTTTTTTCCTGAGTATATTGTTAGGTTGATCTCTTGGAAAGGGACATTGATATCAGTGAAGAGGTCTTCTGGTATTCTGGGGCTTGATGCAACGTATATTATGCATAAATAGGAGCATTGAGAAGATCTTCCCATCCCTCCCATTTGGACTCTAAGCTGAGCAGCCTACATAACACAGGACTAAATGCGGCAAGCAGATATCTCCCTGTTTTGTATCTCACTGATACTGATAGTCAACAAATGGTTGATTTGTGATTTCGATGGCTGTGTCTATGAAGAAATCTTGTGTGATCTCAGCAAATGTATGACATACTCCTCATTTGAGGCTTTGTTTTACTCTACTGTATCAAATGCCATGAAAAAAAAGAAATCATTAACAATCATGCAGCTCTACTTGGTGACATCATACCTCACCCAGGATAAGCTCATCGCCATGGGGTTTTTTATACTCAACACTTTTTCAACTCCCCCGTTGACCTCTCCCCTCTGATTGAAGGGCAGGACAAATAAATTCCTCTAAAAGCCCTCCTTTATAGAGAACTCTGAAATTTCAGATCTTTCATTTGGATTCCCTAGAACATCATGCCCCTGTGCTTGGTCCTCCCTGGTCACAGTTTCTTTTTCATGTTGTTTTCCCCCATTAAATGGTAATCTCTTTTAGGGCAGGGGCTGTTTTTCTTCTTCTTTCCCTAGCACTTAGTATAGTGATTAGCTCATTTTAGACCTAATAATAATGACTTAATAAAAGTTTATTGAATTGAATCGAACACACCTTAAACACTATAGGATCTTGTGTTTTTTTATATTTCTTAGATAATTCTGTGATGGTGCAGATGCATTCTACTGTAGAAAATTAATTATCAAAGTCTGTTTCCTTCTTATTAAGGATGCCTTCCATGTACCTGCAGATTATTCTTATAATCATTTTTATAAACATGAGAAAATATGTATGGGGGTCAGTAGTTCTCTGTGTTCTCTTGATAACTTTTTTCTTTATGTAATAATAGTATCTGTTTTACCATAGCTGGTTAGTGTCCTTTATTTCATTTACCTTGAACATCTTGAAGGCACTTTAAAATTGTATAAACTCCAGCATAGATGTTTCTACTGTATGTACTTGTTATGGCCATTTTCTTAAAGATGATTTTCACCTCCTCTTCCTCATGTAGCACACTGAGAATTGAAGTAAAAGTCTGAATATGATAGGTGGTTCTATAATCACAGATGATGAAAATAGAATGCTATAGAAATTCTACCATTTAAAAAAAATCTACTTGCTTTTGCTCCACCTATGAATGCTGTTGGGATGATCTGACTTTGGTCTTATAGCTGTTCTGTGAGGTGATACTCTTCATAATCTTCCACCATCCTTCTTTCTAACAATTTAAAAATGAGTTTATGTTTTAAACTGGTATTACCCTAGACTGCCATCTTTCTTGGCTTTTTGGAAAGAACAAGTACTAGATGGCTGCTGTGGTTTCTTGGCTCTTTTTTGGCCTCCTTACTATGATGACTGCTTTAAATCAATTATACTTCTCTAGGAAATTATCATAGAATAAATATTTTTAAAAATTTTATCTGTTTCCTATTTGGGGGGAATTCATAACTTATTTAAATGGGTTATGTTGGTCTTATGGTAATTGCACAAAGTTTATTCTTATTTTTTATTCTTTCTAGTTTGGGGTTAATTTTTAACATTCTTCTAATAATTTGATGTTCTAACTAGACCCAAGTAACTGACTCAGAAATGACTCATATAAAAAGTTACTAAATTCCTGCTCATTAAATATGATTAATTTTATTGTTTGTGGCTTTGCTTAGTGCTTTCAATGACCATGACTTCCACTTCTCTTTTTAAAGAACATATTAATAATATAATGGCTTGTAGATTTTTGAATAGTTTACAAGCCTTTGGCTTCTGTTATCCTTAAATTTTGAAATTTTTTTACAACTTCTTTTTGGGCCATCTTCCTCCATACCCAATTTCACAATGATGCAACTGAGTATAAGTGCATATGGTTACTTCGTTTGGAGGAACTTACTAAATTTTTCATTAAACTTCTCTATATTTCCATTTTTTCAATAAGTTAGCATGTAAACTGCACTTGCATTTTTATTTATTTTCATCATGAACTCTCTAAAGTGAGGTGACCACAATATTTCTTCCTGCTTTTGGGTGGATACTGAAGTCAATTTACATATATGTATTTTGAATAAGAATGTGTGAGTGATTTCTGGGTCATATGAGCAACAAGATAGTAGACTAGTTATTTTCTCTGATCCCTATGACTTCTCAAACAGAAATTCTCCAAAACAGAAGTTATATACCAAAGATAAAGTAGTTATGCCATAGCGTTTAAAAGTAATTCCAAATTTGTTAGTATTTTTTTTAAGGATTTAGCTTTCCTCAAACTAATCACCAGAGAGAAATGTATCAAATCGTTTTTAGCACTTAAGAAAAATAACTGTCACTGGTCCAAGCCATTATCTTATGAACCTTAATGTATTTGACCATTCATTCATTCATCTATTCATTCATGCATGCATATGTGCATGCATGCATGCATCCATCCATCTATCCATCCATGCATCTAGTTCATCCTCCCTGTGGATTTCATCAGTGTAGGGCATATCTATTGAGAAAACTCCTTCTACAAATTCAGATTAGAACCTTCACTGCAATTGGTCAATTTGGAGAGTTGCCTGGGATGATTGAGATGTTCCAGCATGTGTCCAAGGCAGTCCTCGAACTTTGGTATTTCTGAGCTGACTGCTTCCTCAGTTGATGCTGAAGCCAGCTGACTCTACTGAGATAAAAATTCTAAGTACTGCCAATCACTATTTCCCAAAGGGTGTAACCAGATCCTAACACATCTTTTACCCTGCTTTGAAACTTCAATAGAACAATCACTTTCTCATTGGCTGTTTCTTCCACTTGAACCTTTTTTTTTTCCAAACAGAATACCTGAGAGGTCTTGATTCTTAAAAATGAGAATAAACAACACACTTTGGGGAAGACAGTTCTGTTATGACTGAGTTCTTCCATCACCGTTTGGGACAAGGGATTGTTATACCCTAGACATAGTACAAAAATTACCTCCATTGCTACTTGATTTATTACAAAATAAATATGTGCCATAAGAGCAGAATTTTCCAGAATTCAAAAGATAAATGTGAGTAAAAAGTATTTTTTAAATAAAAGAGTTCCCTTTTAGCCCTCATCTCTACCTTCTGTTCCTTGCTACAGATGACTATTGCTTCCCCTCCTCCAATATTGCAAATAGTTCCTTGAAACATTTCTCCAGTATTTTTGTAGTTTATTTCAAACTTTGATGGAAAATTCATTAGTTTTAAACAACTTGACATAATTTGTTTTAATTGGGAGCCAAGGAAGACAAGAAAAAAATGCTATTTTTGCAGTTCATAATAGCTGATTATGTAATACAAAGTAAAACCTGAAACCAAATTATACTTCAAACATATAATGTACAGGAAGTCTTGACATCTCTGAATTTGAATTGACCACTGATTTGTGCTTGGTCTCTGCTGAAAAGCCTTGGGGCTTCTGGGGGGAGCAGTGCCCATATGAGATATTTTGTCATAAGATCAAATGAAGTGTAATGTGTTTTAATTGTTGAAGTACACATTCTGTCTCATTTAGTGTTTCTAGGTTAAAACATATAATGTGCTCACAGATGCTTGACTTTTGACGATCTTGACATCAATAGTAGCTGATATGTTTGCCAGAACATACTGACTAGAAAAAAAGGGAGGGAGGACCTTAACTAAAAAACAAAACAAAACAAAAACCTCTGGCAGATTGAGTGCTAGGTTATGAGGAGGTAGTAGTCTACCTTGAGAAGTAGGAGATCTGAAAATTCTCTGGCAATCTATCATGCAGTCCATGGTTTGAACAAAACATATGCTTTAATTTAGACCCAGACAGGAACGCTGAATTTTCCATTCATTACATTAAAAAAAAAGCTCTTCACTGAAATAGCTAAACAGAACCATAGGAAAATGGATTTTGAGCTAGAATGGGCCTTTAGAGGTAATATTATCCAATCTTCTTGTTTTACTGAGGAAGCCCAGAGACATTAACCTTCCCAAGGTCACATAGATCATGAGTAGTTTGGAGGACAGAATTTGACCCTGGGTTCTCCGACTCCAAGTCCAGCATTATTTCCCCTGTAGCATATTCCTTCTCATTGTAAATGATATTTTTTAACAGTATAACTGAACATTATATCTAAAAGATAACATATTTGGAATCCTTGTATCAAGGATCCCCATGATTGTCATCTCTAAAGTCTATTCTACTTCTAAATCTATAATCGCATGACCCTTTGAGGAACTTCATCATCCTTCTTGGCTTATATGTCCCCACCCTGGAAACTTGGGAGAGTCTCTTCATTTCACTATCCATTGTAATAAAACTGAGTCCCCACTTGCAAAGACATGGTTCCTACTATTACAGAAGAAAGTTTTATTAAGAAAAGGAAAGCAAAACAGGAACCTATGAGTAATCAACAATTCCCCTAGATTACCAATCTAAATCATGGGCACCCTGAGCGTCCTTCTGACTAAGACACAATTTTCTGAAGTTCTGTCTCCATTCATCTTCTTATGCTTTTTTTCCCTTTCCCACAATATTCCAAGGATCTATGGGGTTCTTCATTGTTCCCGGCTAGTTAGTTACTATTTCTCTGTTTTCAGGTTCATTCCAGCAGGTGATTCCAGGTTTTGCTCTCTGCTGCCCCCACCTGGAGAGTACTTCTTAGTGCTCTCACGCTATACTATGCATAGCTTTCAGTGGTAAGGTGTGAAAACTAAAAAGGTCTCGGTTATGTATACATGAATGAATGAATGTGTGTATGTATGTATGTGTGTACATGCATATATGTGTACCAGTATACACACATGTATGGATACACACACATACATATGCATACATCTTCCTCGATAGAATTTAAACTCCTCGAGACTAATGATTGTTTCATTCTTTGTATTTGAATGCCCAGCACAGTAGCACAGTCCTTGGCTCATAGTTAGCCCTTAAGAAATGCCTTCTGCTTATTCTCTTATGACAAAAGAAGGGATAAGTCAGAAGAGTTCTTGCCTAACAGAATGTTGCAATGCTTGATGGAGTATATCTTCTTACTGGGATTATTATTCCCTTTTCCATTCCATTCTGCTCAATGCCTCTCCTTCACCTTTGATCACATATACTTATTTGAACCAGGGCTGCTACTGGGTTTCGATTTCGTGAGAGTCCCCATTATAAATTCTAAATTCTGATATGGTAATAAAAATCCTCATTTCTTTTTCCCTTCTCCACCTAAGGGAACCCTCTACCCTTTTTCAAGAGCCAAGACAGCCCTAGATTTATTCCCCAGTTTCCTCTCCTTAAGCACGTTAGTGGAATTATTCAAATAATTTAGAGCTGTCAACAATCTCTGCTCTTTGCTAGCCCCAGGCAATACATGTCCAGTAGAAAGAGCTCCACATTTGGAGTTAGAAGTTCTAGGTTAAGTTTCCCAACTCTGTTGTTTACTACCTGTGTGATTTTGGAATTCAGTTTGTTTATCTGTAAAATGATGGAATTGGATGAGATGACGCCTGGGGTTCTTCCTTCTCTGTTTACCATCCCATTCTCTTAAATCAGCACGAGGGGTAGAAATGAAGTGTAAGGAAAGATCTCAACATTTAACAACCTAGCAAAGTGCCTGATATATAATGGGTGTTTAGTAAAAGTTGATCGATTATATAGCACTTTAAGGTTTGCAAAGCACTTTAAATACGTTGTCACATTTAATTATCTTGAACAACTCTGTGAGATAGTTGCCCTTTTTATCCCCATTTTTTTAAAAAAGGAGCCTGAAGCTCAGGACAAATGACTTACCTAGGGTCACACAGCTCATTCCTATCTAAAATGAATTTGAACCTGTCTTCCTAACTCTGAGTCCAGAGCTCTAGCTACTGCACTATTCTGACTTTTAGTGAGAGAGAGATAACAGACTTTTAAATTCATCTTAATTAACCTTTATTGAGTTCCTACTATGTGCAGAGCAATGTGTCAGGTGATGAGGGAGAATAAAGATGGATAAGACAGTCTCTGCCTTGGCACGCCAGGAAATTGAATAGCTTTCATCTGAATCGCCTTAGGAAGATTCTGAAGATCACTTGGCAAGGTAAGGTACCAGACAAATGTGCAGTCCGGTAGGGAATTTAAAATATGTAAACAAATAATCAAAGTGTTGATGGAACGTATCTTCTGTCTGGGACGATTATTCCCTTTGCCGTTCCGTTCTGCTCAGTGCCTCTCCTTCACCTTTGATCACATGTACGTATTTGAACTGGGCTTGCTACTGGGTTTCGATTGCACGAGAGTACCCATTATCAATTCTAAATTCTGATATAAGCAAAATAACAGTAACAATAATGCTGATGCAGCTAGATGATGCAGTGAATAGAGAGCTGGGCCCGGAGTCAGGCAGACTCTACTTCCTGAGTTCAAATCTGGCTTTACTTATTTGTTGTGTGACCCTAGACAAGTTATTTAACCCTCTTTGCCTCAGTTTCCTTATCTGTAAAATAAGCTGGAGCAGGAAATGGCAAATTACTTCAGTATCTTTGCCAAGAAAACCCCCAAATAGGGTCATAAAGAGTGGACGTGACTGAAAAATGACTGAACGACAATACAAATAATGCTAATATGGCAGAAAGGGATAAGCATCACAAAAGTAGTAAAAATGCCTTAGCACTATTAGATCATTTTCTTTCAAATATCTGATGTTATAATTTGTAATATTGTTTCTTTTCCCTTTATAAAAGTTTCAAAGAAAAAATCTTTGGTTCATTTTTCTCCCTTTCTTGATTTGGCATAGAGATCCTTGGCTTGGAAGCTTCACTTACTGTCCTAATTATTATAGCTCTGCCCATAGCTACAGCCGTGCCTTACCTTTCAATCCTTTCCCCTCTCAGCTAGCGTATCAAGCACACAAGGCAAGACAAAAGTGGAGGGAGAGTTGGTGCGTGACTTTCCATTAGTAGATGATTATGCATTCAATGCAGCCTCTGAAGTTGAGCTGCAGCAGAGTGTGCAATTCTCTGCTGCTTGTGCTAATTTTGGCCTAACAATTAACACCAAGAAAACACAAGTTCTCTACCAGCCAGCACAACACCATCCATCCATGGAACCATTGGTTACAGCAAATGGGGAAATCTTGAATACCGTGGGTAAGTTCACTTACCTTGGCAATATACTTTCCAGGGACATACACATAGGAGACAAGTTTGATGCATGCATTGCCAGAGCTAACTCAGTGTTTGGGAGGCTCCAAAGGTAAGTGTGAGAGAAAAATGGTATTGGACTGTCTACTAACCTGAAGGTCTACAGGATTGTTGTGCTGACCTCATTGTTACATGCCTGCGGAACCTGGACCATCTACCAGTGACATGCCAGGAAATTGAATAGCTTTCATTTGAATTGCCTTAGGAAGATTCTGACGATCACTTGGCAAGGTAAGGTACCAGACACTGAGGTCCTTTCTCGAGCTAAACTGTCAAGCATTCAGATTCTATGGCAGAGAGCACAACTCTTACGGACTGGCCTCATTGTTTGAATGCCAAATATGTTATGCTTGCCTAAGAAACTATTTTATGGAGAACTCACACAAAGTAGATGATCACATGGTGGCCAGAAGAAGCAATACAAGGATACTCTCAAGGTCTCTCTGAAGAACTTTGCAATCAATTGCATGACATGGGAGATGCTGGCAAAGGACTGCCCAGCATGGTGTGCCTGGATCCAAGAAGGAACTGTGCTCTATACATGAAGCAGAATTGCAGTAGCTCAAAAGAAATGTGAGATGTGCAAATTCAGAGACATCTCTACTCCAGATGCTCATATGGACTATTTGTGCCAGACCTGTGATAGAGTATTCCGAGATTATATTGGTCTGATTAGCCAGTCGGACACACTGTACCTTGACTCCAACAAAGTGATGTCATTTTGGTCCTCTTTGAGAACAAAGGACAACAACCAACCAGCATATCAACATCTGCAGGGCAGGGAAGAAAGACCGTATGCTCCTTTAAGTAAAGGAGTATGCTTGTATGCTCCTTTAAGACTATGGCAGTCAAAGATTGTTGCTTTGTCCCTTGTTATTGAAGAGGACCATGATATCAGGCAGTAGATGTCATGACTTGCCGGTGAATTGAATTTAAGTGAGGCAGGGCTGTGCAAAGTCATCAGCCTCACTATCTCCTCCAGAGCTTCCTGGGTCCAGTGGCAAGGTATGAATAGAGGATGTATAGCTAAAAGAACACTGTACTGGAAGGCAGAATATCTGGTTTCTCATTCTGACTCTGCCACTAATTAGCATTATGACCTCAGGCAAAGTTGTTGACCTTTTCAAAAGCTTAGTTTTTCATTTGTAGATGGGACTGTGAAATCTGTAAGATCCCCTCTGGCTCAACAATTCTATGATGTTTCAACTGAACAAGCAAAACCTGTCTTCTTTGCACTCAGCACTTCTGTTTGTGAATCTTAGATGAATGTCATTTTGTATAGCACTTGATTGAAAGATGATGAATGAAGGCAGGACCAGTGTTTCTTGGGTATAGTGGCCTCCATTGACAAATGAAGATTATTTTCTTTTCTCTTCCCATGACAGTAGATTCTGAAACCAGCATGGCTCTTACTGAGATTGTAATTCCTTTCACTAGAAGCCAACTGTGAGGGTAGTCCCTTTCCTCAAATACAATGGCATTCACCTGTTTTTTTTTGATGGGGGTCAGAGGAAGAGTAGAGAAGGGATGGAATCATTGCTTGGGGAGGTGGAAAGATGGAGTGAAGGTACACCTGGTCAATTACTGTTTTACTTCTGTTTTAGAGAAAACTAAGGAAGACAATCACCAGAATGAGAAGCACAAAACAAAAATGGTTAATGGCATTGAGATCAAAGATAAGTAAGGAGATAGTAAGAGAGCAACTAACTTCCCCCAATGAGCACTATGCACCAGGCCAAGATACTAAAAGAACTTGCAGATGTGATTGTTGAAATGTTATCAGTGATCTTTGAAAAGTCATAAAGAATTAAGATTCCACAGTATAGGAGATGAACAAAATTCAAGATTTTCAAAAAGGGGAAGAAGATAGATTCATCAAATTCTACCATATATAGGTGGTATAGTCTTGTTTTTATTGTATCCAGAAGGCATATCTAGAAACAATTGTTAGAGGCCCTGAGTGCCATACTTTAGGGACAGTATTGAAAAATGAGCAAGGGTGAGCAATCAGGATGATGATGCTTCTTGAGATCATGTCACACAAGGATCTGTTAATAGAAGTGAGACTGTTTAGCTTAGAGGAGAGAAGACTCCTGATAGCTACCTTGAAGGTAGCTCATATGGAAGAGATTAGATTATATATATTTGGCCCCGGAGAGCAAGACTGGGACAAATGAATAGAAGCTTTCTATTCTGTTACAAGCAAGGATGAACTTTCTAACCATTAGAGCCTGACCACAATTGACATGAATGACCTCTCAAGGATTAGTGGGATTCCTCTCACTGACCATCTTCAAGTTCAGACTGAATGACTATCTGATGGGAATATTGGAGGGGACCTTGTTAGTCAGATATTGGGTGGACTTGGTGGTATCTACAGGGCCTTCCCACTCTGGCATTCAGTCCACTTGGGATTTTGTAATCTTCCATTGTCTGAAAGACAAATGCTTTTAGTGATGTTGGACAAGGGCACCTCTAGGGTGCCTTCCAACTGTGGAATTTTGTTTCCTTGAATTATAAAGTTATTTGTAAGCCTTAAAGCATAGGCAAATTATTAACTGAGATTGTGAATAATTTTAAATTTCTTTCATGCATAATGTCTATATCACATTTGGAATGGTTCATAAATTATAAATTAGGATAACAATGGATGTTAGATATTAAGATATTGGAGTTGAGACAGAAAGGGAAATATAGAGAGAGACAGAGTGAAAGAGAGGGGAAGGGAAAGGGAGAAGGTGATAGGAGGGGAATCATACTGTGTATTATATTTTATTCATTTATTCAGCATATTTTTATTGGGTGTCTATTTTTACAAAGTCCTATGTTCATTTGCTTTTGAGATCTGGACACACATGTGTGCTCTCACTCTCCAGGCAGCTCCCTAAAAGAAATCCTCTGTGGCTCCCTCCCAATATGTAGGAAATAAACATGACTTTTCACTTTCTATTACAAGAGCCATCTGGCAGACATGTATCAGACAGCCTGGCAAACCTAAATATTAAGTTGTTTTGCTCACAAAAGGATAGCTGCTATCTCCAAAGCCTGAACATTTTGGCAGAAGACAATGTGACCCTGGCTGGTTCACTGAGTCTCAAACTGATCCAATTCAACAAATATTTATTTGTCACATCCCTGTGCAAAGCCCTACATTAGGCCCAGGAGATCCAAAGATAAATATGACATAGACCCTGCCTTCATGAAGTTTTCAATCTGGAAAAGAAGAATATGTATGAAAATGTCTATTATACAAGGGAGAGTGACAAGCACAAATGTTCAGGTAAAAAGTGAGGGCACAAAATTTCATTTTCATCTCAGGAAGTCAGGGAAGGCTATGTAGATCAACTGAAGTCTGCTTCTTTCTTGAGACCCAAGATGGCACTCTTTTCTGATATAGGGGGTCATGCTCTTTGAAATTGCTTCCTCCCTTCAGTGACTATTTCTGTATCTTTCTCTGTCTCTGTCTCTATCTCTCTGTCTCTGGCTCCCTCTCCTTCTCTGTCTCTGTCTGGTGCCTTGGACCTTGAAGGAAAGTAGGGACTAGAGCAGATAGAAACATTGTGGGCAGAGAATACATTCCAGGCATACTGTATAGAGTGAACAAAAAGCAAAGACATAGGAGAAGGCAGGAGAAAGAGTAGTCCATTTGGCTGCAACATAGATTAAATGTGCAACATCTTTCCTGGGCTACTCTTCCTAATTTAAACTCTCACTGGCAGGTTAAGTGCCATGGTGATGACTCCTCTCAAGATTCTAGAGGTAACCTGGAGAGTGGCTATTCTTACTACTATAACACACAAATCTATATCGATATGTTTCCTACTAACAATCAGCCAAAAGACTTAATTACCTTTTGGTAAAAACATTTTATTAAAGGAGATATAGTAAGAACAGTTGGTATAAAACATTCCCCTTCTTCCAAATCCTGGGGCACACACTCTGAAAAGTAAAACATCTGTGAGAAAAGTGGGAATAAATTTCCAATAGACTGGTAGAGAGGCATGCATGTAGTAGACATGTATGGCAAAGGCTGACTCACAAGTCCTGGTCCAGCATGTTTTGGAATTCCTTCCTATCTTGACAAAGTCCTCACTTGGCTCTCCCCTAGATGTAACATTTCTGTTGAGTGGGCTGCTCAGTTGAGTTCCTGGTGTCTGCTTCTTTCTTGAGACCCAAGATGGCATTCCTTTCTGGTATAGGGGATCATGCTCTTTGGAATGGCTTCTTTCCTTCAGTGACTATTTCTGTATCTCTGTCTC
>CM053623.1:415466644-415489020 GCA_028646595.1 Phalanger gymnotis
ATGGATGCCACAGCTCAGTATTTCAGGATGCCAGGGCACTCTCCGCTAGTCTCCTGGTCTGGTAGGTCTATGTTTGGTCTGTTCACGCCGCACACACGCTGGGCTCAGCTCCGCTCCCCTCAGCTGGGGGCTGGGAGCTCCGTGTGGGACAGACCTTACCCAGAGACCATCCAGGCTGTCCTGGGCTGGAGCCCTGCTTCCCTCTGCCACTTTGTGGGTTCTGCAGCTCTAGAATTGGTTCAGAGCCATTCTTTTATAGGTTTTTGGAGGGACTTGGTGGGGAGCTCATGCCAGTCACTGCTTCCCAGCCGCCATCTTGGCTCCGCCCCCCGCTCCTCAGTTTCTTACACTCCCACTTCTAATCCCTGAAATTTACTGGGACTTCATCAGCCTTCATCAACCTTGACCTCTCTTTGGTTTTTAGTTATATTTACTTTTCCCTCATCCAAGCTTATCTATGATTTTTAAGACACTCATGACACTACTTTCTCCTACATATCTAAATGCTCTAATTCAATGTCCTTTGGTGGTTCATTACCTATTCCTTGCCCCCAAGCCTTGTTGCCCCATAAGGTTCTGTCCTTAGCATCTCTCGTTTCCATTCTTGAGACTTTATCTCAGTAATCTCATCTGTTTTCATACAATCATTTATCTTCCACATTCATATGGGTCCCAAATCCATATAGACAGCCCTAATCTTTCTTCAGAACTGCAATTTTATATCCCTAGCAGCCTGCTGGACATTTCTACACAAATGTCCCATTCACATCTCAAACTCAAAATTTCTAAAGTGGAACTGATTAGCTTCCATACTCCCCTTCCTAAAATTCATACCTCTTCCAAACTTCCAGTTACTGGACTACTACCACCCTCCTCACCAGCTAGGTTCAATACCTCAGAGTCAATCTTGACTCTTTCCTTTTTCATACCTTTACCAAAGTTCTAGTTACTGGAGCACTACCACCTTCCTCATCAGGTAGGTTCAATATATCAACAATCTTGACTCTTTCCTTTTTCTCTGATGCCATCTATGCCATTAGTTGCTAAGTCTTGTCAATTCTATCACCACGACCCTGCATCTATCCCCTTGACTACACTCACATGACTATTATGCTGAGTCATGTCTTTATCGCTTCTCCACTCTTAAAAATCCAATTAGTGAATGATTTGTCTTATTCATTTTTTCAGCAAGCCAATTCCTAATTTTATTTATTAATTCAATGGGATTTTGTTTTTATTTTTGTTTCTCTTTTCATTGATTTTTTGGTATTTCTATTTTTGTATTACTTAGGAGCTTTTTGATTTGTTACTTTACTAGTTTTTTAGTCACATGATTAAAACATTGATCTCTAGTTTCTGTCTGTTGCTGATGAATGTGTTTACTGACCTAAATTTCCCCCAAGGCCTGCTTAGGCTGAATTTTGTGTGTTTCCTTGTTGTTATAATTGTCTTTTGATAAAGTTATCTAAAATAACCTACTAATCAATCCCCCTGCCTCCAGTTTCCTGCAACTCCAATCCATCCTTCATGTAGTGGCAAAAGTGATTTTCCTAACACGCAAGTCCAATTATCTAACTCCCCTACCCATAAACCTTTTGGAGTTATTATTCCCTATAGGAAACATACTCCTCAGCAAAACATTCAAGGCCCACAACAGTCTATATTCAATCTACTTCCTTAGCATTATTTCACATTGCCACTTTTTGTCTATTCTAAATTCCAGCCAGACTGTACTACTGTTCCCTAAACTTGGCATTCCATCTCCGGCCTATGGGTCTTTACACAAGCCAATCTCCAGACCTGGAATGCAATCTGGCTTTATTTCCACCTCTTAGAATCTTTATCTTCTTTGAGAATACCACCCAGATGACTAGATAACACCTTCACAATGAAGCTTTCCCTTATCACCTCGGTTGTTAATGATCTTTCCTCCCTCAAATTTCCTTGTGAAGGAATTTAACTGAGTATATTACATTTAGCCAATAGAATGTAAGGTCCTTGATTTCCAGGGCTGTTTGGGTTTTGACTTTTTATTCCTAAGTATCCTAAGTATTTATGGAATAAGCACTTAATAAATTTATGGCAAATTTAATTCAAATCACTTGGAAGAAATGGGCTATTTTAAACTGGAAAAGAGAAAGCTGGATATGAGAAGAGATGGTATGGAACAGGCTGGCTGCACGACATGACAATTGTCTTTTAGGCAGGTAGGTGGTGCAGTGGATAGAGTGCTGGACCTGGAGTCAGGAAGATCTGAATTCAAATCCAACCTCAAACACTTATCGGCTAAGTGATTCTTAGCAAGTCTTTTAACCTTTGTTTTCCTCTTTTCCTTCATCTGTAAAATGGGGGCAATAATAATATCTATCTCTCAGGGTTATAGTGAGGAGAAAAATGAGATAATATTTGTAAAATACTGTGCAAAATTAAAGCTCAATATAAATGCTAGATGGTGGTGGTGGTATCAGTAGTAGTAGTAGTAGTAGTGGTGGTGGTAGTAGTAGTAGTGGTAGTAGTAGTAGTGGTAGTAGTAGTAGTAGTGGTAGTAGTTGTAGTAGTAGTAGTGGTAGTTAGTAGTAGTAGTAATGGTAGTTAGTAGTAGTACTAGTGGTAGTGGTAGTAGTAGTGGTAGTAGTGGTAGTGGTAGTAGTAGCAGCGGTAGTAGTGGTAATGGTAGTAGAGGTAGTAGTAGTAGTGGTAGTGGTAGCAGTAGTAGTAGTAGTGGTGGTGGTGGTGGTAGTAGTAATAAAAGACACACATGTAGAAAAAAATTAGACTTGTTTCGCTTGCCATTGGAGGAGAGTAAAAGGAGGAAGGGATGTGATTTATGAAGCAAAAATTTCCTCTCAATATAAAGAAAAGGTTCCTAACAATTAGACCTTTCTCAAAATAAAATTAGCTCCCTCTGGAGTTTTTCATCACAGTAGGTGTTCAAGTGAAGGCTAGATATGGACATGTCAAAATGTTGTAGGGCAGATTCCTATTCAGATATACGCAGAATTCTATATTTCTTTCCAAATCTGAGATAACATTATTCTCTAAATGAAATAGAAATCAGTATATAGTAAGGCTATCATCATAGAGCCTTGTGTCTTCTAAGATTTCAGTTAAAGTCATTGTGAAGAACAGTAAGAAACTGGGCTTAAACTAATTTTTTCAAGATTCTAATTTGCTGACAGTCTGTGACAGATTGATGCTCTCTTTTTGAACAGTGCACATGTGGAATAAGCCAAAGGTAATGGTTCCCTGGGGCTAAAACAAAGAAGAGTTAAACATTGTTCAGAGAAAATAAGCAATTAGAGGTTACAAGAATATCCTCCATTTCATAAATTAATTTTTCACAGAATTTGAAATTAGGAAGAAGCTCAGAGGGCAACTAATGCAACCTCAACTGAAATTGATAATCCAACACGTGTCCAACATTTATATATTCCAACACTGCTGCCTGATACCCTGAGATAGCACTATGCCCAAGTTAAATCCCTATGGACAATGATAACCTACCTGCACTCATTCCCTCTCCAATGAATTAGTTCTGAAACCTCAGTTGTCATTGTTCAATACCATTCTCTAGCCTTCATGGACCAATCCCTCATTCCCCTGCCTTTCAATTCAGGCCCACCAATATCACAACCTAACTCTACCCAATCCTTCCACCATGCTCTCTGGAATGTTTGCTGCATAAATAATAAACCAGCCTTCCATTTAAACATTTTCCATTCTCCTTTCCTTCATCTTCATGGCCAATCAAGATTCTGGTGGCTGCTATTTACAGACCTCTGGGACATTCTTCTTCATTCTTAAATGAGTTCAGTTCCTAGCTCATACTCTTTCTCTTTTCTCTAACTCCTGCTCTCCTACTAGGTACTTCAATATACATATCAAAACTTCCTCAAACACCCTAACCTGCCTCACCTTACTCATTTCCAAAGACCTACTCCTCTATTCCATCCTGACTATGAAGAGACACGGGCATATCCTTGATCTTACCATTCCCCACAAATGCACCACTTCCATATTCGTGAATTCTGAAATTCCTTTATCTCATCACGATTTGTTGTCTATCCAACTCTCCCTCTGCCTTTCAACCCTAAAAGCTGTTTTCCCCCTCATCTCATCTGCCTATCCCTCTACCCCTCAGTTTCTTCCCAATCCATCATCCCCAAACTATTCCTTGCCCATCTTGACCCCTTCATGAACAAGGTCAACTCAGTACTGTTGTTTTCTGTTTACTTCCTTGCCCGTTACCCTATCAAAGATTTTGCCTTGCCAAGCTTCATCCTTCATTTGCCACCCTCCCCACAATCTGCTGCTTTGCTCCTATTCCAGGACAAAGGTGGAGAAAATCATGAAATCGTCCTGATTGGGTTCATTACAAATTGATGTTATATAATAATCATCTGGGCCCTCACTACAACAAAGAAATCCATTTATACCTTCCTAATAGATTCACTATCCCATTCACCACAATGGCTTTCCCAAATCTTTTCATGTCTACTCAAATCTCCTCAATTCCTATTCCCTCCACTCTCTCAGCTGAGAACTTGTTTCATATTTCTTTGCAAAAATTGAAGCCATTGACAATGGCTTGAGTCACTCATGCTCATACTCTTCCTCCCTGTTCATTTTCTATCATTCATGTGCCATTTGCCACTTTCTTAATCTTCATTCATATCTCTTGAAAAGAGACAGTCCTTCTCCCTACTAAGGCAAACCCTTCTGCATGAATAGGCAATTCAATGCCATCCTGCCTTCTCCAGTGAATTGCCTCCTCTATTACCTCTGCTCTCTCACTAATCTTCAACCTCTTCTCCTCTCTTGACTTCTTCTCTATAGTTTATAAATTTGCCCATGTCTAAAACTTCACTTGATCTATCCATCTCCAATTATCCTATATCACTTCTTCCTTGGTGGCTAAACTCCTTGAGAAGGCCATCTACTATCAATGCCTTCACTTTCTTCTCACTGCCTTCTTAACTCTCTGCAGTCTGGCTTCTGATCTTAGCACGGTGCCTAATACATGGTAGATACTTAATAAATGTTTATTGATTTATTAATCATCATTCTACTGAAATTGTTCTCTCCAAAGTTACCAATGACCTCTTAATCACTAAATCTAATGTTCTTTTCTCAATCCTCATACTTCTTTACATTTCCATAACCTTTGACTATCAAGCACTTTCTTCTCCTTGATATTCACTTCTTTCTAGGTTTTCATGTAATTATTTTCTCCTGGTTCTCCTCCTACCCATCTAATTCTCCCTTCTCAGTCCTTTTTGCTAAATCTTCATCCAGGTCATAACCAAGGTTCCTCTACTCTTCTCCCTCTATATTATTTCACTTGGTGATCTCATCAATTGCCATGAATTCAACCATCATCTCTATGCATATGATTCTCAAATCTATTTATCCAGCCCTAACTATTCTCTCGATCTCCATTCTCACACGTCTGGCTCTCTATTCAACATCTCAAACAGTATGTCTCATAAACATCTTAAATTAAGCATATCATATTCAAAACTGAACTGTTTATCTTTTTTTTTCCCAAACCCTCCCAATATCCCTAACTTTCTTGACACTGTTTAGGGTACCACCAGGTACCAGGTTCCAGGTTTAAGGGTACCACCAGGTTCCTAGGTTCACAACCAAAGTGTAATCCTTGACTCTTCACCATCTCTCTAACTCTCGTATCCAATCTGTTTCCAAGTCCTACAGATTTTACTTTAACATTTCTTGAATATACCCCCTTCTCTTATTTGGCACTGCTACCTCCGTGGTACAGGCCATCTTCAACTAATGCCTGGACTACTAAAATAGCCTCCTGATTGATCTCCCTGATACAAGACTCACTCTCCTCCAGTCCGTCTTCCACTCAGCTGTTGAAATGATCTAAGGTGCAGGTGTGACCATCTCCTCCCACTATCAAATAAACTCCAGGGGTTCCCTATCACCTCCATATAAAATCTTCTGTTTCACATCAAACCCCATCATAATCTATCCCATAACCTTTCCACTCTTCTTTATACTTCCCCTCCCCCAATGTATTCTGCAATCTAGGAACACTGGCCTCTTTGCTATTCGTCAAAGAAGAAACTCTATCACCCACATCTCAGAATTTTTCATTGGTCATTTCCTATTCCTGGAATGTTCTCCTTCCTTATCACTGCCTCCTGGCTTCCCTGACTTCCTTGATGTCTCAGCTAAAGACCTGCCTTCTATAGGAAGCCTTTTCCAGCACTGTTTATTCTTAGTGATTTCCCTCTGAGACTACTTCCAACTTAGTCTGGATATATCATGTTTGTACATGACCATTTACACATTGTCTTCCTTTATTAGACTGTGGATTTCTTGAAATTGAAAATGGTTTTTTGCCTTTCTTTGTATCTCCAATGGTTAGCACAATGCCTGGAACATAGTAGGCATTAATAAATGCTTATTGATTGATTGAAGAACCTGTGACTAACCACGGATTCCCTGGGAAATGGTCATCCTCATCTTGAAGACCTCCATTGAGCAGGACCCCCCAATACCTCCTGAGAAAGCTAATTTTATTTATATAAGCTCTTGTTATTAAGTTTTCTTTGAAATTCTGCTAAAATTGGAAACTCTAAAACTTCTGTCTCCTGCTCCTTGTTCTGCCTTCTGAGGCTAAGCAGAACATGTTTAATCCATTTTCCACGTGATAATTTTTCAAGTACTTGAACGCTACTATCATGCCCACCTCCTTCTTCCTTAATTAAATCTCCTTATTCTAGGCAACTCATTTAGTGCCTCTAAGCCTCAGTTTTCTCATCTATAAAATGAGCACAACAGAATCTTCCTTACAGTTTTATGGGATTGAATAAGATAATTTGCATAAAACACTTTGCAAATCACAAAAACCTTAAAAATGTTAGCTACAACTACTGCTACTGCCACCCCTCCCATTTCTCCTTCTCTCTGTGGCATCTAGCTTAGTGGGGAATGCCTTAAAAAGGATTCTTTGTTGCCCCCTCTCCTCATTGTCACTCCTCTTCCTAACGACCCACAGAATTATTTTGTATTAATTTTGTATATTTTTTGTATTTACTTATCTATATACGTATTGTTTCCCTCCAATAGAACATGAGCTCATTGAGGGCAGGAACTGTTTTGTTTTTGTCTTTGTATCCCCAACACAGGACCTGGCATATAGTAGGTGTTTAATAAATGTTTGTTGAATAGAATGAGGCATCAGTGCAGAACTTTAGTGGAGAAATTTCATGTATCATGAATAAGGTTCTTATACTTATCAATCATACTTAGAATTGATATTTTGGCTCACAAATGGAACAAAGAGAGAGATTTGAAGTTCAAGAGAAGCAGGGAGAGGAAGGATGATTTACTTGAATTTAGTTATTTATTTGGCAAAAAGTAGAGGAAAACAGAGAGAGATAAATTTTATGTTAAAGAAGACACACACACACACACACAGACACACACACAGACACACACAGACACACACACACACACACACACACACACACACACATCCCTTCAAGTACAATTAGCCGAAGTGGGAAAAGATAGAGAAAAGGGGAGAATACAATGTGTGCATGAATATCTCAAAAGTAAAGAAGTGCTGGGGAAGACATGTTAAACCATTTTCCCATATTGACCATTGGTTAATGCCACCAAACCAAAACAGTCTGTTGCAGTCCATGGGCAATGACAGATGGAGAAGTGAAAAAAAAAAAGAAAGATGGAGAAGTGAGCCATGTAAACTGACTTCACCTGTCACCTTTGAAGCAAGGAATAATAGATAAGCCACCATTCATATGTATAAATACACACATTGTCCACAAGATTGTGTATAACTAACATTTTCAACATTATAAATAGGTTGGGCAAGAGAGGGGAGTATATGCTGTATTTTAAAGTAGTTCCATCTTTCAAGGCCTGGTGCCTTTTGGTACAGATGAATATAAGCAGAAAAATAAATCAGGTGTTAGATGAAAATAGATTTTTTTGTAGGTGTAAAAAGCTTATGCCCCCCATGATCATTCTGTGACAAACTGCGACCTACTCAAGATCTGTGAGCCATATGGTAATGGTGATTATGCAAGGGCAGTTTCAGTTTTCCTTTGATGGGTTGACTGCCTTCAGCTGCTCAGAGATTTATCTGAAGCTCAAAAAAGAGACCAAATTTTCTCCTCTTCTCTTGGCAGAATTGATACACTTGCTTTAGAAACAGCATTAATCCTGAAGAAAGTACCCAGCTGCAGTGCATTTAAGGGTCGTGGGTTTTTTTTTAATACACACTTGTGGTTTCCAGAGAGACCTGCTTCCAACCCTAGACCCACTGAATTCTGTATTTCAAACTGCTCTGTCAATTTCAGATGAGAACAGATGGGCTGATTTAGAACAGAATTTGAATTTTATGTAAAGAGAAGCTTGCTTGTACCCTGGATGCTTCCGTTAATTCCAGACATAATTGAAACGTGTATAACTATCAAATCCAAACCTACTGAAGACTTGAGATTACTCATAGACAGACATGAGTACAAGAACCTCATGGAAGAATTGTCTTCTCCAAAAGGACCAGTCTTCTGGTGAACCTGCCCCCAATCCTGTTCTCAAGCTAACAAAACTCAGGTGGTCTAAAATAACAGCTTAATCCTCCTCTCCTTCCACCCACCCCTAAATCTTGAAGTACTGGCTTTTCAATTCTCAAATTCCTGTCACTTCTTGCCCTGACCTCTCAGATCAGCTTCAGTCTTTCACCAGCTAGTTTAGAGACCTGTAGACCCCTTCATCTAGATAGACCATTGTCACCTCAAACTTCACCTGTCCCAATCTGGCTCAATATCTTTTCCCCCTGTGACTTTTGTTGGCACTGTATCAGATTGACAAGTCCTCCCCCATCCATCTATCTGTTCACCAAAAACTAGTTTGGTAACTATTACCAGGTAACAGTGATAAAAAGGAAATGTAGGTCCAATAGGCAGACACTGAAGATGCATATGACTGATCTCAAAGGTTAAGTACACAGCTATACTTTTTTCTAAAAATTGAGGAAATTAAAATTATGCTGTATCATTTAATGATTGAACCTACTCTGTAGTTGACCCTGTTCCCAGTTTGGTTACAACCCATTTCTTTGGAAAAGCACTTCTTTTCCTTATTTTACTTTCTTTTACTTTTTACTTTAAAGTTTTATTTTACTTTCACTTTCTTTATTTTCTCTTACTTTACTTTTGAGACATTCAAGCTAAAATATTCTGTCTGTCCTTATCTGGATTGGTTTAAAGGTGTGGTTGAAAGCTATAGCTCAAGCAACTAGCACGTGGGACTTCTGCTTTATTGTCATATGCCTATAATCAGTTTCACCCCCAGGTGAAAACTCTGATTTATTGCCCATAAAAACATTTTCAAAAATAAAAAACAGCTTAGGCTGAGTCCCTTTCCCAAAAACCAACTCTTCTGCCCTCATCTTACAGTTAGAAGTGGTTTGATCTCCTCCAAGAAGACAACTAGGTGGTCCTGATTTAGGTGGTTCTGATTTTCTAGTCAAGATTATAAGAGGGTATTGAGTCCCATAATACAATTAACATTCCTTAATTGTCAGAGAGGGGTGTGATCATCCACACCTAAAGCCAACCCGCCTTTCCTAGCTGTAGTCAAGTGTAACATTCCCCAACTACCCAGAACTCCTCCTTTACTGTGGCTCAATAAATAGGGTATTCCCCCTCACTGACCTGACTGAAAGGGCCAGTTTGACTCACTTTGTTAATAATTACACAGGTCACTGTTGATGAAGTGTTATTTTGCTCTAAGAAAATGAGCCTCAGGATGGTTTTGTGGCATTTTATGTGCCACGAAATATATAACTTCAATTAGTACAAATACTTAAACACTAGTAATATATAACTTCCCCTCTGGGATACTCTCTCAAACATGCACTTTTACTTACAGGTTAGGTTCAAGACTACTGCCACCTCAGATACTAGGAAAAAATATTAGTGGCTGCTGCTACTACTATTACTGATTCTGCTGTTACTGCTGCTGGGACAACTATTACTACTACTGTTACTATGGCTACTGTTGCTGCTGCTACTACTAATCACAAGCCCCCATCAGTATGCTTCCCATTACAATAAGCCAGTAGATCAATTAGCTTTTATCAAAAGCTTTTACTCAAATGGTGTGGCAAGAACAGTTGCTATAAAACATTCCCCCTTAAAAAACCTGGGATATATTTTCCCATAAATACACAGAGGGAATGAGGGAAATTTAAAGTTCAATGATAGTGAAACACAAGCATAGGGAACACAAATGACCAAAGCAACCAGCAAAGTAGAAAGAATATTGGCTCTGGAGTAAGAGCACCTTTGTTCAAAACCTGCCTCTCATGATTATAACCTGTGTGACTGGATAAATCACTCAACCTCTGTGGGTCTCTGATTCCTTGCTATAAAATGAGAGGATTAGAGTAGAGGACCTCTACAGGTCCATCAAGCTCTATATCTAAGATCCAGTAAAGTCACAATTCTAATTCACTGTGCAATGTACTAGCTGGACTTTCCGCTTATAGGGGATGGAGTTCCTGCTTGATGTATTGTTTCTTTCGATGGACTCCACAGGCTTGATTGGCACTTACACTTTCTTTTACCTCCTGCTTCGGATTCATTTGCAGCCTTAAACTCCAGTACAATCCTGTTGTACCTCTTCAGAAAAGGCAGACAACCTTAGTTTAGGATTAGTAGAAATCCCTGTATTTTTGCCACCTCTGAGTCTTGATTCCAGTGTTTTCTTTTTATTTCTTCTAACTTATGGTGACTATCCAGTACATTTCCCAAATCTTCATCTCTGCAGGATAGAACATAAGCAAGCACTGTCCATTTATTCAATAATAGCCAAATATCTCTGGGGTTCAGGGTACCCCAGTTTTCTAAGTTCTAATGTTTTGTTGTTGTTTTATGCTAATGAGAAAAGATTCAATGAATTTCACGGCCTTGAGATTAGGTTAATTGTTTCTGCTGTCCTTTTCATGTGTAAATAAGTTACTGAAACCCTCAGATCCCCTAAAAGGTGTGGAATAATTCAATCAAACTTGAAAGGGCTTCCCACTTTCATCTCATAGGCTATATCCTTACCCCTTATAACATACAAATTTGCTGATCTAAAAAGGACATACCTTTATATATTCATTTGCATGGTAAATAAAATTACCATTTGAATATTTTAAAAACAAAACATACAGTTCAAATGTCTTCTTAAATGTCATTGTAGTGAAAATAAGTTTGTTGCCTTGATATAACTGATTCCATTTTGGATTAGTCGACCATTTTGAAGTGTTTTGATTTTTGTTTCCCAATATTAAAATAAGCATATCATAATATAGGTTGTAAACAACATGAATGTGTTCATAAACAACAGACAAATAATATGAGATCCCCAAATAGGACAGACCACCAATGGGAAATTTTGGTAAATAATCTCATCGTTAGTTTATGGCATCAAATACCAATCAAATTAAGTGAGGAATAAATTGGGTAAATGGCCACCAATCATAGCTAGAAGTACAAGAAACCTACTGGAAGTTTCATCCTTCAGCCTGCTCCTGAGTTGCAACCAAGACAGGTTTCTGCTTTTTCCTCACACTGGAGATTGGAGAATACCTTGTGTTTACTTGAGGAAAATGCTAGTTGTCCAACAGAGACTTGCTAATTTGCCAAGCAACCACTTTGGTAGGAGATACATGGCCTCCAGGTGAGGAAAGAGAGAGAGAGAGAGAGAGAAAGAGAGAGAGAGGGAGGGAGAGACAGAGAGAAAACTTTGTCAATAAATACTGATATGAAACACACTTGCTGAGAAGCACTAGGGAATCAGGTGATTTGTTCCCAGTGGGGTAAATATTTACATTGTCTAATAGATGATATAAACTAATATTTCCATGCTCTTGATTTCAAAATTTTGATTGCTTGCACTGAGCAGTATAAGTCTAATTATTGGTCTTATCACAGTAGTTAGTGTATGTAATGGTAAATTGGTTTTGTGTGTGCATTGTACAATGCAGTTGCTTAATTACTGCTTGTTCAACTCCGCTTGCTTTTTCTTTTTCTCACCTGAAGAACTCTGGTCTCTTGCAATCCTTCTCACTACTTCTTTTATACTGATGTAATTTATTTAGTTACTCATATGTTCCTTGTCACAAATTTGTTTACGTTTCTTGGGCTTCTATTGTCCTAGTTTTACAGTATGTGTCAACTGAAGTTGCATCTTGAACTTCCTTGCTCTTTGATATATATATATATATATTTTCCATTCCTTTCTGCAGTTTCCAGTGGGCCAAGAATAGTCTTGTGTTATTTGAATTTCTTTTCCCTTATATCTGGAGGACTTTAGCCAGGTAATTCACAGAATTTATTATTTGTCATTGGAATCATTAAATTTAATCCCCATGTCTCTTGGAGTTTTCCATCAAAGAGTTATTTTTTTTTCCTCCTGGAGAACAGCTGTGGATTCTTTAGACTGTTTTCCATGTTCAGAAATTCTGAGTAGTTTTTAAAATATTATCTCTTGTATCGTTAGGGAAAAGCTAGCCTCAGCTGGATACTAGTCTCCTTTTCCTCAGACCTGGTGGATCCTCCACATGCTGGTGCTCTGATCCAGTTCCCTCTGTTCTTTATTTCTTTAGCTGATCAACGATACAGTGAAGCATGCTGCCAACTTAGGATGACCAAACTTCCATTTTCCTGTACCTCTACTTTGTCCACACCAAGGGGTGGGGTGGTGTTTCAAGTTGAATTATTTTGGTTTTTGCCATAGAATGGTGGGGTTAAGGCTGTGGAAAGAGGCAAAGTAGTAAGTAGGCAAAGACTACAACAGCAGCAAGGTAAATTGCTGATTGGATCCCAAAGCATAAATCCATGTATCTTGTCGTACAACCCTGCCAAAGCAAGAGAGCTGGTAGGAGAGAGGATGCTAGTGATCATGTTAGAGATTGGGGATTAGCATTCTCTGCTGTTAATTCATCGGGATACTGTTATAGTTCTTGGCATCTTAGCCTGTGGAGACTACTGCAATTAGTTTGCCTTTTGTGCATTATTTTTATTGTGGAAAGGTTTGAGACATCATGATGATCAAAGAAATGTCTGGCCTTTATCTTGTTGGTCATGTGACTTAGAAGGTCATTCTACCACTTCTAATACCATTTAACATTTAAAGTACTTCCTTTTTGTGCTCACAGAAAGAACCAGTATTTGAGGTAGTTGCTGTGTGGCTCCATGTGAAATCTCAGTTCCATCCAAGTCCAGCTAAACTGCTCCTTTGATTTTGTTTTGGGGTACAACTAGTCAGAACTGATTTGGATAGATTATACTTCTCAGGTCTGGGAAATTAGGGAAGGCAGGCAGGCAGGAAGGAAGGAAGGAGGGAAAGAAGGAGGAAAGGAGGGGAGGAAGAAAGGAGGGAAGGAGGGAAGGAAGGAAAGAAGGAAGGAAGGAACGAAGTAACAAAGGAAGGAAGGAAGGAATGAAAGAAGGAAGGCAGGCAAGCAGGAAGGAAGGAAGGAGGGAAGGAAGGAAGGAGGGAAAGAAGGAATGAAAGAAGGAAAGAGGGAGGGAGGGAAGGAAGGAAGCAAGGAAGGAAGGAAAGAAGGAATGAAAGAAGGAAGGAGGGAGGGAGGGAAGGAAGGAGGGAAAGAAGGAGGGAAGGAAGGAAGGAGGTGTAGTAAGAAGGCCGAATTTATGATCTCAAAGAGAATCATACATATGTCTGAATGGTTCAGAATCACGGGATATAAGGAATTCTCTAAGTAGAAGGCAGAAGGATTAAAACATTTATTTAGGCTCCAAAGTAACAGACCCACGAACCAGCCTCCCCATTCCAATGTTTTGATCACAAGCTTCCAGGCCCAATAAGTCTGCCTCACAAGAGTAACCAGGAGGCCACAGAAAAGCATGATGGTATTAAACCAAATCATATTCATGCTGGTAAGAAGATTACCCACTCCCCTCAAGTCCTTGCTCTGCACTCCTCGGTCCACACACAGGTCGGCTCTGCTTCCACAACTCCTGCTTCAGCTTCGGCTTTATCTTCAGCTTTGGCTGTAGCTGTCTCTGCCACCATCACCGCTGCTTCCACCACACTCTCCAAGCTGTGTCCCAGCTAGCTGACTGCTTCCTCTCTCCTTCAGCTCTTAACTGCTGTCACCAACTGCCTCACCAACTGCCTCTCAGCTCTGCTCCAACCGTTCAGCAAGCTCCTCCCACCACAGGCTTCTATTGGCTCTAGTCCTAGCCACTCCCCTCAGGATCCTGGGAGGCTCACATCCATATATGTTCCACACCCAACAGGGCTCTGGGCCTGGGGCTTAACACTTAGCAAGGCTTGACGAAATACACTGAGTTACCCAAAGAAAACAAAGACCATTTTGCTTAGCAACACAGGAGGGAAGGAAGGAAGGAGGAAAGGAGGAGAGGAAGGAAGGAGGGAAGGAGGGAAGCAAGGAAGCAAGGAAGGAAGGAGGGAAGGAAGGAAGGAAGGAAGGAAGGAAGGAAGGAAGGAAGGAAGGAAAGAAGGAATGAAAGAAGGAAGGAAGGAAAGAATGAAGGAAGGAAAGAAAGAAAGAAAGAAGGAAGGAAGGAAGGAAGGAAGGAAGGAAGGAAGGAAGGAAGGAAGGAAAGAACGAAGGAAAGAACGAAGGAAGGAAAGAAAGAAAGAAAGAAGGAAGGAAGGAAGGAAGGAAGGAAGGAAGGAAGGAAGGAAGGAAAGAACGAAAGAAGGAAGGAAGGAAGGCGACAAGGTAGGGTAGGTGAGAGGGAGGGAGGGAGTAAGGAAGGAATCAAGGTTTCAAGCCAAGGCTACTTGATCAACAATCTATGAGAATTTTGCAATAACCAGCCATTATGGGTCTTACCATTTGCCACACTCCTGAACTGCCATAACCATTATTGCTGAGTCCCAGCCATCTCCTCTCATCCAACAAGGTTATTTTCTCAGTACTTACTGCAGGGTACACAACAGACCTAAAGAGATCTGAAGAAAGGATGAGTGGGACCACTGTGGGGTGGGGTGGTGGGGAGAGAAGGGCAGGGAGGAGGATGGAAGATACTGACTTTACTGGAGTTGATCACAGCCTACTCTATGGTGCTCTGGCTTTTCCTCAACCAAAGACTGTCATCGATTTCTTCTTGACCCTCCCACGGATCTGCCAACTTTAGATCAATCATTCAAGGCAAGATATGGTAAAGGGACCTTCACTAATTTAAGGCAAGGTGTCTATAAATCAGAAAACAACAATGAAATAAATGAATTCAATAGAAAATGGAGGATAGGAAGTGTCATTAAAAAAAAAAAAATCTCTGTATCCCTGACCCCTAGCATAGTACCTTTACACATGGAGTAAGCCCTTCATGAAGTATTTGTTCATGTAAGTGTGGCAGAAGACCTTCAGAGATTAAGGAGAAGATTTCCCAATTTCTCCCTGTCTTAAAGCTGTGTGACTTAGGGTAAGATGCAAAATCTCTGGGCCTCCATTTTCTTTTCCACTAAATGAAGAGTTTGGGAATACATGATCTGTAAAGTCTCTTCCAGATTGAAGTCTATGACCCTCTCCATTCCAGGCAGAAGAATATGCAAATAGAACATTAAAATCTCAGCATCATTAGGGAAGACATTCATTTCCTTAGCCTGGATACTTATTTAGGGGTGAGGATAAGTACCGAAGTTTTGCTTTCACTGACACAGGGAAGTCCTAGATGGGGCAAACTTCGTTAGTTGTCCAGACAGAGCATGGAGCAATGAAGTAACTCACCCAAGGTCACACAGTCAGTATGTACCAGAGGCATGACATATACCGGTTTTAAAGTTTTTTATATACATTATCTCATTTGATCCTCAAAACAACCCTCTAAATTAGGTACTATTATGTATTTTACAGAGGCAGCTAGGTGGCTCCACTGGGCCTGGAGGCAGGAAGACCTGAGCTCAAATCTAGCCTCAGACACTTACTGTGTGACCCTGAGCCAGTTGCTTAATCTCTGTTTGCCTTTATCTGCTGGATAAGGAAGTGGTAAGCTACTCCAGTATCTTTGCTAAGAAAGGTAAAGTGATTTGCCCATAGTCTCTTAGCTAGTAAATGTCAGAGAAAGGATTGAAATCTAGGTCTCCCTTAACTCCAAGTCCAGTGATCTTTTCACTGCATCATGTTGTCTATTATTCTTGTCCTCATCTCTGACCTTGGGAGGAAAAAGGTTATGTTTTCCCCTTCCCCAAATCTTGCCTCTGTCCTAAATCATATAGTCCATCAGAGCCAACTCCCAAACCACCTCATTTTCTCCTGCCTAAAATATGGTTTCTCCCCATTCCTTCTCTCTAAACCTGTGACCCAGACCCTGATATCATCATGTGGAAAAGCACTCTATTTAGAGCTAGAGGACTATGGTTCCAATTCTGATTTTTCTTTCTTAACCTCTGTGACCTTGGACAAATCGTTTGACTTCTCTTGGCCTCAGTTTTATCATCTGTAAAAGTTAAAGAGATTGAACTAAATGACCTCTAAGGTCATGCTTAGCTGTAAATCTATGAAGTTTCAGATTACTCTCCACATTGTCTCATTTTAAAGATGGTCTATTTTCCTACTAGATTCTGTTTCTATGGGAAAGGGTTATGCTCATAGCTCCTGGCTTTCAACCAGTCATTGTATATGGTCTCTGCAGCTCTCTCCTTTCACGTCATCTTGTTCCAATTCTTCTGCAAGAGCTCTATCTGTCCACAATTCATGGGCTTTGCCCTTGGGACTCACTGAGTCCAGCTGAAGATTTCCTTCTCTTCCCACCAGCCTAGATCACATTGCTTTTCCAGTATTCCCAATCAGGTTTCATCCTGTGCATTTAATTTTGAAGGCAATTCTCATTGATTACTGCTTTAAAAAAATGCATAAAAGACCATATCCATGATTTAATGCAGATGTATTTTAATCTCCCCACTGCTACCCAGTAGTCTGAGGTCAACTCTCATATTGAGATCCTTTTCTAGAGAAAGGGGGATCTTAGCACACTGATTTTTTTTTCTTCTAGGTGCCTAGAAGTGTGGAAGGGACAGTGTGGGAAGAGCAGGGGTGTGTGGTCCATGTGAAGAAAGCTTATCTGACAGCTCCCTCCTGAGTTTGTGAAGAGCAGAGTGTGGGTGGCCTTGTTGAAGCCCTCAGGCTTCTAGCTAGAATGTTAGTTTATTTTGTCAGACACTCTAACAAAGTTTAGATAAAAATTTAAATGTTACGGACTAAAGAATCCCATAGAATTTTCAGGATAAAATAAGATGAAAACAAAAGACTAGGACTTGAAGATAAAGGATAGAAAACATTGACAAAGGCCTTTTACTCAAATCTAGATTGGAGTTAAGGCTGTTTGTAAGCAGAAAATGTATATGAGCATAGAATAAGCCTTGCACCTGGCACCCTTTCTCTCTTCCCTCTCTGACTTGGCTCATTCGCCTCGATGTGTACTCATTCTGGCAGATCAAGGGGTCTTCAGAGAGGCTGCATACTACTACTACTCACTCTTTCAAGGTTATAAAGGTAATCCTTCTGCAGGGAATACATTTTCTCTACTGTACACTCTAGCTGCAGAGCCCCCACCATTGTGCTTCCCATTTAACAAATCAGATAGCTGAACTCTATTAACTGTTAATCAGAAACATTTGCCAAACAAAAGTCAAATAAAAAATAATAATAACATGTTTGACCTATTACTGAGGGATATACACTCTATCCAAAGTACATGGAGAGAAGAATGAGCACAAACTTACAGAACTATATCAGAGATGGTACATGCACAAGGAAACACATGTGCCTCAGATATAGTAAAATATATCCATGAGCATCTCCCAACATGTAAAGTGTGCTAGCTATTTTCATTAAAAGATATTGAAATTATCTTTGAGCCTAGATTAGCTCAGGAGACTAGGGCTTGTGCCATTGAAATGGTTTCCTGATCATCTGGGTACCAAAATGGTATGAAAAGTGCCAGCTGGTTTCTGAGGCTTTAAACAACAAATCCAGCAGCTTATTGGAGCATCTTCGCTGAATATCTTTATTGAATATCTTCCCCTACTATGATTAAATAAAACTTGATTAGTTTTGACTGCTAATTGTTCCATAAATGTCATTTCATCCCAATCTCAAATGTAAACTATCAGGAGAGTAACCCAAATTGGGCCTTTCCTCCAACATGGAACAAATTATAACTCTGGACCACAGGCTGAAATGGCCTTTGTCTTTCTTAGGAAACCTATACGACAATCTGCTGATGGGTGGAAACACTCCTTTTCTGGGGTTTCTTCAAAAACTAGAATCTACGGAGTTTTTCTAGGTCAGTACCTTTGGCTGGGCTGTGACAGGTTTCCACTTCTTGAACAATAGGTGTCAGTGGAGGGAAAAAGCAAAGACAAAAGCCAGACGTCCTTTGGTCCACTCTTCCAAGCAGCAGATGACAGTAGAGAGCCTTTCTTTCTTACACTAGCAATTCTAAGAAGCAGATGGCAGTATAAGCTCTCAACTCTCTTCTAAGACCCAACCAGAGGTCCTGCCTGCCATTAGTTTTGCTCTTCTGATTTCTAAGCTCTCTGTAAACCCTAAGATACTATAACTGAGTTATTCTACTGGTCCAAAGCAGCATCTCTTCAGTGATATCACTCACCTCATACTTGTGGTGATAAACCAAAAGTTGGATTTCTGCCATCCACACCAAATAGGTCTACATCTATATAGATATAGATATAGACATATGGGTCCCATAGTCACCAAACAGCCATAGAAATCAGAGTTTCCCTGCTATTACTTTTAAAAAATCCTTATTTTAGCTATATGCAAATTAGATGCTGGAAACAGGATTCTTCAGTCATCTTTACCCTGAGTGTCTTTTCTCTGTGGGTCTGCTTTTTTTCGGTGTTTTTTTTCTCACATCTGTCTCTGTTCCTTCATTTTTCCATCAGAAAAAACTGCCCACATCTGAAAGGCATACCCCTTCAAATGAGTAATACAGAAACACATGTTACGTTTATGAAATGCCATATCTGGCTACAGCACTTTCCTCCTAACATATTCACATAATCAACAACTTCTTTATTTTTCTACAAATAGAGTTGACCTACTCAATTACTGATAAAATTATAGAATCTCAGATTTGGAAATAACCTCAGAGATCACCTAGTCCAACTCATCCCTGGGCAAAAATTCACTTCGCAGCATCCATGGCAAGCAATCATCCAACCTCTGCTGAAAGACTTTAGTGTTGTGAAGTCCCCACAAACTAAAATAGCCACATTCCGGTTCTGGATAGGTCTATTTGTTAAGAAACAATTGGTTATGAGGCAAAATCTGCCTCTCAGCCACTTCCATCTATTGATGGTGGTTATTTCTTAAATTTTCCGTATGTTATCCTTTCAAATACTTAAAGAGAGCCATCATCTTCCCCTAAATCTTCCTCACTCCTAATCAGGAGTGAATGCCCAATACCTTTTGGTGATACTTTTACGCAATGCCATGCTAACGACTGTTTAATAACCAAGTCTCAGGGTGGATGGGGGCAGAATTTGTGCAGGCCATATTGTCCAATTTAATCTGCAATATCAACATTTTCTTTAGCACTTTCTTAGGTCCAGATAATCAAACAAAATAAATTAAGCCCTGATTGATAGTGTGAAATGAAAGTGACCACCGCATGTGTAGAGAGGGCTACATGTGGCAAGACCTGTCATTGTGTGGCTTGAAGGGAGGCAGAATAAAGGTCTCCAGTCTCTTCTCTCACCACCCTTCTCCAAGGGACACTTCATTTCCTGCTAGGAGAAAAAGCAGGAGGTTGGGGCCAGAAGTCATCACTTTGCTCCCCTCAGAGAGAGGGGGTACCAGGATAGAAGCATATCTATCTACTCCCTTAATTATTGTTTGTCTAAGAAATATGATCAGGTTTGAGTAACTTTTGATCACTCTGTTATTTTGGGGAAAGAGGGAAACACAAACTCTATATCCAAGGCTTGACCCCTTCTCTACCTAATAAATGAACACATGTATTAAAGAGACCCATTGATACAAATCATAGAAAAACAGAAATCAGAGAAGACAGACATGGGAGAATATATACCAAACAGTAAAAAAGTAAAGAAGCTCTCCCACTAGGCGTGAGATAACTCATCACAACCAAGAGAAAGGTCCTGAATCTCACCCGACTAGAAACTCCTCAAAGTCTCTGGAGTAGCAACCTGGGAATAGGGACATGATGGAGACGGCCTACTTCTGTCATGTTTCCCCAGTGTCTTTTCCTTCAGCAGCCTGAAATGAGTTGTCCTCTTCCATGTTCTTTCTTGAGGCTGGAAACCAACTTCATATTCAAAGAAAACTTGAAGATTTACTAGCCCCAAGAAGCTTTCTGTCTCTCACCAACTCCACCCTGCCCCTAATACATTCATCTCCACAAACAAGGAGACAGTCCCACCCAAATGGGCTTTGAGACAGGGGTCAAATTTACATTTGCCGATTTCCAAGGTTTAAATGATCACACTGAAAGTTTAATAAGCTCTCTTGAGCCAGATCAAGCTAACTCCAACACATCCCTGCTTTTAAGGCATGGTTATTATGATCCTGTCACTATGCTGATCGCCCTCCTATTGACAGATTACACTTTTTCCTAAAATATAGTGCCAAGAACTGAAAAAAAAGTCCAAATGTAGTCTAACCAAGGCAGATTATAATTATGTTTTCAGTTTTTACATACCAGAATTGAATTAGCTTATTTGACTACTTGTTACATTGCTTATTTATTTTAAGTTTTCAGTCTATCAAGACCCCCAGATTTTTTTCTCATACATTAACCATTGCCTGGTCAAAAAAAAAAGTTTAAATTGTACTCAGGCAGTTAATTTTTTAAATGGAACTACAGGATTTTATATTTATCTCCATCTAATTTTACCTTATTAGATTCAGCCTATAATTTTTGACAATAGAGACTACAAATCATGTCATCTACTTGTTTATTAACAATCACTCCCATATTTGTATCATTCATAAATTGAATAGTCATACCTTGACTGATTTCATCCAAGCCATTGATAAAAATGTCAAATAAAATAGAGCCAAGGACCAATCTCTGGGTCATTCCATTAGAGATTTCTTTCTATGTTATTATCAATTCATTCTTTAAGTCTAGTTTCCAAATCAACCTATGCATAGTAGCTTCTAGTCAATATTTCTCCATTTTACTTATAAGGATTTTACAAAAGAGCTAGGTAAAATCTATGGTTTCTCCCCTAGTCTAATAGTTTAGTAAACTATATAAAAAGGTAATGATTTTATAATGGCATAACTCATCCTAAATGAATATAGACTGGCATGTAATGATTCCTCTTTCTAAATGCCCCTGAACTATCCCTTTAATGATATATTCCAGGAGCAAAGGTCTCATATATACCCAAATATTTATGGTGGCATTTTTTGTGGTAGCAAAGAACTGGAAACAAAGATTCCTGTCAATTGGGGAATAGCTAAAGAAATTGTGGTACATAAATGTTATGCGATTTTATTGTACCACAAGAAGTGATAAATGTGAAGAATACGGAGAGCCATAGGAAGAATTATATGAACTGATGAAGAGTGAAATAAGTAGAACCAAGAAAACTAAATATACAAAGACTACAACAAAGCAAATGGAAAGATTAACAAAAAAAATCATGAAACTGAATTATGTAATTATGACGGTCTCTGAAGAAAGGGTGATAAAATGCATGTTATTTCCTTTCTTGGAGATACTGAGGGACTATGGGTTTGAAATATTGTATATACTACCAGAATCAATTAATACATTGATTATTTTTATTGAAAGGGTTTCTTTATTTTTCTTCCCTGCTTTCTTTTTCTGTAAAGATGGATATGTTTAGAAATGAAGGAAATATAAAAATAAGATATAACAATTTTAAAAAAATTTAATGATAAAAAAGGCAGCGGGGGGTGGGGTGGAGCCAAGATGGCAACTTGAAAGCAGGGACTAGTGTGACCTCCCCACCAAGTCTCTCCAAAAACCTATAAAAAATGGCTCTGAACCAATTCTAGAACTGCAGAACCCACAAAGTGGCAGAGGGAAGCAGGGCTCTAGCCCAGGACAGCCTGGATAGTCTCTGGGTAAGGTCTATCCCACATGGAGCTAGGAGCGGAGGGGAGTGGAGCTGAGCAGAGCAGAGCCCAGCATGGGCAGCATGGACCAGGAAGACCAGGAGCCAGGCGGAGTGTGCCCTAGCGCCCTGAATCAGTGAGCTGCAGCAGTTACCAGACTTCTCAACCCACAAACACCAAAGACAACAGAGTAGGTTAGTGGGAAAAGCTGCTGGGGACTGGGAGTTTGTGGTTGGGCCACCACTCCCAA
>CM053623.1:415489520-415531291 GCA_028646595.1 Phalanger gymnotis
TAGGTTAGGAAGAAGCAAAATGTAGTTAGTCTTTCACAACATGAGTATTGTGGAAGGGTTATACATAATGATACGCATGTGGCCCATGTTGAATTGCTGGACTTCTTAGGGAGGGTGGGTGGGAAGGGAAGAGGGGAGAGAATTTGGAGCTCAAAGTTTTAAAAAACAGATGTTCAAAAACAAAAACAAAAACAAAAGTTTTTCCAGGCAACAAGAAAATAAGATACACAGGCAATGGGGCATAGAAATTTATCTTGCCCTACAAGAAAGGAAGGGAAAAGAGGATGGGAGGGTAGTGGGGTGACAGATGGGAGGGCAGACTGGGGAACAAGGCAACCAGAATATATGCCATCTTGCAGTGGGGGGGAGGGTAGAAATAGGGAGAAAATTTGCAATTCAAACTCCTGTGAAAATCAATGGTGAAAACTAAAAATATTAAATAGAATTTATAAAAAAAAATTTAAAAAAGGCAGCAGGGCATCCCCAGACAACTCTCCAACAAGAGAGAAGGTGCCAGTCTTGGAAACACCTTAAGCCTGTGAAATTATAGGCCTGGTCAAAAAAGATAATACATCCTAGGCTTTTGCCAGTAATCACAATAACGCTTATAAAGGAGCAGGAAGTAGGAACTGCCAGTGCCCCATATCTGGTTTTCTGCTACCAAAGTGAATGCCTTACATAAAAAACACATTCATGCTCATCTCCATTTGTTGACTTAGAAATCATCTCACAGTTTTGAAAAAAGAAACTGCCAACATCATCGACACAAGCTACCACCCTTCCCTTCTCCTCTCTTCATTCTCTTCAAGAGTTCCTCTAAACTTCTGCCATATCCTGTATATGAAAAACCTATAGCGTCTCACTTGGGAGCTAATTTCTCATTAGTTTCTTCTTTTCCTAAGTGGGGAAGAACTACAATTCTAGAGTCTTTGTGGACAGCCAATGCTTTGCCAGAGGTTGTTAAACCTACATATCTTGAGTTCTGCCTCCCATTAACCACTTTTTATTCTGTCCTTTCTAGTACAATATCATTCTCCTTAAGTGGTTGACCACTTCCTGTTTACTTCTAATTTAGTGGCTAAGCAATCTTTCCCACCCTGCCTCTGATATTTACTAGCTGTGTAAACATGGACAAAGCCATTTAACCACTTTGAGTCACAGTGTTTTCATCTGTAACATGGGACTAGTAATATCTGTAGCAAGTGTGCATATGCTTGTTCTAAGGATTAATGGAGATAAAGTGCTTTGCAAATCTTAAAACACTGATAGAAATATCAATCAATAATGAAGATGATGATGACGATGATGATGATGATTCTGGGGCCAAAGGAGTATTCCAATGGACCATTCAATAGTTCTGTCCTGCCTAATCTTCCATCCCCTCAATTGACCACAAAAATATTCCTCTGCCTCAGAAGCTAGGTGGTACACTGGATAGAGTACCAGGCCTGGAATCAGGAAGACTCTTCTTCCTGAGTTCAAATCTGGCTGCAGATAATTACTAGCCATGTGACCCTGGGTAAGTCATTAACCCTGTTTGCCTCAGTTTTCTCATCTGTAATATCAATTAAGTTGGGCATCTTTGATTGAGTCTTATTAGGTGCTAAGCCCCAGGCCCAAACCCCTGCTAAGCCTATGTGGGCGTGAAGCCCTCAGGATCCTAAGGGGAGTTGCTAAGACCAGAGCCAATAGTAAGAGCTTAAGTTCTGGTTCCTCAGATTATGTTTGATGACAGCTGAAGAGTGCATAAAAGGAGAGAACAGAGCTTTTTGCCTAGGGCTCTCACTCTTGGCGGTGTGCTGATGTGGAGACTCTGGGCAGCTGTAGTTAAGAGCCCTCCAGTTTACAAACCCAGATGTTCGGACTTTGTTAAACTCTGGTAATTATGCATTGAGATTTGAATCAGACAAGGTCTGTCTGTTGATGTTTTGTTATTTGTTTGTATTTGCTCTAAAGTTCAGGGTACTGGCTTTTCCGCCTGAACTAAGTGAATGATATTTGTACGCTTGATTAAAGTAAGATTGTTAACCCCTTAACGTTGCTTTCCTTAGTAAAGCAGATCAAAAGAACCTGGGCTTGAAGCATTCCGTTGTTGGTTTTACACAGCCACAGTAGCTGCTAGCAAGATTGTTGAAACAAAAATATCAATCAATAATGAAGATGATGGTGATGATGATGATTCTGGGGGCAAAGGGGCATTCCAATGGACCCTTCGATAGTTCTGCCCTGCCTAATCTTCCATCCCCTAGGTTGACCACAAAAATATTCCTCTACCTCAGAAGCTAGGCCTGGAATCAGGAAGACTCTTCTTCCTGAGTTCAAATCTAGCTGCAGATACTTACTAGCTATGTGACCCTGGGCAAGTCATTAACCTTGCCTCAGTTTTCTCATCTGTAAAATGAAGTGGAGAAGGAATGGCAAGTCACTCCAGTATTTTTGCCAAGAAAATCTCAAATAGGGTCACAAAGAGTCAGATATGACAGAAAAACAACTGAACCAAAAAAACAAACAACCCTAGCTCTTGTGGCCCCTCTGGATCCTCCCCAGGTCCAGGATCTTTGGGGATTAAGCTAAAATTCAAGGGGTCTAGACAGCATTATACTTCCTTATACTGTATATCTATAGGGATAGGAGGAAGGGAAGTTGTGTGTGTATGTAGACAGAGAAATCAATGACTCCTTAAAAACAAATATCCTTTGCTATATCGTATTCTTACTTCCTTATGAACAGTTTAATCTTTTCTAAAACATATTCCATGTATTCCTAACAAATTCTGCTATGTAAAGGAAATTACTCTGGCTCCAGGTCTTGGTCCCTTGAGGTCAAGGTGAGACCCACATGCTACTCTAGGATGCAACCATGGAACAATGATCTGTCCCAGCTCATCTCTCATTGGGCCCCACTAGATCAAAGAAGTTGCCTTTGGGGAGTAGAAAGGAGCTCAGTTGTCAGCAGAACTGACTTCTCTAAAGAATACTAACTAGGCTCTGCACACATGCACATAACACAGTGGTGACCATGACTTTAAAAATCAGAAGGAGCTTTGCTTAGGGCAGCTACTTTCAATCCCAGGATTCAAGTCAGTGCTTGCTATCTAAATAATTAGCACTAAGTGTGAAACATCAAACAGAGTGGGGTAAGTGTATCTGGATATTGAAGAACTGAGCCTAGGATTCTTAGAACAAAGCTTCCATTCTTTAAAAGATATTTTCTTTAAAATGTCTAGTTTGGTTCTGGGATGGACAATTTTTTTCCCATCTTAAAGATATGGGAAAACAGTTTGTATTCATTCCTCACTTAGATAGCAGAGATTGTCAATAATCCACAGTTTAGAAGAGGTATACCTCTTCTATTTAGAATTATAATTATATGTAATATAACTATATAATATATAATTAACATGTAATATATTAATATATAATTATATGCAATATAATTATATAATATAATACAATTCTATCTAATTGCTCTAGAGGAACTTTGGCATTGATTTTTATAAGGTACCTGTTTTTCTATGTTCACACACAAATGCATTCACCCTACCACTTATTTATACACATACAGTGGGAAGTTGATGCGATGAAAAGCATACTGAATTTTAAGTCAGATAATATGTATGTGACCTTTGTCAAGTCACTGGCCCTCTCTCAGCCAGTTTTCTAATCTGCAAAACGATAGGACTGAACTAAACAACATCTAGAATTGCTTCCAAATCTAAATTTATGATTATTTAATTCAAGTAAACTGCCCCATGTTTGAAGATTAACCTAAAGCCACATCACTTGGTGAGTTGTTCTAGGATACATGGCTGATCCTGCCGACTACGCCATTTGTTTCCACAATCCGGCTAGCAGCTTCTGTGTGGATGCAAGATCCACCAACAACCAGCACCCAGAAAGCTGCCAGCACCCGCCAAAGAACAGGTTCTTTTGATCTGCCTTAATAAGGAAAGCAGGGTTAAGGGGTTGGCAAGCTTACTTTAATTCAGCACACAGATATCATTATCATTCACTTAGTTCAAGGGAAAAAGCCAGCACCCTGAACTTCAGAGCAAATTACAAACAAAGTACAAACATCAACGCACAGACCCAATACAGATTCATAGTTATCAACATCTAGGTTCAGCCCGGGAGCTCAGAACAAGGGCTGGCCCAGAGTCACACGTGCCACCACTGCTTCAGGAATGAGCTCCAAGGAAGAGGAGGCCAAGCCCTGGTTTTACATCTTTTTCAGCATCAGGGGTGAGTCACACGTGCCAACTCATCCACATGACCTAAAATTGTCACAAAGAGGCGACTTAAACCCACATGGTCTAAGAGCCTCTGCTATCCCAGACATGTAAACTAGGCCCTCCCTGGAGTTAGCCCCACCTTGGGTCCCACCTTAGTCACCAATCTACACCCACATAGGATTTACACCTAATAGGGGTTTGGGCCTGGGGCTTAGCACCTAGTAAGGCTCAATGAAATATACTGAATTACTCAAACAAAACAAAGGCCATTTTGCTTACCAACACATAAGTTCAGAAATGAGACCAAGGAACACTAATGTGTTGTTGGTGGCATTGTGAACTGATCCAACCATTCTGGTAAGCAATTTGGAACTCTGCCCAAAGGGCAACCAAACTGTACATACCCTTTGACCTAGCAATACCACTACTAGGTCTATATCCCAAAGCGATTGTAAAGCAGGGAAAAAGACCCACATGTAAAAAAAAAATATTTGTAGTTGCTCTTTTTGTGGTGATAAAGAATTAGAAATTAAGGGAAATGCCCATCAATTGGGGAATGGCTGAACAGGTTGTGATGATTGTAATGGAATACTATTGTGCTATAAGAAATGATGAGCAGGAGGATTTTAAAAAAACCTGGAAAGATTTACATGAACTGATACTGAGTAAAGTGAGCAGAACCAGGAGAACATTGTACACAGTAACAGCAATGTTGTGGGATGACCAACTCTAAGACAACTCCAGAAGACTCATGATGGAAAATGCTATCCACATACAGACAAAGAACCATGGAGTCTGAATGCAGATTGAAGCATACTATTTTCTCTTTTTTTGTTGTCTTTTTCTTTCTTGTAGTTTTTCCCTTTTGTTCTGATTCTTCTTTCACAATATGACTAATATGGAAATATGTTTTTTAAAGTAATGGTATTTATGATTGAGAATTCAATAAAAGTTTGCTTTAAAAGTAAAATTTGAAAAAAAAAAAAGGAATGAGGCCAAGGTCTAAAAGATGTATTTGTACCACTTTATTTCACAGCCATAGACTGCACCACTAATATGTGCCAAACTTCTGTGTGTGCTGTTGACCACGAGGGGGAAGCATGTAGATGGATTGGCACACTGACCACAGCAATTGCTGGCAAAATGCATCCTGAGGGGTGGCAGCTCCATATGGAGAGGACTCGGATTATTTAAACTAAATAGTGACAACACCTCGGATTGGCTATGTCTCTTCCACAGATGGTTTGATTTTTGAGTCCTACAAAGAATAATATACTAGCATAAGTAAAAGAGTTGTAAGACTCCTAATTTTCAAAAGCTAGAGAGATATTTTCAGTCTTTGTTTCTACTAGCCAAATTCTTTCCCAGCTTGAGTCATGCTTTTGTGAAAAACCGAAAGCTTGAAAACACACAAAAAAGAGATTTGTTATTCTTACCAAAGGATAATATGCTTGTCAGAACTTCTGGCTGTGAACCAGGGCTCTACATACCACCATGTTGAACTTCCTATTGAGGAGACAGAGACAAATGGACACCCAGAAAGGAGCCTCTGAGCTGTGTGTCAGAGCAACTCAGCCTGCTCTGGAAACTAACCAGGAAAAATGCTATTAAGTCAATTCAACAAACATTTGAACACCTATTATAGAAAAAAAACATTGCTGCTACACTGAGAACATGAAAATGAAAACTAAATTATCACTGCCCTCAAGGACTTTGCATTCTACTGAGGGGGTACGTATACCCAGAGAAGTAAATAGAAAGTACCTGCAAAATAATTTGAAGAGGGAGATAGCAAAAACTGGGGAGGGAGGGAAAGATTCTAGTGATTCTATGAGGTGGGGGAGAGAGGGGTTTGAAGGCTATGGGAGATAACTAGGTCAAAGGCACAGAGGCTGAAGATAAAGTGTGTTAAGGGTGATTATCCCACCTTCATTGTGTTATCATTGGGGAAAACAATAATAGTAATGGAAGGGTCTGGAAATAGTATGTCGTTTGTCAAAATAGCAGCAGAGAAGGCAGCCTGGAAAGAGTGATGGATTTGTGAGCTGGGTGAAATCCTGGCTCTGCCACTTACTAGCCATGTAACTTTGAATGAGTCATCTCATGCCTCTAAGTCTCTGTTTTCATAGGTTTAAAAAAAAATGATGATGGAGTGAGAGTAGATAATCTCATGTCCCTTCCAACTCTAAATCTATGTGCTTCAGACCTGGAAGCAGAGAATATATTGGGTAGCCACGCAATTGCTGTGGTGAAAGCTAATAGGCCCTGAAAAACCATTGTGACGTTGTGTCAATGATAGATGACTGTTACTAAAATATTTTGCAATCATAACCACTTAGAGTGCTTTGAACAGAAGAAGTAAGACTTGCTATGAGGAATGGAAGAACTAGGGAGAAAGGAGTACAAGAGAAAGCAAATTATGTCATGAGGCTACATGGAATATATACAGGAGAACCAGGTGAGATAAGGAACTGAAGAAGATGTGAGTCTTACGATGCAGAAATTTATCTTACGAGACAAGAAGAATTTAGAAATAAAAGGAGAGATCACAGCCAAAGCTTGAGGATATGGCCACCATGATGAAGGTCTTTTATAGATGAAGAAGACCTGAGACTGATGGTTGGAATGGGATGGAGACAGACAGAGAGTGGGGGAAGGAAGGAGGGGGAGATAATGATAGGAAGAAAGGAAAAGAAAAACGGGAAAATGGAATAAGAGCATTCCTGGAGGAGATAAAGGGGAAGGGATCAAAGACACAAATAAGAGAGTTGGCAAGGGGAAGGGCAACTTCTTCACTGGAGACCAGAGCAAAGGAGAAGAGGATTAGTAAAGCTGTAAAGAGGGTTATGAAATATGAAGTTGTGATGATAAAGGAAATTAGAACAGATGGCTTCAGTTTTCCTACAGTTTTCTAGTAGGGCGTGAAGTTACTTGCTGAGAGGGAAGGTTTTGAGGGTTATATACAGACTTCAAGAAGTAAAGAGAAGGTTTGGAACTACTCCTTTGGAAAATAAGATAGTCAATCAAAGGATTTGTATGTTTTAATGAGGGGTCAATTGATTGAAAGATATATTTTGTAGATCCAAAGAAGACAAGATATGCTTGGCAGAGAGGAAAAAAGTTCAGTTTGGTCATAGTGTTATCAGAAAGAATACTAATAAGAAATGGAAAAGAAGAGTGGGATCAGATTGTTCATCGCCATATACACCAGGCAAAAGCAACATTGGAAGATGCCACAATAGTGAAGTTTCTAAATAAATGGAACAGCTCTTTCAATCCAAAATGTTCTTCCTTTATATGGAAATGTTTTCAAAATATATTTCCAACTTCCCTGTCTTTTCGTAGAGTATCAGGAATATAATTTAAGGGCTTCTTCTTTCATTAAGAACAATTCATATCAGACTAACCTAATTTTCCTCTTGAATAGGGTAACTAGAGAGATATAACTGAGGAATGATGTAGAGATAAATTGTATCAAACCAGTCCTTATGGAAAAGATAGAAAGATGGGGCCTAGATGAAAACAAAATTAGATTAATTCAGGATCAATTGAATGACTAGACCCACAGGAGTCACTACTGTATCAATGTCAACCTAAATCCCAATTCTACTATTTGCTATCTGTGGAATCTTGGATTAAATTACTTATATTCTGAGGCCCTTATATTCATTACCTCTAAAATAAAAGGGCCATATTAGATGATCTCTCAGGCACCTTCCTCTTCTAAATTGTTTGATCCCATGGAGTGAGGTCCCTAGTGGAGTGCCAAAGGACTCTTTCCTTTGCCTACTATGTCCAAAGCACAACATAAATGTAATGACAAGTTAATAATTCATGGGGGGAAAAATCTGGGCCTTGTAGTGGATTGCAAGGTTGACAATGTGATGTGACAGCCCAAAAAAGTAATAAGATCTTAAACTGCATCAGTAGCGAATAGTACAATTAAAGGAAGCCACTCCGTACTCCATGTCCTCTGCCCTAATCAGCCAAGTTTCACAATAACTGTTGTGTTCAGTTCTTAGAACCACATTATAAGAATACCTGGAATGAACACAAAAGGTCAACTAGTAAGATAAGGTGACAGACTCATAAACATGTTAGAGAAAGATAAGTTTAAGGATATAGGGAAGAAGGGAAATCTGGAGAAGGAAAATCCTAAGGGGTTACAGTCAATAGGCCTTCAAATATTTAAAGGATTGTCATGCAGTCATCATAACTGTGAACCTCTAAGGTTCTTCTTCTCTCAATTTCTCTTCTACCTCATGTCCTTCAACTAATGAGATTGCTTGATTGGATATCAGAGAACCTGAGTTCAAACCCCAGCTTTGCCACTTACAGTCCATATAACTTTGGGCAAGTCACCTCACTTTTGGGGGGTCTCAGTTTGCTTATTTATAAAATGAGGGAGTTGGACTAGATGAATTCTAAGGTGCCCTCCAGTCCACATCTGATGATCTTGGGTATAAATTAGATCAGACTTGTTCTGTTTGGTCAAAGTGAACTAAACTAGACAGAATGGGCAGCAGTGATAGGAAGACAGCTTTGGATTTGACATAAGAGACACTTCCTAATGATTAACATTTTTCTGTTAATGAATAGACACCATGGTAAAGTAGTGAGTTCTGTGTCTTTAAAAGTCTCTCAGCACAAGCTAAATGATGAAGAAAGTATTTCTGCTCGGGCATAAATTGAGCTGGATGACTCTTTCAGTCAATTTTCACTCTAAGTTTTGCTGATCCTATAGGCAGGGATAGTTGTAAATTCCTTTCTGGTTCTCAGCAGCATTATGAAGAGGTAAGGGTGCCAAATGAGTAACCCACAGAAAAGCACTTTGGGAAATTATTCAGAATGTATGCACTTCTTCAGCCTCACCTTTACTCCCTGGGAGATTATTAGCTATTGACAGACCATAGAACAATCAATAGTGGGGGAACTTATGGTCTTGAACCAAAATTAACAACTAGTATGTATTTAGTACCTACTATGTGCCAGGCACTTTGCCAAGCATCGGTATTACCTCATCGAAAACTCACCACAGCCCGGCAAGGTAAGCACTTTTATGCCCCTTTTCAAGGTTGGAAAAACCTAAAGCAAATGTATGTGTTAAGTGACTTGACCAAGGTCACACAGCTGTATCTGAGTATCTGTATTGAGATACAACAGTATCTGAGGCAGTATTTGAACTGAATTCTTCCTGAGTCCAGGCTCACCACTTTATCCACTGCACCACCTAGATGCTTATAAATTAAAAGGTTTAATGCATTCTCACAATTCCTTGCTAGGCCCTATCCAGGGTTCTAATACAAATAGAATTGCCACAGCTGACTGATTGGATAGGTCTCTCTACTCCCTGATAGCATTTTAATCCATCTTTTCTGAGAGAACTGGCTTCCTACCAGCCGGTGGAGTATCTAGAAGGTGAAAGTTACATAGTTCAGTGTTTGGTTTCCCATTGGCAGAGGGAAATATATTTAACCTCATAGGAAGAGGTGTCCTGCTGTTTTCTTTCTGCAGAAACCATTCAGAATTATCGAGTTGAAAGGACATTCTATCCCCAGGTCATTTAGCGGGACAACCTGATGATTTATGTAACTGAAAATAGTCTGCTGGAATCAGCTCCAGTTGTGGGATGGGGTGTTAACATCCTCAGTAGTCAAAGAAGGACTGTCATTACCATGATGACTTGACAGTAGGCTGAGCAACCCGCCATTATGATTATGCCACATAAAATAATGAAATATAATCTTTATTCCCCAATTTCATCCAGTAGAGGGCACCTGTTAAATACAGACAAGGACAATAGCATCTAACCATTTAGAGCTGAGCATAACAATGGGAATAACACAATAGAGACTTCACTGATTGGACTCTGCCATGAAATTAGTCAACAGGAGAGCACAAGCCAGTCCCTTACCTCATATGTATGTACGCCATGTGTCACTGTGACAGGTGCTAGTAACTGGGAGAACTAAAAACTCCCTTGCCATCTTTATTGAATTTCTAGGCCACAGCTCTAGTTCTGCTGACTTATTCATTCCTCTGACAGTTAAATAGTATGTCTACTGTGAAAACTTCTAACATTTGACCAACTTTCCAAAGAGCAAGCAAACTTTTTCCCACGTTAGGCAGAATTTTTCAAAGTTTAATTTTTGTCAGTAGTAGGCACACTACTTCTTTGGTTTCCATGACAACTGACTGGTAAGGGCTAACTCAGAAGTAGATGCCTTTGCTATTCCCTGGGCACCAGGAGAAATGCAATGTCCAAATTATTGCTTCATTTAAGCATGGGAGGAAGGAAGCCAAAATAGTGGAGAAGGGGAAAAAGCAAGAAGAGGCACTGGCAGATTTTATGTAGATCTTCAAACAAAGCATAGTGAAAGCTATTTTCAAAAAATCAACATTGTGACCTTTGGCAAGTCATTTCCCCCTTCTGGACATCCAACTATAAAATTTTGGACCTAGACTAGAAGATCTTTAAAGTCCTTCTAGTTTTAATATTTGATTGTTCTCCCTATTTATTGATCACACAATTGGAAGTCAAGAGATCTGGATTTTGGTACCACCACGTCTCCCATTCCATAGTTGTGTTTATAGAGCTTGAAAAGGAGCACCATGTAATGGATGGGACACCGAGCCAGGAGTCAGAAAGAAATCTGTTAAAAAAAAATAATGACCATGTGACATGGCATAACTGAAATTAAGAGATAGCCCAAATAAAACTCAGTGGGAGAATCTCACACTTGGAAGGGACCTCAAAGGATATCTAGTTTAACCAGTATTGGAATAATCCAATAAGACCACCAGTGAGAAAGAACCCACCACCTCCTGAAGTCACTTATTCTACTTTTTGACACTTCTAATTATTAGGAAATTTTCTCTCACATCAAACCAAAATCTATATCCCCGTATTAGCTTTTGCTGATCACAGATTCCAATTCTAAATGTTCTCAAAACATCCTTTTAATGTTCTCTCTTACAGATTTGACAGGAATCCAAGTCATGCTCACTGGTCTATGGCTTATAGATTCCGTCCTCTTCCTTTTTTTAAAAAATTGGGACAAGATTTTCCTCTAGTTCTCTAGCATATCATATTCTCCACGGTCTTTTAATGATCACTGACAGTGCCTCAGTAATCGCTCTTCCTTATGCTTATTTATGTATTTTTTAAAATATGGTCTGCAAAAGGAAATTAACTAATGGTTATTCAGTTTTACTAAGAATTGGAATCACCTTTGATTCCTCCTGCTTCCTAACCCTCAAATCCAATTAATTTCTAATCTAATTCTATTTCTTTAATCTCTCTTACATCAAGTTTTAATTTTCATTCCCACTGCCCCATCCTTGTTCAAGCCCTCATTTTCTGCCTCCTGGCCTATTTTAACAGCCTCTTACCTGTTTTCACCACCTCCAATTTCTTCTTTCTAACCTATCAATCCCATTTATTCAACTAAAATATACCCAGAGCTTTAGCAAAGGGCCACCTCAGTGAGCCAGTGGCATGATAAAACAATGCAAAAAAAGATAATATAATCTTAAGCTTTATTTAAAAAGTCAGAAAAGGCTTCCCTCTTAATATTTATGCTTTCCTTCTTAGATAATTTATTTGTCCTATTTAGCACAGCACCTGGTGCATAGTAGATGCTTAATTAATGCTTTTTCCCCTCCCCCCCCCACAATGTTCTGATAGAGAAAAGAGATCATTCCCAACATATACTGCCCCAGACGGAACACAGTAGGGGAGTATAGATTACTGCTGAAAGTGACCCTGCAGATCATCTAATCTAACCCACTCAATTTACAAATGAGGAAACTAAGGCCCGGATGTTAAGTGATTTCCCATGGTCATATAGTTAGCCAGTGGCAAAGTTTGGAACACGAACCTAGCAGTTCTTCCCACAGCAATATGTGTTGTGTTCAGTTCTCAATGCTACATATGTGGAAGGACATTGATAAGCTGGCCCACATCCAGAGGGGAGTGAACAGGGCAGGGAACAGGCCTTGAGTTCAGGCCATATGAGAATTGGATGAAGCAATTAGGCATGTTTTATGAAGACAAGAGAAGGCCTAGGGGAGATACAGGCTTCAAGTATTTGAAGGGCTGTCATATAAAGGAGGGATTAGATTTGTACTCCTTGAGCTGAGAAAGGGTAACTAAGAATGATGTGAGAAGATGCATAGAACAGGCTGGCTATAAGCATTGACAGAGGTTACTGGGACACATCCCCAAATGGAACAGTCATACAAGTCATCAAATTCACCAGTAGGTCGCCCCTCAGCCTTCTATTTAACTCATTCCCGTATTTAACCTTGTAATCCCAAATTCTAGGATAATCCAGTGGTATGTTTAGTCATTTACTCATTGATTGCTGAAATTTCAGCATAGGTAAATTAAGCACTTATTGGTTGGTCCTTGTCCTTTATGCTCAAAGAGAACCCAAATGACATCGCTATGTCGGGGTCAAGCATTTATAAGAACTTATTTTTGCCAGTCTCTGTGCTAAGTGCTGGGGATATAAATACAACTAGAAAACATAGTCTTTACCCTCAAGAAGCTTACATTCTGGTGTGAGAAGACAACTCATAAAGGAATCTTAGGAAGTTAGTAGGGGAATAAAGGGGAAGAGGAAATACAGCAGGTGAGAAGTTGGAAGAGACCAGAGAGTTAGTCCATATACAAGGAAGGTGACACCTGGCAGGAGCTTCTGAAAAAGGGGAGTTCCATAAAGAAAATTCTCCTAACAATAACTAGAATTTTCCAAAAGTAAAGTGAGCTGCCTCTGAAGGTAGTGGTTTCCCCTTCACTGGAGATCTTCAAGCACAGGCTGAGTTGAATGTTAAGGAAAGGGGGCGGGGATGGTGGGGAGGGGATTTTTATTCAGGTAAAGTTTAGATTAGGCGACTTCTAATGTTGCTTGTGATTCTATACTACACACCAGTACCAAATGAATCCTTCTAAAATGCCACATTGGCCGTGTTATTTCCCATTATTCACTGTGTATAAGTAAATCCTTAGCCTGGCATTTGAAGTCCTCAGTGATCTTACTCCCAACTCCCTTTTCAATTTCTTCTCCAACTACATTCCGTACGGACAATACACTCCTACTAAACGAAATACTTTCTATCCAATGAAATAAATATTTATTAAGTGCCTATTATACTCAGGGCCTGGGGTGTCAGTGGGGAGAAGGTGGATAGGGGATACAAAAATAGATATGGTATTAACCATTTATATTTTCAAGGTGCTTTCACTCTAATTCAGGGAAGGACTGATATGCAGATAAAAATGATAGAAAAAGAGTGAATCAAGTGCAAAGGAAATCTCCTTCTTTGCATTTATAACCCCAGCACTTAGCATAGCACCTGAAACAGAAATGCTTGTTGATTGACAAATGGACAGAGGATGAGATATTTTTCCTGATGCACAATGAAGGAGGAGGAATCTGGAAAGACTTCATGAAAGAGGTGACAGCTGGGCTGGGCTTTAAACATAGATGAGGATTCCAATTGAATGAGGGCAATCCATTTGAGGCATAGGAAGCAATGTTAGCCAAGGCATGTAAATAGGTTAGGTATTATGAGAATGGATAGTAGAGAGTATGATTTGGCTAAAATATAGAATATATAAATATATATTTGATATTAATTATTTATAATATATTCTATGTAGGTATATAGAATATGTAAAAGGGTATATAAATAAAGCTAGACTGGTTCAGAAGTAATTGCAAAAGGCCTTATAAGAGAGAATCATGAGTTTTTAGTTTTTGTGGAAGGTAGAAAAGATCTAGTGATAATACTTTCTTTCCTCTATTATTTTATCCTCCCACCATTAGGGAATGGAACCATTCATTCATTCATTCAGTAAACATTTATTAAGCACCTACTATGTGTCAGGCACCGTAGTAAGCAGAGGAGCTGTCATAGCAGAAAACTGAGTAGCCTGAGAAGAAAACTAGGTTGATGTGAAAGGCCTGGCTGCTTAGTCATTGTTGGTAGTCTTATAAATCACCAGTGGATATCCAGTTACCTTCTTGCTGTTCAGAAAAGGGTGACAATAATTCTCCTCCCTAATTTAACTCTAGCCAGAATTTTATATGCGACCTAATAATTCATGTCACTAGATTCAGTAGATGACTTTCTTATATAAACAGTGCCTGACCTCCTTTATTCAAAACTGTCTTCCTCCTCGAAAAAAAAGAGTTGAGAAGGGAGAATGGAAGGGATTCCACTCCCACTGGTCTCTAGAACTTCAAGCACAGAGGTCTGAGGTTGTCTCTCCCATGGGAGAAGCTGACAAGCAGGCATAAGGACGCAGACAAAACTATAACAGAGGTTATATTTTTCTGTTATTAATTTAACATCCACAAAAAATAAAAATATTAAGATAATAAATATATAAAATAAGGAAGAAAATTGTACCTCAAGCTCTGACCTTTAACAAGGCATAATCAAATGAATTAACCAACAACAAACAAAAAAAGTCAATTTTGTTTGGGATGCCTTTACAGGCCTTCCTGAAATTCCTTTACTTTTGCTCATGTCTTCTTTGCGTATTTGCTTTCTTTTCCTATGTAGTTATGTCATTATGTATACAATTTGAGTTTTAGTGATTTCACTCTCTATCACCTCATACAGTTCTTTGTACATTTCATTATTATTTTATACTTATCATTTAATAGCACCATTATATTTGAACACAATAATGTAACATTATTATCATCCTCCAATTGTGGGTGTACAGGATTTTTCCAACAAATCATTAATAAATGTTTTTGTGTCTATAGGTCTTTTTATCTTTTTTGGAATAGATTCCTAGTAATGGATCAATATAATTGAAAATAAGAAGTAAATTTTAATGAATTTTTTAAATTTAAAATTGATATGTAATTAGAAAATCTAAGAGAGAGAGAGAGAGAGAGAGAGAGAGAGAGAGAGAGAGAGAGAGAGAGAACACTCCAAACACTAAGATTAGAAATGAAAAAAGAGAACACATGGGTAAAATCGAGAAAATCCTGGGAAATTGCTTTATAGAACTCTATGCCAGTAAACAGGAGAACCTAAAATAAACTGTTCATCATCTACAAAAGTGTAAAATACTCAAGTTTAAAAAATAAAGACAACCTAAATAGATTAATCTTAGAAGATGAATCAGACATTCCATTAAAGATCCATCCTATGTAGAACTCTAATTTTCTGTTTGCATATTTCTTCTTTATTGTCTAGCACATGATCAATTCATGTATATATTGTACGAATGCTAAAAAAAAAAAAGGAGGTATGTACTTGGTCAATTATTTTGAAATATCTTATACTTGTCTCCATATATCTATAAGGTCTAGTTTGATTTAGGCTCTACTTAGTGCTTCAATGTCTTTCTTAACTTTCTTTTAGCTGAATTTGTCCTGTACTGTTTAGAGCATTAACATCTACAACAATTTTTATTAAAGTCTTTAAAGTTTTTCTTTCTGAATTTTGTTCCAGAATTATTTTGTGTCTACATATGTAAGAATAATGATTTCACTTTCCATATAACTTTTTTTTGTAAAGCAAAACTTATCCTGCTTTGTCTCTCTGAAACATTCTGGTTTGTCATTCCAGCCTTTCAAAATTTGGCAAAAGTATGGTAAATTTTAGGACAACCCATCATTTTTGAATCATTTGAATCTTCCTCAATTAAATGTGTTTCCCACAAGCAGTATATTTTTTAATTCTGTGTTTTACATCTATCCTTTAATTATTTTACATATTATTATAGGCAATTTAATCCATCTACTGGTACCATAGTTGTTGTGAGGCAGGCAGTAGATAGAGAACCAGCCTCAGAACCAGAAAGATCAGGGTTCAAATCCTCCATCTAAACCATATTGGTTATATTACCCTGGGCAAGTCACTTCACATTTCATTGCTCTGGGCAACTCTCTAAAGTAATAAATTGCAGAGAAGGCACCAACCTTCATTGGGAGAGGAAGTTCCTCACCAGGGAGCTCTCTATACCAGCAAAATCAAATCAGATAACTATGTCTACTGTAATTGTTAGGTGTAGCTATTCTTTATTCATTTTCTCAAAGAGGAATATATGCTTCTTGTTTTTAATTCTATTGTTAATTCAAACTAACAGAAGCATGATGCTTTAGAGGTTAGAGGGTAAGTCTCTTGTTTGCTGCCTCTTTTAAGGTCTTCAATTATATTATCCATATTTATCATTCCCCTCATTATTTCTGCTTTTCCTTTTTTATTGCTTACCTCTCACTTATTTCTCCCATTTGATTTTCTTCTTTATTTTTTTGGGGCCTGTGATTTTCTTGGTTTTGCTAATTCCTGCTTTTCTTTTATCCTGCCTGCAAGAGGGACAAAGGGCTACCTAAATGCCATCTGACTTGCTCTATTCCCTCTCTTCAATCCTCTCTATACATGCCACTACATTGGATGGATAATCAATCCTCTCTATACATGCCACTACATTGGATGGATAATCAAGATATTATAGTAATCAAAAGAAGATTCTAATTCAATCTCATCCTCCCAAAAATCAATGGATGAGATTATAAATCACAGGACTATAAATTTTGAGCTGGAAGAGATATTAGAGGCCTTTAAGTCCAACTTCCCTCCCTCCATCTTATATATGAGTAAAACGAGGTTCAAAAAGGATTAAAAAGCCTTCCTTGCATCATACAGCAAGTAAACATCAAAAGCAGACTTGGAAATCAGGTCTTCCTGATTCAAAGCCCAGAATTCTATCCACTGTGCCACCTAGCTATCTTAATATATACAAATGTTAGACACCACAGAAGAAGTGATAACACAAATTAATAAAAAGAATAAACAGTACAAAAAAGTCAAATGGATAATGAGAATAAAACCATAGAACAAGCCCAGCATGTCACAGAATTTTAAAACCAATTTATGGCAGTACAAGACAAAGACTTAGAAGATAAGATTGACTTAGATTAATCAGAATAATAGAGGATATCAAAAGGAAAATAAAAGCCAGAAATCATATTTGAAGAAATAATAGAAAATTTCCCAGAATACTCAACAGCAAGGAATATAGATAAAATTTAAAGAAACCCAATGTGAAGAGATTTAAATATCAAGTCTCAAAATCATACAATGTTGAACTTCAAAATGAAAAAGGCAAAGAAAGAGGGGAAAATAAATTACTTCTTTAAAATCATCATAATCTCAACAGAGTTCTTAGTAGTAACATGATTTAATATAGGTTAAATGATAAGATTGATCAGCAGTCTTTATAAGACTATAACATAGTGGTTTGAGACAAGAAACCAAAATTTCAACAAACTTGGACATTTTGATTGAGGACAGAAAAAAGTCATATAAAAATCAACAGGAAGATTTTTTAATTCTCAAAATGGAAAGATCTTGTTAACTCAAGAACAACAATATAAAATAAATTTTTAAAAATAAAAATCATTCAATTGAAATGACTAAAATGATGCTTATTATGACTAATAAAAAGAGTTCAGAGTTTATATATGTATATATTTTAAGTATTTGTTATATGTATTAAGTACTCATTTGAAATGTTTTACGTATACATTTGACTTGTATATCCTATTAAAATTCTATATGTTGGTGTTTTAACAAAAAAAAGGCATTTAATTAGATAAGAATATAACAAAGGAAAGAGGATTGAACACACACACGCACACGCACACGCACACACACCCCTCTGGAAATTAAACTTTAAATGTTTGCTTTGTTCTCTAGATGGAATGCTTTTCTGCCTGACCACAATTAAGAAAAACCATTTCTGACAGATGCTGGACCTGTACATGTGTTCTTAAATTACAGTACGAAAGGACAGTCACACCCACAGTGGGCATTTAACCTGTTACAATATGACTTAACAATGGCCACCTGCAAGTGACCTGTTAGATGTTTATATTCCTCTACCAGAGCTGAAAAACAGAGGGTAAATGAAAAGGGCAATGATGTCCTGGCTAAATTAATGATAATTATTCATTTTTAAAAGATAATGACTAAATAGATTGCTTCTTCTTGTACTGAGGGCTAGAATGCTGTCCCTTCCCCCTCACTTTCATTTGAGTGTGAAGGGAAAGTAAATGAGAGTCTACCTAAAGGAATAGATACATGGTTGTGGGTGAAGTTGGCAAGTATTAGAAAATAGAAGGGGGGACACTAAAAGGATGAAAGTAGCAACACTGGAAGAAAGGAAAAGTATTTTCTGCCTTCATCTTGCACTAGGAAAATGATGAGTGAATTTTAGATATTCATCCTCACCTTGTCTGAAAAACTATATGCACTAGGGAAGTGGGAAAATAATGAAAGGAAGGATGGAACACCCTAGCCTTCCCTTTGATTGGCAGAGGACCACATATAAAATAAGCAAGAAATCTGGAATCAGAGGAGTTGGGTTAAAATGCTAGCTCTATTCTACTATCTTTGAGTCTTTGAACAAATCACTTAACCTGCCAGGGTCACAGTTTCCTCATGTATAAAATGAGAGAATTGGACAAAATAACTTCAAAAGGCTCTTCTTACCCTAAACCAAAGATCCTATGATCTAATTTTTTTTTTCATGGTGAGGCAAAAACCAACATACATATTCATCAAAAAGTATGGGATGGGATTTGGAGCTGTGAGGACCCTTAGTAATTATTTAGTTCAGCTCCCTCATTTTACAAATGGGAAAATTGAAGGCCAAAGAGGAGGTTTCCCCAAGGTCATATAGATAACTAGTAGCAAAGAAGAGATTTATACCCAAGTATTCTGGTTCTAAATACATCTGTCTTGCCAATACTGCTAGATGAAGCCACGGAGAATCATAATCAGAAGTTTATAAAAACAGAAATCTAGTTAGCTAATTAATTTTCATAAACATAATTACATAAAATTAAAAGATTTTTATCACCCCAGGGAACATCAAAAACAGAAATGTAGTGGGGAAAGATGCCAGAAAAAAAACTAAATGTAACATTTTAAAAATAAGTTTTGGTTGATAGTTTCTGTTTCTAATGTCACCGTACTTGTCTGAAGTATCTCTCTGTCTCTCCCTCCCCAGAGCCATCCCATATGGGAAATGGTACTTTTTAGAGAAGAAAAAATTCAGCACAACTAATCAATACACTCATCAACTCAGAAAATGTCTAAGTGTACCACCTGTGGACCTCCCACCTCCATAAATGGATGGATTGGGGAGTGTCTTCTCATATCTCTTCATGCAAGTCCTGCTTGATCTTTATAATTTTGTTCCACTTACTTTTCTTTTTGGGAGAGTGGGTTGGGGGTAGTAATATATGTTCTTTCCTTTTACATTGTTAGAGTTACTGTGTATATTGTTTCCTTGTCTGTGCTCATTTCACTATGCATCAGTTCATATGATCTTTCCATGCTTCTCTGTATTCATCACATACATCATTTCTTATAGCAGAGTAATATTTCATTACATTCATTTATCGAATGTAACATTTATAATATTAAGTGTGAGGGTAATGAATTCCACCATTAAAAGAAAGAGTTGAACAGCAACAGTGGTTTCATGGGCAGAGAATCAGATTTAGAAACAGGAAGAACAGTGTCCCAGTCATATTTCTGACATATATTGTCTGTGTGACCCTGAATAAGTCCCATAACTTCTTAGTGTTCCAATAACTCTCAAAAACTAAGCTAGCAAAGCAGGTGCTGATCTTCATTGGTAGAAGAAATTTCTTTTCTGGGAGTTCCCCATACCAAAGAAATCACAAGTCTCATGCCATCCCTCCTAAAAGAGAAAGAAAATTTACAAAATGAATTTTTAAAAAATCAATAAATTATCTACTTAAATCTGCCTACTTCTAGGGTCCTTAAATATAAACATCATTCTTTCAGTCTCTTTTTTCTCTCAGGGAGATAATTTTTTCTCCAAGAATCATTTTGGCTACATTTCAGATTTTAACATATGATATTCATGTTGACCATTATTATGTTTAGTAGACAGTGCTTTTAATAGCCACCATATTAAATGACAGAAGAGGCATCCCCAAAGATCTCAATGGGTTATAACAATGGGCTGAATCAAAAAAGAAAACAATTCACAAAAGGTAACTGTAAAGTTACTATACTTTGGTTCCAGAAATCACATACATGAACATGGGGTGGTAGAGATTTGGTGAGGAACAGTTCATGTGAGAGGACTGAGGTCTGAGTAAGCTGCAAGCTCTAGATGAGCCAACAATGCAACAGTAAAGTTCAAAAAGCTGATTCAGGTTTGCACCAATAAAATCATAGGTACAGAGAAGCTGATAATTTCATTGTCCTCATCATTGGTCCCTCCAACCTTCACCAAGTTCTTCATTCTCAAGGTGGACCCACCTAGATCTTTCAAAAGATTCTTTCAACTGCTATCCACATACAATATAAAGTGTTCAGCTGCATTTTCAGGAGGATATTGATAAAATGGAGCACATCCAAAGAGTGATTATGTTAGTGGGGTGACCTAAGGATCAGTGCTTGGCCCTATGGTCTTTGAGCTCAATGAGTTAATAGCATCACATGGAAGCCAAATAGGTTAATGCACTATTAGGCTGTATTGAGAGGCAGAGTATCCAGAACTAGATAAGTAATAACACTCCTATACTCTGTCCTAGTCAGACTACATTTGAAGTTCTATGTTCAGTTTTGGAAACTGAACATATTTTAGGGAGAACATTGAGAATTTGGAGTGAATCCAACAGAAGGTCATCAGAATGTTGAATGACCATACAAGGATCTTAAAAGGATCTAGGCACATCTATGTCGAGAAGAGAGAACTTGGTGAAGGTGGAAGGACCTAATAGATATCTTCAGGTATTGGGAGGCCTATCATTTGGAAAAGGAAATAAACTTCTCCTGTTTACTCTCAAAGGGGAATGTCAGGAGCAGTTGGCAAACATTGCAGAGGCTAAGATTTAAACTAGATATAAGAAAAACTTCCTAACAATTAGATTCATCCAAATGTAAAATGAGATCCCTTGAATAACTTTGAGTTTGTCCTCACTAAAAGTCTTTGAACAAGCACTAAATTACTAATAGTCAGGCATGTTAAAGAAGGAATTCTTGGTCAGGCAAACATTAGGATAAATGGCTTCTAAGGTCCCTTTCCCTGAGATCCTGTGACTAGAATTGTGAGGAGACTTGAAACTATACCATTCAAGAAACAGTTGAAACAGCCCAGTACATTTAACCTCAAGAAAACAAACACAGATGGAAATAAGAATTCTTCAAATATGGAAAAGTCACATGGAAGAGAAATGAGACCGACCTAATCTACTTGGCCAAAGATGGTAAAGCTAGGAAGAATGGTAGAAATTCCAGAGAGATTAGTTTTCGCTTGATATAAAGAAAACGCATTACCAAAATTAGAACTGCCTCCAAACAGAATCGCTACAGAGAGGTACATAAATTGGTAGGGCTGGTAAGAATTCTAGTTTCTCAAGGCCAAAACACTCACCATTTTCTTTATTTCAGATGAGGAGACTGAAGCCAGAGAGGTTGTGAGTTACCCATGGTTACACTGCTATTGCTAGAACTAGGAGTCAAACCCCTTTCTCCTAATTCCTTGCCTATGGTTCTTTCCACTATACTAAACACAAGTTGAATAGCCACTTGGGGATGCTGAAAAAGAAATTCCTGCTTGGATATGGGTTGGACTAGATGACCTCCGAGCTCCTTTCCCATTCCAAGATTCTATGATTCATACATCACTGATGAAAATGCAAATTAATGGAAACTTTTTGGAGAGCAGTCCAGTTATTCACTGCAAATATTATAAAAATAATTATACCCTTTGCCCCAGCAATCCTATGATTGGAGACATACTCTAAGAACATTGTCAAAAAAGGAAATAATTATATGTTAAAATATATGTAGCAGAATTATTTGAAATTGTGACAAAGGAGATATAACAAAGGGCCCGAGAATTGGAGAATAGGAATTACATAGGGATCAAAGACAAATACACGAATTTAGGGTGGCAAAAATAAGAAACAAAAAGAAATGTGCAAAGACCCATTAAGCAACATAAAATGAAGACTGGAGAAGCAAAAGATCAGTTTACAAATTCCCAGCAACTGTATAAAACAATATAAATAATTATAATGGTTGGATGGGCAAACAAAGCCTGACGCAGAGAGAGATGAAAATAGATAAATTTTCAAAGGAAACTATGTGCTGAACTTCCTTTAAGATTCTTTAAAACCCCTTAAAATTTAAAAGTAAAATTTAATCTTAAATCCTACTCGGTTTTGTTATTGCTTAAAGTTAATTTTATTTTACTTTTTAAAAGGATCCAATCAGGAATATGCAACATGTGCACATGAAAGTGAAGTATACATATCCATAAAGCAGCCTGGGTTCATAAATCTGGAGAATAGGTAAAGAAAGGTAGTGGCCAGAGGAGGGCAGATATTATTGGTGCTCTGCCAAAGGATGTGCTGTTGGGGAGCAGTCCTGAGTGTGAGAAGAACTATTATCCAAGGGCAGGGTTTTTTGAAAAAGAAATCCCTGATTTTCTGGGTGCTAGTGTTGGAAAGCTGCCTTGGAGTTTAAGAAGCTTTCTGCTTGGTGGGGAACCTTCAACTCTCATGACGTACCATATCACACCACTTTGATCACCTACAAGAATGTCGTACTACAACTAGATGGGCTCTGAGTTTCCTTCAGGTTCTAGAACCATGGTCCTATGATCTCATCATCATCTACTATGCTACCTCCATGATCTTGAACCTTGAGATTCCCTTCTCCTGACCTTCCATCTCTTTGACTTATATTTCCTAACCCTTTTCTGTGTCCTTACTACAACCTCCAGTTTCTTGACCTTTCCCTGTCTAGGCCACCATTGCTGCTCTAGTCTTACTTTCTTACCTTCAGAGTTTTGACCCCATAGCTAACCAGTGCAATTATACATTCTTCTTCCCCATGACTGCCAAGCTTCTGATCAGTTCTACAATTCAACTTCTCCGTTCCTACCCCCAATGCTCAGGATACTGGAGGAAGTCATTAAACCATGTTGACTAGGTCCACTGAAAATTAATGAAATCTAATCTCAACTAATCCATCAAATTGTGTCAAAACCCTCTTATTCTTCCTCAATTGCTCCCTATCATGGTATCCTCGTGAACTTTCCAAAAATGTCTTCTTGTTCCTGAAGCTTCCAGTATGACATCCCTCTCCCAGTACATTTACTTTCAGCAGAGGACCTATTTTCCCCCTATACTAAGGAAATTAAGACTATCATCCATGAGATCCCTTGTTTCCCCTACTCCATGTCTCATATCCTCTCCAGTACTCACATGTCCTCTTCTCCTTTGATCCAGTCCCAAAGAAAGAGATGATCCTTGCCTTTTTCAAAGCCAGCCCTTCAATTTATGTACTTGATTATTTCCTCCAGGAGCTGGCTACCATGAATCTCTCTCTCTTATCTTCAGTCTTCCAATCCTTTGGATGTTTTTCACTTGAGATTGCCATCCCCTTAAGTTATCAATCTAAACCCCTCCTTTCTCTCATTTCCAAACTCTTAATTGTTCCTTATCTTCCTTGACTTCTTTATGTCTTTTGACAGTATCAAAAGAACAATGTCCTGTATAGTCTCTCCTCCTTGGTTCCAGGGATTCTGCCAGGTGAGTAGTGGGGCCAGCTTGAATCGGCTCAGAATTGCTACATTTTCAATGTGAGCATTTATACCTCAGAAATTGGCAAATGCTACAAATCAGGGGTTGATTGAAGGGCCATAGTTTGCCAACTCCTGGGCTAGATTGAAGAAAGTGATTGAGAAAATGTTAATAATGAAGATTAAATTTTAAAAAAATATGTGGACCATACTTTTTTTCTCCCCAGGAAACACTTTGGCTATTGTTTTCTCTTCAATTTCCTGCATTCAGATCAATCTCAGACTCTTCTGATGGATCAGTACCATCCATCTCTTCCCCAAAGCTCTGTCACGTACCCTTTTTTCTCATTATGCTATTCTTTAGGCTCTCATCACCTTTCATGAGTTCAATGACTATCTCTATGAAAATAACTCCCCAGCCTATAGATCCTGCTCTAATCCATCTTGTGAGTTCTGCCCAACATTTTTAACTAGCTACTGAACATCTTTTAGATGTCCCACTGGCATTTCAAACTCAACTTCCAATGTTCTTCTCCCCTAAGTCTACCCTTCTTCCAATATTTTCTATTTCGGTTGAGGCTACTGCCTTCCTCCCAGTCACCCATGTTCATTAGCACAAAATCATGCTTGAATCTTCCCTCCTTTTCATCCCACATACCTAATCCATTCCTAAGTTAATGCAATTCAACAAGCACACGTAGTGTACACACCTCTTATATGTGAAAGACACAGGGGACACAAACAAAAATGACACAATCCCTGGGCTCAAGGAGACTACATTAAACATAAATATCTGTGAAATATATGCAAGGTAAATATCAATACTACCTTTTAATGTCTTTGATAGTCATTCTTTTCTCTCTATCGCTGTAGTTTACCTGGGCTATCATAATTGCCTTCTATCTTCCTAGTCTTATACACAAACTTTTTCCTATACTTCCTTGTGTATGGAAATGTTCAGGTTTATTGGTGCTAAGTGCAGAATTACAAAAGATGAAAATTATTTTTAAAAAGAAATTGCCTTTTAATTGGTGTCTGTGTTTCTAGTCTCTCCCTTCCCAAGTCTATACAGTCCACCCCACTTGGAAAATAACCTGTTCCAAATATCAATCTGATTATATCACCCTGCAGATCAAAAAATTTCAGTAGCTCACTTTTACTTCTATAAAAAAGAATAAAATCTTTAGCCTGGCATTTAAGGCCCATGAGAGTTTGGCTGAGCTTTATTTCACATTGCCCCCCCTTTTGTCTACTTTACATTCTAGCCAAACTATACTACTAGCTGCTTCTTCAACTTGACATTTCAATTTCCTGTAGCTGTGCCTTTAAACAATTCCTGCCCCCCTCTATCCTCAGAATAATTTGTATTATATTTCTTTGTCCACGTGTTATGTCCCTCTAGTAGGATAAAAGTTCCTTGAGGTCCCAAGACTAGAACATAGATCTTCTTCCTTATAGGCCTATGTGTTTTCATTGCATCACATCGATTCCGTGAGCAGATGTATAGTATAGGCAACGACTATGACAAGTCTTCAGTTGCTCAGCTCTCTGACACCTGAAATTAGCTTTTAAGTAGGTATGTCCCAAGTCACCCTGTATAGCTTAATGTACTCTGTAACTACAGTGGAAATGAGCTCTTAAAAATCCTGCCATATCTCAAGTCTGAGTGATTAATATGACCCACAGCTAGAAAAAGGGGCAGCTGAGCACTGGATAAGTAGGAGGCTCTTCCAATTGGACAAACAGGGAAAAGGAAAATCCAAGCTGTGAGCAAGGAAAGTTCACATAGGTTCTGGCTAAGTGCAGGAAACATAGGAGAAACTGAGGCATCATCAGATCTAAAGAGGCAAATGAGTATATCCAAATATTAAAACTAGAAGAGTCTAGATGAGAAGAATAATTGGCATTTATATAAAATGTAATAGTTTGTAAGCACTCTACATATCTGATTAATGAAAGAGAAAATGGTCAAATAAAGATAGTCTGAATCAAAACAATCCTTCATGCAGATGAGAACATGGAGGTTAGACCACTCCAAGATAAGCTTTGGAATCAATGCTGCACACAGTCTGAAGGCTCACTTTTAATGGTCTGGGCTCCTGTAGTGGTTACAACCACTCTGACAAATAAATAACATCATGTTTGATTTCCTCTAAAAAGGCATTCCGTGCAGGTGTCTAGATAGATGGGGGAACAGACTTTTTGTCAGCTAAGGACATTTCCCAGGACCTCAGGATAAAGGGATCTCAGAACCAGAAAGGATTTCCAAGGTCTCTTGTTCTGACTGTGCCTGAAGAGGAACTGCCTCTACAATATCCCCAAAAAGTTGAAATCCAACTTTTGCTCGATGACCTCCATTCAAAGAGACACTTGTAGTCTCTTAGGAAAACATTCTCTCAATATTCTGCTCTACTTTTCTTTAATACTGATGGCATATACTCCACTCCAGGTGCTCTCACATACAGAGACCTTTCAGGAGTGGCAGATTCCTGCCTTTCTGCTGCCCAGTCTCTGGCTAAGAGACCCTGTGGGGCCCCTTTACTTATTTCAGTCAATGCCCAGAAGGGAGTTATTATGAAGCATTAAAAATTTTTGTAAGCATAATATGAGTTTAATTGCTATATTTTCTGGAGGCCAGTTAAGGCCAGAGAAAGTGAAAACCAGCCTCTTTGCTGAGTTTTCATGTTGTTTATAATTAGCAAATCATCAGACCTTAATTGGCCACAGATGTCTGCAAGGGCTTGCATGTCAGCTCCTCTGCCAGTAACCACAGCCAGTACAAACAGTATGGAATTTCTGTGATTTTTACAGTAAAAGTACAAGAGGTCCCAGAAATCTGCATTAATTAAAAGGGTCTTCTAGTGAGGGAGCCTTTAAAATGCCACTACTCATATTCAGGCACCACAGCCACTTCTAAAAGCAACTTCTCCACTCTGAAAAGGCTCATTATCATTTGTTTGGTGTCTTTGGCATTTCTGTTCCAAGAAATTCCTTTGTTGAACCATGGGCAGAAGACTGGTCACCTAGAAGTAATAACATACTGACACTTGAGATTAATTTCCTCTCCCTTCAGCACATCCGTTACATGACAATGGTTCCTGCCAGTAACACTGGGGCCACATCAGCTTTTTCCTCTCATTGCCACACATAATATATCCTTCCCATAATCCTTTCCCCTCCCTCTCTGCCTACTAAATTGTGGCTTCTTCCTCAGATCGGTAGGTTCCTCCTGAACTTCCATATTGAGGAAATGGCCCAGCCAGCCATGGTCATTCCTTTGCCCCTCTCCTGGCTCTGCTCCAGCCTTTGCCACCTTGTCCTGGTATGAGTATCTTCTCAGCTCATTTTTATGTGTTGTCTTCCCCCATTAGAATGTAAGTTCCTTGAGGGCAGGGGCTATTTTGCTTTTTCCTTTTATCTTTATCCCCAGTGTTTAGCACAGTGCCCGCACATAATAGATACTTAATAAGTGTTTTTTTTTTCTATTCATACTTCTATCTGCCCCTGGATTCGTAGGCGGAGGACCAAGGACCAAATCCTGATTTTCCCACTTACTATGTGTCAACTTAGGCAAGCTACATCATCTTTCTATTCCTTAGCTTCCTCAACTACATAAGGAAAGGACTAGGGGAGGTGATCTCTAAAGTGCCTTCCACTATACATCCATGCTACTATGAATTGGAATAGAAGTTCCTTTGTACAGCTGCTATTCTTGCTTTCTACCTTACTCCCAGAGCAAAACTCGGTGGTGAGAAGATTGGTGATGGTGAGAAAGGAAGGAGGAATAAATCAGTCAGTGAGACTGCTCCTTCCTCTCCCTCTCCTTGCTGACAGCTCATAAATAGCAGATCTGTTCTCACCAAAAACTGGGCATCATCACACACCACCCTTCCAGCTCCTCGCTCTTCACACTCAGGGGACTACTCCAGAGTCCCTTGGCCACTATAATAAAAATCCCAGAATCTTATCAGTGGGGTTTACCTCTGAACAGTAATTGAATCTCATTTCAGTCCATTTCTGTGGGGTCTCAGCAAACAGAGAAAAAGAGAATGGTTAAGAAGAAACCTTTTCAACTGTGCCCAAAGAGCTATAAAACTGTACACCTTTTGATCCAGCAATAGGTCTGTATCCCAAAGAGATCATTAAAAAAAGGAAAAGGACCCACATATACGAAAATATTTATAGCAGCTCTTTTGTGGTGGCAAAGAATTGGAAATTGAGGGGTTACACGCCAATTAGGGAATTGCTGAACAAGTTGTGGTATAAGAATGTAATGGAATATTATTGTTCTATAAGAAATGATGAGCAGAAAGATTTCAGAAAAACCTGGAAAAATTTATATGTACTGATGCTGAGTGAAGTGAGCAGAACCAGGAGAACATTGTCCACAGTAACAGCAACATTGTGTGATGACTAAATTTGATAGATTTAGCTCTTCTCAGCAATGCAAGTATCTAAGACAATTCCAAAAGACTCATGACAGAAAATAGTATTCAGAGAAAGAACTATGGAGTCTGAATGCAGATCAAAGCAGACTATTTTCTCTTTTTTGTTGTTTTTTTGGTTTTTTCTTTCTTGTGGTTTTTCTCTTTTGTTCTGATTCTTCTTTCACAACATGACTAATGTAGAAATATGTTTAATATGGTTGTGTATGTATATATCAGATTGCATGCTGTCTTGGGGAGTGTGGAGAGGAGGGAGAGGAAAAAATTTAGAACGCAAAATCTTATAAAAGTGAAAATTGAAAACTAAAAATAAATAATTGTTTTAAAAAATTAATTGTAACCTTTAAGTCAGAAGAAGAAGAAGAAGAAGAAGAAGAAGAAGAAGAAGAAGAAGAAGACACTTTTTTACTACTCCCTAGTTATGCATTTATTTATAGTCAGGAAAAAATCAAATAATAGAGAATTTTGAAAGGATTGTTTATAAGACTACAAGAAAGGGGGGAGACTTGCTCAAAAAAGAGATAGCATTGAAAAGCAGGTGACCCATGGAAGAAAAATGTTTCAACTATACCTCCAAAAGGTCAAAGGCAAAATGGAAGCCCCGCCCCCATACACACACACACACACACACACACACACACACACACACACACAAAATCATAACAGCAAGAGGTAGCTAACCTTAAGGCCAAGAAGACTTGATTCAAGTTATACCTCTGATAACATACTAACTCTGGGTCCCTGGAAAAGTTATGCAATTTCTCAATGCTCCAAGCAGCTTTCTAAGACTGTATAGAAGGTGCAGTGGTAGAGAAAGTTTCCTCATCATAAGTTTCCTATACTGTGTGACCTTGGGCAAGTCACTTAACCCCAACTGCCCTGCCAAAAAAAAAACAAAACATAAGTTTCCTATCGCATTGAAATCCCAGGTTTCGTCCCTATCTCTATTTATAGCAGTAGTTTTTGTTGCAGCAAACAATTAGAAATGAAGTAGGCACCCATAGATTGAGGAATGGCTGAAAGAACTGTGGGATATGAATGGAGTTGAATATTATGCAAGTTCATCAAGAGCAAGGTTTCTTTTATGCTTTATCTTTGTATACCCAGTACGCAGTGCCTGGCACATAGTAAGCATTGAAACAAATTATTGTCCTTTGACATAGCTATACTACTACTAGACCTGTACACCAAAGACATCAAAGAAAGAGGAAAAGGACCTATGTGTACAAAAATATTTAGAAGAGTTAATTTTGCAGTAACAAAGATCTGGAAACTAAGGAAGAGAAACCTAAATTGGGAGATGGTTGGACAAATTATGGTATATAAATGTAATGGAACTCTATTGTGCTGTAAGATATGATTTCAGAGAAACCCAGGAAGACTCATATGATGCAGTGTTAAGTAAGAAGTAAAATGAGAACAATTTATTCAAACACAACAGCATTATAAAGACAAATAACTTTGAAAGATTTAAAAATTAAATGCATCCCCAAATGATAAATAGTTAAAGGATATGAACAGGCAGTTTTCAGATGAAGAAATCCAAGCTATCTATAGTAATATGGAGAAGTGCTATAAATCACTTTTGATTAGACAAAGGCAAATTAAAATAACTCTGAGGTACCATTTCACAGCTGTTAGATTGGCTAATAAGACAAAAAGGGGAAATGATAAATTTTGGAGAGAATGTGGGAAAATTGAGACACGAATGCATTGTTGGTGAAATTTTGAACTGATCCAACCATTCTAGAGAACAATTTGGAACTATGCTCAAAGGACAACCAAAATGGGCATGCAATTTGATCCAGCATTACCACTATTAGATCTATATCCCAAAGAGATCATAAAAAGGAGAAAGGACCTACATGTACAAAAATATAGCAGACCTTTTCATGGTGGAAAATATTGGAAATTGAGGAGATATACATCAATTTGGTATGAACAAGTTGTGGTATATGAATATAATGGAATACTACTGTGCAGTAAGAAATGATGAGCAGGCAGATTTCAGAAAAACCTGGAAAGATTTGTATGAACTGATGCAAAGTGAAATGAGCAGAACCAGGAAAACATTATGCATAGTATCATCGACATTGTGTGCTGATCAACTATGAATGATTCAGCTCATCTAAGCAACACAATGATCCAAGACAGAAACAAAGGACTCATGATGGGAAGTGCTATCCACATCCAAATGAAGAACTGAATGTACTCAGAACACAGACTGAAGCATATTTTTTTTCATTTTTTTTCTTTTGATGTGTTTATTCTTTCAAACAACATATGATGTGTTTATTCTTTCATAGCTGTGACTAGTATGGAAATATATTTTATATAATCGCTCATATATAACCTATGTCAAATGGCCTTCCCTTTAAGGAAGATGAGAAGGAAGGAAGGGAGAAAAAAATTAGAACTCAAAATCTTGTAAAAACGAATGCTAAAAATTGTCTTGAAATATAATTGGGAAAAAATAAACTACTATTTAAAAAATAAAAGTATAATGAAGAAAAAAATAATTCAATGCAATAATTAGCCACAATTCCAGAGGATCAGTCTTAAAATAGGCCACTCACCTCCTGATAGAGGACTTATGATGCCAAATGAGACATACATTTTTGGAAATAGCCAATGTGGGACTTTGTTTTGCTTGATTATGCATATTTGTTTTTTAAAAAGGGCTTTGTTGTTCTTTTTCTTTTTCCAATGAGGCTAAGAAGGAACAGAAAATAGATTTTTGTTCATTGAAAATACTAAATTGAAAAAATAAATATTTGTCAAGTAATTGAATTCAAGGAAACTTGAGAGGTGCTATATGAATTTATGTGGAGTAATTTAAGTAGGACCAGAAAACAATTTATACAATGATAAAAATAATGTTAAATAGAATAATTTAAAAAATCAAAATTCTAATCAATGCAGTAACTAATCCTAACTGGTTTAGCAAGCCTCCCTCCTCTCTGGGGAACCTTGATATATTATCAGTCCATAATAAGGCATACATTGCCAGACATGAACACAGGTTGTTTTGTTTTGTTGTGTTGCGAAGCTATATCCTTTATTACAAGTAAAGGTGCTACAGAAGGAGATGGGATGAAGAGAAAGAAGGGTTGATCAGAAGTGATAGTCATGTTGTAAAATAAAAAAGACCTTCAAAAAACATTTATTTTTTAATGAAAAAAGAAAAAGGTATCACAGAAATCCTTGTGGGCCCTGAAAGTATCCCTGCAGGTGCTACTCCAAATAAGAGATCCAACCTCCTGCAGCTCCTTCCCTGCCTTCTATAGCTCTTACCACTACTATTCTTAAGCTCCATCTTACCCTTTACCTCCCATGAGTTATGAATCCTACCCTTCAACTGCCTCACCGCCACCCCCTGCCCTACTGGTCCCTGCTGTAAGGCATAGTAACCAACTCTAGGGTCTTAGAGATGGAAGCAAGCCCTGATCCCAATGTGAGAATAGTGGGAAGCATGCTATTAGTGTCCATAGCTAAAAGTCTGGATGAATTTTTCCATAGAAACATTGTCACTCTTGGTTACCATTTTTAAAAAAGGGGAAAAGGACTAAGGATTCATGTGAAAAAGTGTTGGGAGTTTTAGTGGATTCCCAACTCAATATGTCAACTGTGTGTCAAGGTAGCCAAAAGATAGATAGATAGATAGATAGATAGATAGATAGATAGATAGATAGATAGATAGATAGATAGACAGATAGATAGATAGACAGACAGACAGATAGATTAGATAGATACAGCAAGCCAGCATACTTGAGCTAAAAATTCATGGAAGTATCACATTCATGGAAGGGGGAAAAGAGTGTTGGATTCCAACCTGGGTCCAAAATCAGGTTCTGCCATTACTACCTATGTGACCTTGGGCAAGAGACTTTACCTCTCTGGGTCTAAATTTCTTCATCTCTAAAATTAAAGGGCTGTCTAAGTAACCAGCAAAGTCCCTTTCGGCTCTAAATCTTTGATCCCCTGATCCTAATGTTTTCTGCCCTTTTCAAACAACATGTGAAGTGCTGAGTTCTGTGCACCACCTTTGAAGGAAAACATTGAAAACTGGAGTGGATAGAGAGAGAGCTACCAGGAGAATGAAAGAACTGGAAACTGTCATACAGAAAATGGTTAAAAGAGCAAGACAGATTTAGCCTTGAGAAGAGATGTTGTGAGGGGAGCAAGATGTGGTAGCTGGCTACAAATATTTAAAGGATTTATATATGCAAGAGAAACTTAATTTATTCTGCTTTGCCCCTGAAGGCAGAACTAAAACCAGTGGTTTGAAATTAATGGGAGACATATTTAGATCAGTTTATTGAAAATTTCACAACTAGTAAAGCTGTCCAAAAAATGTAGTGGGTTGTCTGAAAAGGCAATGAATTCCCTGTCATTGGAGGTCATCAAACACAAGTTACAAAATATAGTAGAGTTCTCATGGTTCATATTGGAGTCAGTCTAGATCAATGCTTCCCAGTTCTAGGACATGGATCCCTGGGGCCCTCCAACCTTGGCGCCAGAGGTCCTCAAATCTACATATTCTTAAGGTATTTTCATTTTTACCTTTATTTAGTTTCAACAAAATATAGAGAAGAAAAAATGGATTTCTTGAATATATGTAGATGGTGGTTTGTTAATTTGTTATTATCAAGATCTGTGACTTCATCAGTAAAAAAAAATTCTTCATATGGACAGAGCTTCTATGAATACAACTTGGTAAATCCTCTGTAACTTGTCATCTTAAAGAGTATCCCAGGGCACTGAGAGTTTAAAAGACTCATTCATTGTCCCACAGCCAGTATGTCTCACAGATCTTTCTGATACCAAAACCAGCCTGTAATGGACTATGATGTATTTTCTCAATCAAAAGATATTAATAATACAATAGGCATAGGAAGGCTGCTAAACTTTTCTACATTAAAAGGGAGTTATAGTTTTTAAAAGTTAGGAACCACCAGACTAGATAAACTCTGGAGAACCTTCCAACTCTAAGAATTTATGCTCCTCACCCACAGAATTTTATAGTAGATGGGTCTTGGACTTGGAATCAGGAAGACCTAGGGTCAATTCTGTCTCCGATCCTTATTAGCTGTGTGACTCTGGGAAACCCATTTAATCTCTCAGTCCCTCAAGTGGCTTCCAAAAAAAAAAGACATAGCCATGGTAAATTGCAATCTGCGCAATTCTGACACTGACAAAGTAACAGATACTTTGTATGTTCACAAGTTAAGGTTTGTTTGGCTTTTTTACTCAGCATTCTGTTTCATTTTACTGTTCTTTCCACTTACATTGTTATATTGACTATTTACATTGTCTTTCTAGTCCTGATTTCCCTCTGTAGTCATTCATATGAATCATTTCTCTAAGTTTTTTGTGTTCACCTTTTTCTATGGGATGTCCTTATCCTGTTACATTCACATTGGAAGGGAAAGTTTTACTACTTTGGAAGAGCTGAATGGAAAGGGAAGGTTTTACTGTTCTCTCTCCTTGCCTTGCCATCTTGTCTAGCCAAAGGAGCAGATTTGGGAAAGTTTCTGATTTTCCGATTCCAGGCTTAGGGTTTCCATTTTGTTGAAAAAGTGTAATACTACTGCAGCCAAGAAACAGAGAAGCCAGTAGAAAAGGAGTCTTCCCATTCAACAAAATCATAGAGACTCCCAAAAAAGGAATAATCTCCTCTATCAAGGATCTGTCATGATGCATTAAATTTTTGTTGTTGTTCAGCTATGTCCAACTCTTCAGGACCCCATTTGGAGTTTTCTTGGCAAAGAACTAGAATGAGGACAACTAGTTGGCACAGTGAATAGAGCACCAGCCTAGGAGTCAGGATGGACCTGAGTTCAAATCTGGCCTCAGATACTTAACATTTACTAGCTGTGTAACCTTGGGGAAGTCACTTAACTCCAATTGCCTTGCCTTTCGTCCTCGAAAAAAAAAAGTAGAATGGTTTGCCATTTTCTTCTCCAGCTCACTTTTACAGATGAAGAACTGAGGCAAGCAGGCTTAAGTAAGTCACTTACTGCTAGGGTCAAACAGCTAAGTGTCTGAGGCCAGATTTGAACTCACAAAGATGAATCTTCCTGCCCTCTGGCCTGGCACTCTATCCACTGCACCACCTACCTGACTGATCCATTGAATTATGGATGTGCTATATAAATTGTGCCTAAAAAACACAAAACACTTAAAGGCCCTCAATCCACAATTGTGAGTTGCCCCTCAAGTATATGAATACCCTATTTATACACTGGAAACATTGATGGGTGAAGTTTTTCCAGGTTTATGGGTGGGGTGTTATGTTTTAATGATTCTTGCTTTGCCTTCTATTTAGCAAATGTTTCTGATTAAGAGTTAGTACATGGACATTATGGGGATTTGTTTTCATTTACTATACATATTTGTTATGAAGGTTTTGTTTTTCTTTTTAAATTTCTCGAAAGGAGGTGGGAGGGAGATGAAGTAAGTGCTCGCTAATTGAAAAAATAATAATTTAAAAAAACAAAAAAGGATTTAGTAGCTCGGCTGATTTGGCAAATGGGAAGTGCACTGTTGGGAACTCAAGAGCTGTAAGTATAATAGTAGGAGTATGTTTCCCAGCAGCAGCAGCAGCAGGGTTACCCTCCTAGGACCCTGAGAAAGTGAGTAATAGAAGCATGGCCATCCCCTCAGGGAACCTTCCACATGCCAGACGGAGTGCAGATTTGGCAAGTAAGCTAGCCCAGAGTAAAAGCAGAGACAGAAGAGTGGGCTGGGTTCAGGTGCCATGGCCCCACATTATACTGCTATAAATACTTTGGTATATATGGGACCTTTCTTTAACCTCCTTGGGCCATATGCCTAGCCACAGAAGCTCTATGTCAAGGAGTATAGACATTATAGTCACTTTCCTTAGCATAATTCCAGATTGCTTTCCAAAATGGCTAAATCAGTTCTCCAGAAAATTAGTTAGTGTGCCTGACTTTCTGCAGCTTTTCCTACACTATTTCCATTTTTTGTCATCTTTGCCAATTTGCTGAATATTAAGTGAAACCTCATATTTGTTTTAATTTGCTTGTATCTTATGAGTGATTTGAAATAAGCTTTTGTATGGTTGTTAACAATTTGCAATTTTAAAAAAATCTCTTCATCGCATTAGTTTTATGGTACTTTTAATATAGCATTATACTTCAAGCACATTGGATTATATAGACTTCTGAAGGCTGGCTTGAGAATTTAACCACTGTGCATAATATTGTTTCCATGGGAAAAAAAAATATGTCCCCATTTCCCAACTGTAGTCTTACAAGTGAATTTTTGGAATCAAGTCCATGTGGATGTTGGGTTTTGCGCCCAATTTAATAAGAATTAGCTCATGCAAACTTCCCCAACCAATTCCACAAGGCTTCAATGTTCCACATGATGTGAACAAGGAATTCATGAAAAATGTTTGATGTTAAGTGATGTTTCCCTCTAAAATATTAAATATTAAATTATGGATGTGTCAAAAAGATTTATTACATGTGGCAGTTTTTTAGTATAAAAATAGCCTTGATTTCCTATATTTTGTTCTAAAAGTCCCCTGTGATTTTATAAATTGGATGACTTCTTTTTTTAGTGGATTTCATGCCAGCAGTGGGAGACTAGATAGTGGTTTTGTCAACGCTTGGTCACAGGAAGCCCCAAAATGGGGAATGGGCAGAAGGAATGGGGACCAAGAGCCTACCTCGTCTAGGGGAGTAGAATTACTAGGGTTGCACACAAGTAATGGAGAGTCAGAGCTGTCACTTCAGGCAGTCTCTCTAGAGCCACAGAAAAGATTTCTGTCTATTGAAGATCATACCAAAAGTGGCCAATACTCCTATGCGTGGACAGCATCCCATGCCTATCTACAAAGCAAGAAAGCTGTCTTTCTCTTTTGGTAGTGGAGAAGAGCCCCTAGATGGCAATTTACCTGAAAAAAAGATCTGGGGAGTTTAATGGAAAACAAATGCAATATAATTCAACAGTGCCAAAAACAGCCATTCAACAGCCAAAAAAAAAATATTAGGCTCTATTAAGAAAACCATCATATTCAGTAACAGAGAGGTGATAATCTCACCCTACTCTGCCTTAGTCACACCAGACCCAGAGTACTGTCTTCAGTTTTGAGGGACATTTTAATTAGGATACTGATGAGGTACAGATCATTCAGAAGATTGGAACTAGGTTGGTGAAGGGCCTCAAGATTATGGTATATTAGAATTAGTTGAATGAACTAGGGGATATTTAACCAGGAAGAGAGAATTTAGTAAGGATGGAGGAAACTGCTAGTTCTGTTCCAACATTTGAAGGGCTATCATGTGGAAGATTAGACTTTTTCTGCTTGGCCAAATGGAAGAACTAGGAACGAGGAGTGAAAGTTACAGAGAGATAATCATAGGTTGCATGTAAGGAAAAACTTCCTAAGAGTTAAAGTCATCCAAGAATAAAATGCTCTGATTTGAAAGGTTATGGGTTTCACCTCAACTGCATTTTCAAGCAAAAGCTGGATGACCACCTATCAGGTTTACAACAGAAGGCACCATTGGGTTGGTATAAATTGGACTAGACAGACTCTGAGGTTCCTTCTAATGATGAGATTCTGTGATTCTTTACTCTCTCTGACTAGTCATCAGGACCTATAAATCCCACTCTCATGATTCCTCTCATTTGACAGTGAATAGAGGTCTGGGCCTGCAGTCAGGAAGAGTCCAGATCCAATCTCAGACTTTACTAGGTGTATAATCCTAGGCAAGTCACTTAATCCTCATCTACCTTAGTCTCCACAGTAAAATGGAAACAAAGGCACCTAACTCCCAGGGTTATTGTGAGGATCAGCTGAGATAATATTTGAAAGCACTTGGCACAATACCTGGTACACAGTAGGTGCTTAATAAATATTTGTTCCCTCCTTTTACCAATATCTTTCCTCTCTCTCCACCAAAAGCCACCACTCTTGTTCAAGTCTTCATTATCTCTTGCCTAGACTACGGTCCAGCCTTCTAATGAATGAGTCTACCTGTCTTCGGTGTCTCCCTTCTACAATTCATCCTTCACTGCCCAAATAATCTCTCAAAAGTACAAATCAAACCACATCACTTCTGAGTACCAAACCTTGCAGTGGCTCTGCGGTAGGTTTGGAGCAGGCCCTGCTGCAACCCTGATAGGAAGTTGATTGCTAACACAGGCAAGTACCCTGAGGGCTGCAGGCATAGTAAGAATTTAATTAATTAAGAGCAGGAAAAAAACAAGGTTGTAAAATTGAGGAGGGGAGGAAGAATTGGAAAAAAAAACAAATGTTGTAAAATGTAAAAGAGACGTGCTTCAAGTCACAGGGACCCTGTTTTGACAATTGTCCAATCTACTCCTCAGGCTGATGGCTGATGCAGCTTCTGGCACTTTAGGATCAAAGTAAATGAGCACAGTCATTGTTTCTCTGATCTAGTGAGACTTTTAATTCGTGCTGGCTCCTGCTATTGGGACCTGAGAAGAGTCTCACTATGGATGAACAGAGAGAGGCATGGAGAATCTCAGTGGCTGACAGCTATTGTTATTGGGTCCAATTTTGCATCTTGTACCCTTGTACTGTGTTTGACAACTGGATCCTAAAACACTAAGTAACCCCATTTTGGTCTAGCCAGATTACTTGTATTGGATCAGTCATTTTCATCACATCTATACTAGCAGCCTCCTTCAACAGGCTCCTGTGGCTTCAGAACTAAGCAGAAACAACAAGATATCAACCTATTTCTCTAACTTTTTTCAAATTATTCCCCTCATATACTCTTTCTTTCAGCAAACTTGGACTATTAGCTTTCCTTAATTTCATCTTGCCCTCTCCCAACTTTGAGCATTCATACAGGTCACCCTTTATGCCTATGCATGTCTTTGCCTGGTAAAAGTCCATCTCACGGACCCACACGCCTGTACATTCAGCATGCAAATAAAGAAATACAGAAAGAAAAGAGATTGAAGCATAGAGAAACAAGACTTAACAATGCTATTGGAAACTTTAAAAAATAGCTAAATATTGAAGTTTGGGTTTGAAGCACTGAACTCACAGGGGGGTCCAGGACATGAAAAGGGGGCAGAGAAATATGATTATTTTCTTGGCTTCACAGAAAGGCAGTTCAGTTCATCCACCTTCCCACCACAGATATCTCTTCACAGCTTTAAGCTCTAGCCCCAGACAGCTGAACTTCCACAACAAGGCAAACTCTTCCCTTCTGATCACCATTTCTGTCTTCCTGTCCGCTTCTCAGACTCTCAGGAAGGGAAAATACAAGCTGCCACTTTTGTTTAGCTGCTTAGGCTCTCTGGCCCCCCAGCTGCTCAGAGGAGTTTTAACTGCCATCTTCTCTCTTCTTCTCTTGGTGCTGTCAGCCACCAATTACATGGGCTTCTCCAAATCTCACTCTGCTATTTTAAACCACACAATAATTCCATACGTCTTTTATTTGAGCTAAAAGGCGGTAGCTCTTTAAGCCACAAATCCTAACATGCTTAGGTGTCATTCAAAATATTTTCCATAAGAAACCTTCAGCACTTGCCTAGGCCCATAGGGACTGTTATATTCATCAGCCCCAAACTCCAACTATAAACTCACTCTCCACCCATTTACAACATTCCTCAGACAAGTGAGAGCCCCATTAGTAATTAATATTTCACAATCAAACAAGCAATAAACATTTGCTTTGTGCCTACCATGTGCAGGGCACTGTATTAGATGCCAGTAACATAAAAGTAAATAAAACAGTAGGCTTCTAATGGTCAATTTTTTAATAAGGCATAATTTCTTCCCTCTGTGAACATTTTGAATTTAGTGGTACCTTAAAAATACAGCAAAAAATAGCCTTAAACAGTAATTTCACAGTCCTATTCTCCACTTTCAAGGAAAAGTCATACAAGTGAGCATCGGTAAGTAAAGTCAGGCACTTAGTCTTCCTCCCCTTCATTCTCTTTTTTGGGGGTGAGGGTAAATCATGGATATGGGGGACATAAAACCCACATGGTACAAAAATGGATATGGTCAGTTACACTGAAGATATCATATCCATTGATGTCACATTTATTTAGTCTGAAGGTATCGATTAGACAGGTTACAACATGATATTAGAGGGTAGGGTGAGAGCATTTAAAAAAAATTATTTCTATATTCCCAATCACCTGTAATATTCATTTGGTTGTTGGTTGGTTAAGTGGTGTGACAAGTCCAAAGGATTCGTGATGAAAATGCTATCCGCCTCCAAATAGAGAACTGATGGATTCCAACTGCTGACTGAAGGTTATTTTTTTAATCTTGTTTTATTTTTCTTGCTTTTCTTTCTCAACATGGCTAATGTGGAAATATGTTTTGCCTGACTTCATACACATAACGAGTATTGTATTTCACGCCTTCTCAATGAGAAGGGGAGGGCTAGAGTAAGAGAGAGAATTTGAGACAGAAAATAAAAATTCAAACTAAAAAAATTTTTAAGACTAACTGTGGTGCTATCCCAAGAAAATTAGGATGAAATAAAAAATTGAGCCATAATATGTGTACTATAAAATAATGTGTAAGTAAAGGCTATATGATGGCATCAGTGTGAGCAGCTCTTGGCCAACGCTCTTCACCTAAACAGACCAGCCTGTGACTTAATGGATAAGAAAGTCCTAGAGATTTGTCTGAGTCACTGGATCACACAAGGAGTAAATGTGAGAGAATTTGAAAACCAGTCTTTCTTTCTCTAAGGCCAAAATTGTTTCCACCGTAGGCTGACTCTCCTAACTTCAATTCCACTGGCAGATCAGGTCCCCAGAGCCAGGCTGCCGCTCCTTCTCCCCTCAGGGTTTTAGAAGTACCCCTGAGGGGCTGTGGGGCATCTTCCAACACTATTGCTCTGAGCCCTCATCTCAGTCTGTTCCCCCTATATCATCATCAGTCATTAGTGCTCAAATATCATTAATCCCACTGATGTTTCCTCAGCATTGCTGGCAACTTTTTAAAACAATATATTAATTTATTTATTTTTATATTTCAACATTCGCTTCCCTAAGATTTTGAGTTCCAAATTTTCTTCCCGTCTCTTCCCTCCTCCACCCCAAGATGGCATGTAATATGATACAGGCTCTACATAGACATTCATATTAAATATATTTTCACATTAGTCATGTTGTAAAGAAGAATTGGAACCCATGAGTGGAACCACAAGAGAGAAGAAACAAACAACAATGAAGGAGAGAGAGAGAGAGAGAGAGAGAGAGAGAGCAAATCGTATGCTTTCATCTGCATTCCTACACCATAGTTCTTTTTCTGGATGTGGACAGCATTTTCCATCATGCATCTTTTGGAGTCATCTTAGATCCTTGCTTTGCTAAAAAGAGCTAAGTTTATCAAAGTCATCACACAATATTCTGTTACTGTGTATAATGTTCTCCTGGTTCTGCTTACTTCACTCAGCATCAGTTCCTATAAGTCTTCCCAGGTTTTTCTGAAGTCTGCCTGCTCATTGTTTTGTATAGCACAATAGTATTCCATTACGTTCATATACCACAACTTGTTCTCGATGGTAACTTTTGTTGTTGTTCTTATTCGGTCGTTTTAGTCATGTCCTACTCTTCATGACCCCATTCGAGGTTTTCTTGGCAGAGATACCAGGGCAGTTTTCCATTTCCTTCTCCAGATCATTTTGCAGATGCAGAAACTGAGACAAATACGGTTAAGTGACTTGCCCAGGATCAACTAATAAGTGTTTGAGGCCAGATTTGAACTCAGGAGGATGAGTCTTCCTGATTCCAGGCCCAAGTGCTCTATCTAATTTGCCACCTAGTTGCCCTGGTAACTAATTAACTTTAATAAAAGAATTTTTACTGAAAAGATATAGCAGAGGGGGTGGAGCCAAGATGGTGGCTGCAAAGCAGGGACTGGTGTGAGCTCCCTGCCAAGTCCCTCCAAGAACCTATAAAAGAATGGCTCTGAACCAATTCTAGAGCTGCAGGACACACAAAATAGCAGAGGGAAGCAGGGCTCTGGCCCAGGACAGCCTGGATGGTTACTGGGTGAGATCTTTCGCACATGGAGCTGGGAGCAGAGCGGAGCAGAGCCCAGTGTGAGCCGTGTGGACCAGCCAGACCAGGAGCCGGGCAGAACGTGCCCTAGCACCCTGAATCAGTGAGCTGCAGCAGTTACCAGACTTCTCAATCCACAAACACCAAAGACAACAAAAAAGGTTAGTGGGAAAAGCTGCTGGGGACAGGGAGTTTGCAGGTTGGCCACTGTCGGGGGCGGGGGGGACCAGCAGAGGTGGGGCAGCTACAGAACTACAGCTGCAATTGCTTCCTGCCCCAGGCCCACCTGGTGGGAGGAATTAAGTGGAAGATCAGAGCAGGAGTGTAGAGCCTGCTGAAGATCTAAGTCCAGTCCAGGTTGGGGGCTCTTGGGGAAGAAGGAGTGCTGGTGTGGCAGTGCATCTGCCCAAGCTCCGAAAATAGAACTATTTACTCTACGAGCAGT
>CM053623.1:415531791-415568871 GCA_028646595.1 Phalanger gymnotis
AATTTGGAACTCAAAGTTTTAAAAACAGATGTTCAAAAACAAAAAAAAAGTTTTTGCATGCAACTAGAAAATAAGATGCACAGGCAATGGGGCATAGAAATTTATCTTGCCCTACAAGAAAGGAAGGAAAAAGGGGATGGGAGGGGAGTGGGGTGACAGAAGAGAGGGCTGACTGGGGAACAGGGCAACCAGAATATATGCCATCTTGGAGTGGGGGGGAGGGTAGAAATGGGGAGAAAAGTTGTAATTCAAACTCTTGTGAAAATCAATGCTGAAAACTAAATATATTAAATAAAATTTAAAAAAAGAAGTTCCAAGAACAGAAAAGATATAGCAAGAACCAAAGTTCAATAACCTCCCAAACTGAGGGATCCTCTCTCCTCTGCACATTCACTTGGTCCCTTGGGAGACTAGACTCTAACTAAAAGTAGTGATTACAAAAGATTTCAACGATTGAATTCGCTGCAAAGTACAGTAGAGCCAAAAGCTGAGTTGCTCCCTTGCTTGCAGGACACAGCATCTCAGCTGCTGGATCCATCCAATGCTGGTCTGAGTTAAGCAGGTTGCTCTTAGGACACACTCCTTTCCAGGTTCCATTTCTAGGCCTCTAATGGCTCTACCAATCTTTCAAAATTAACAGGGCTACAGACTGGATAGTTCCATCTCTCACGCACACTCAACTAAGAGTAAGAAAGAAGCAGCACAAAATGGACTGAAAAAATATCAGTGGCATTCATCAAAGGCCTCACATCACCTGGGTGGTAAGGGTAGCTCATTGGCACTATGCCCTCTCCCCCACAGACTTACAGCAGTTATCTCCTTGTCTGCCACCGGAGACGTGTGTTGGTAAGCAAAATGGGCTATTAGCACTTAGTTGGCCTTTGTTTCCTTTGAGTAATTCAGTGTATTTCATTGAGCCTTACTAGGTGCTAAGGCCCAGGGCCAAACCCCTATTAGGTGTTAACCTAACCTATGTGGATGTGAACCTCCCAGGGTGCTAAGGGGAGGGGCTAACTCAAGAGCCAGTCATAGCAGCCTAAGTTCTGGTCATTCAGATGACGTTTGATGACATCTGAAGTTCTACAAGAAGAGAGGACAGGGCCATTTGTGCAGGGCTCTCACACGAGATGGTATTGATGTGGAGACTCTGGGCAGCTGTAGCTAAGGAGTCTCCAGCTTGTAAACCCGGATGCTGAGACTTTGTTGAATTCTGGTAAACTATGTATTGGGATTTGAATCAGACAAAGTCTGTCTGTTGATGTTTGTAATTTGTTTGTATTTTTGTTCTGAAGTTCAGGGTGCTGGCTTTTTCCCCTGAACTAAGTGAATGATATTTGTGTGCTGGATTAAAGTAAGCTTGTCAACCCCTTAATATTGCTTTCCTTAGTGAAGCAGATGAAAAGAACTTGGGCTTTTGCAGCATGCTGGCAGCGTTCTTGTTGTTGGGCTTGTGTTGGTCTTTCACCCCTACAATAGCTGCTAGCTGGTTTGTTGGAACAAGGAGAGGAAGTATGCCTTCTTTGACTGGAGATTTTGGTAGGCATACTCATTTCTGACTCAACAACCAATTAAAAGACTTGTCTTCACAGTTAAGTAAATGGATCAAAAAAAAGTTACAGAATACAGGGTCAATATCATCATGCACTTCTAGAATCAAGCTCACCAAGCCTCCTTTCTAGGCTTGTAGTAAGCAGAACACAATGTTCAGGTTCTGAGGATAGAGGTCTTCCACCCTGGCCAGTTCCCTGTAACACTTACATGGTAATAAAAAAAATATGTCTTCTCAGTAAAGTAACCATCAACTACACAAATACAAGTTTGGAAAAAACCTCTCTTAACAGTTGCACATATTAAAAACAACAGCCTAGGAAATCTTAGGCTGCATTGATAGAAGTATGATGTCCAGAATGAGGACTTGGGTAAGCATCAGTTATGCTTAACACTGTAATGGAGGATTTTTTTAATCTTTCTTTTTCCTGTACCATTCAAATTGCATTTGTAGTATGTTCAGTTGTGAGCATCACATTTTAGGAGAAACAGTGATGAAATGGAGTTACTCCATACAACAGCAACCAGACTATTGAGGAGACCTGAAATCTCACATTTAGGAAATGATTAAAGGAATAGTTGAATGTTCAACCTGGTGAAGACAAGACTTGGGGTAATATGTTTGTTTTATTCAAATATTCAAAATTGAATTCAAAAATTCCAAATTTCATGTGGAAGTCTGTATAGCTCCATGGGTAAAAACTAGTGTCAAAAGACAGAAATTACAGAGAACCACCCACTCCATTCTGTCAATGTGTGAGCTCAGTATGAGTGAAATGGAATTGTAGGTCCATGGAGTTCATCTATTGCCAGGCTAGGCATCCCCAGCCTTCAGTCATACAGATAATTGTTTTGTCTTCCACCCCTTTCTATTCTCACTCCAATCCTCTTGGCAGGAAAAGCATGGAAGTGAACAAAGCCACTTCCTCCTCCTTCATATTTGCTTCAGAGTCACTGGATGAAACTTCCCCACAAGACTATGGGGAACCTAAAGCTGTATGCCAGCATACAATTCTAGCCTACCAAATCTACCCAGCTTGCATAAAGAAAGCTTTCTAATGTGTAAAGATATCTAGAAATGGAATTAACTTCCTTAGGAAATGGAGCTTCATGACTAGAAGTCCAAATTGACCTGATTTATTCATGTAACTTCACCCACAACCTCCCCTGGGCAACTGCTTAACTCATTCATTACAGGGAATTCCAAACATTTCTTCTTTCTTCTTGATGTTAACTAAACCTTCATTTCAATACATATACACAAAGCAGGTAACCTAGCCCCATGTTTCAATGAGCAGATTGAGGCTGCCTTCCTCCCTTCCTCAAATTTTCTCATTATCACTACTTACTATCCACATTTTTCCCTCAGGAACACAGAAGAGATACCATTTTTAAAGCTAACTCCTTTACTTGGAGTCCTTTGTCCCATTCCCTCACACTTCTAAAACTTTGTCCTAAAATTCTGTTTCTGTCTCTCTGTGTCTCTCTCTCTCTCTCTCACACATACACACACACACGCACACACACACACATACACACACACACACACACACACACACACACACACACACACACACCCATTTCCTTCTCTACTAACTAATGCTCAGGCATTACCAATACAAAAAATAATAGCATTACTTTGACTGCTCTAACCCATCCTAGCAAGATCCCATCTCTTTCCTCTCTTTTTCTCGTTGGAAAAAAAAAGTTGGCTGCAGCCATTTTTTTTTCATTTCTTTAATAACCCCTCCCCTAAAGCTGTTGGAATTGGTTTTTTATCCCAGATCACTGGTTTTGGAATCAAAAAACCTGAGTTCAAATCCCAGCTCTCCTATGTTTACCACCTCAGTGACCTTGCACAAATCACTCAAGCTGTCTGCTTCTCTGTTCCCTCATTTGAAAATGAGGGAGTCAAACAAGACAGCCTTCCAGCTTCTAATCTGTGATACTTTGAGTAATTTACCTGAAACTACTCTCTTAGAGATCATAAATAACTCCTCTAATTGACAAATCCAATGGCTTTCTTTTGGATCTAATCAACCTTCACACTCGTTGGTTTTTGGAAAGTATTGGCAACTCCCTTCTACCATATTTTATCATCCCTTAGTTTGAAATGAATATATTCTTAGCATTTTTCTCATGTGTTTCTCATTCTCTTTCCAGCTCTTTAATGTCGATTTGACTCAGGGTCACTCTTTGACCCTCTTCTCTTCTTTCTCAATGCTCTCACCTTTGGCAATTCCATTCCCTCCTTCCATTGCTTCAACTACCACTGTGCAGATACCTCCTAAATCTACAGGTCTGGCCCTGGTCTCCTTTTTCATCTGCCTAAGCATTATATAATGACAAGAGCACTTGAATCAGCAATCAGAAGACAGGTTAGAATTAGGTCTCTTGAATTTACTTAGGTGTGTGGCAATCGGCCAGTCAGTTAACTTTCCTAAACCTATTTCTTCATCTGTAAACTAGAGATAAAAATGCCTGAATCATCTGTCTCTTACGGTTACGAGGAAAACATTTTGTAAATCTCAAAATGCTTTATAAATGTGAGTTTTTATCACAACACAGCATTTCTACCTGAATATCCCATAGGCACCTCAACATATCCCTAACCAGGCTCATTGTCTTTCCGTCTCAACCGGGTCTTCCTTCTGAATTCACTATTTCTGTCTTTACTGCCACCAATCATCTGGCCTGCCATGTCCATAACCTTGAAATTATTTTTGACTTTTGCCTCTCCTCGGGTCTTTTCCAATCAGTTACCAAAGCCTCGTGAGCAAAGGCTAGAAGTTGAATTTCTACCTGAGATTTCAATGACAACAGCTGAAAGCAGCTTCTGTTTGCATGGGTTTTGGCAGGAATCTACTAATTTGGGATTAAAAGCAGCTGAACAAGCTAGCATCCTGTTGTGAGAAAAGGTGGGAAGCCCCCTATAAATAAAACTAAACCTTGTTCAGGGGCCCCCAGAAGAGCAAATAAGCACTGTACTGTGGCAGTTTGCCATTAGAATTACTGTCACAGACTTGTCTGCTTAACCATAAGGAAGTGGGCATGATGTTTGGTATCATCAGCCCACCAATAAGGGATGTATATAAGGAATCTGCCTAATCAGTCATCCTTGACAACGCCTATCTTCCCCAAAGGGCTGGAGCACAAAATATGCTTGTTTTCTGATGCAGGAGCAATACGCCAAAGTTGCAGCAAGATATATTATAGTTTAAAAATGTCCTAATGGTTGCAATTGCCCAAAAGCAGATGGGCTGCCTCCCCAGGCATTGAGTTCTATCTCACTAGAGGTCTTCAGTAGGAGATTAGGTTGGTGCTTGGGGAACATTTTTGCTTTCTTCAAGTATTTGGAAGACTGTCATGTGAACAAGAGATTAGGTTGGTTCTACATAGCTCAGGGGATCAGAACCAAAAACAAAAAGTGGAACTTGCAACAAAAAAAAAATGAAAGAAAAGAAAATCCAAGCAGGATACAAGGGGAAACCTCCTAATAATCACCGCTATCCATGGAAGAAATAGTGAGTTCCCTTTCGTGGGAGATCTTCAAGTAAAGGCTGGAGGACCATTTATCTAGACATCTTAATAGAGATTTGGGCTGGGGTAGATGGCTGCAGAGGTCCCTTGAAACACCAAAATTTGGCCATTCTGTAATGTCACTGAAGGGATTCCTTTTCAGGAATAAAACTGAATGGCTGTTGAGATCTTTTGCAATTCTAAGATTCCCTAGTTCTTTGAAATAAGCATCAGTGCAGTGAGTTTGGGCTAAGGTAGGTAATTAGTAATAAGTGGGAGTTTCAGTGATATTCCATGAAGCCTGTATTGGCTCCCCATAGTTGAACTCATTGTCCAATTTCAGCCCCTCTTGTGAAATAATTCCTTTCCCCATAGGCCTGAAAATCAGTCATATTAGAATTATTAGTAGAAGAGTCAGTAGTACTGGATTCGAGTTCTAGTTCTATTATAAATTTACTGTGACCTGGAGCAATCAATTAAATGTATTTATTTTACCTCATTTCCTTCATCTGTGAAATTATCATCTCTAAGATCCTTTCCAGCTCTAGCATTTAGCATCTCTTTAAAAACTGACATGAGGCCAGGCAGGTGAATTGAATCTTGCCTCCTCAGCGAAGAACAAAGACAGTCCATAGATTGAAACTCTTTCAGAAAAAGAAACTTCTAAATTTTAAAAATGGAACCAGTTCCTCAACAAAAGGCTGCAAAAGAATTCCCTGTGACCAGAGCTACAGAGTTCGGGTGTTCAATATGTGTTTAGAGACTTTGTAATACTTGCTGACACAGCTCCAGCGGCAGGAATAAAAAGCAGAAAGATATTTCCTTTGGATACAATTATTGTCTCTGCTTCATTTGTTTTTCAGCAGGTAATTAAGCAAGAGCAAAAGACAATGATGTCCCCAGGACCCTCAAAGGACAAGCAATATGATCAAGCCTTTGGCATTTGCTAAAAATGCTAGGGTATGGAAAATTATTCCTAATGTCGAGAGCATTTATAGCTTTGTGGTGTGCTTCCTTGCAGCTCCACAGACTCCTCCCGCTTCCAAAGAGAGCACTTTATCTTTGTCCAAGCTCAGTCTGTTCATGCACAAGAAAAACTCTCATCTACCACATGACTATCCATCCTCAGCCCCTGCTGGAGCCATATAGGGCAGGAAAGTAGAACTTTTTCTTCCAATAAACTCAGCACTGAACGAACTCAGTGTCTTGCTGTCTCTTTGCACCTCAAGTAATCAGCCAACCAAATAATCAATCAGTGAGTGTGGCCCAAGTAAGCTGCTCCTGACTGCCTAGCCCTCTACTAGATACCTGGGGGGATACAGGAGAAGTATCAGAAAAATGTTGGAATATAACACATAATTTATAAAGTACATGAAATATGAGATGGATAAAACTGCTTATGGGGCTAGAACTGGCACTGATTTCTCTGATGCAGGGAAATCCTAGCTAAGAGACTCCTTCTATCAGTACAGGCTGGCATCTTCCCTAACACATAGTCTTAGAAAGTACTTAGTAAATGTCATTAAAAATAGAATAAAATCTACGTTCTGTGTAACACAGTTGAGTTCTCTGCCCTCAAAGAGATCACAGTTCTCTAGGGAGACAAGACTGATGTATACATGAAACAAATCAGAGGGCAATGAAGCATTAAGCAACAATTTGGAATGCACTAGATGTACAGGCAATGAACAAGTCTTGCCTTGCTAACAAACTCATTTCTCAAAAGGTAGAGGAAGCGACGAAGGGGATGCAATTCAGCAACCAAGTTAACAACAAGGAAGAGTTGGTAAGTGAAATAGCAAGAACTTTAACAAGAAATAACAACGTCATCCCACAAGAGAGTATAGGGAAGGGAATGTGCAGAACAGGCAGATGTTGGCCACAAATTTGAGGAAATCGGGTTTCCAAAAGTTCCAAGATCCAATCAGGAACCTGTGTTTTAGGAGACTGTATGAAAAAGGAATTATGTCAAGGCAATCGTGAATGATCTCAATAAAGAAGAAAAGAGTAGAGTGTACCTCAAAAACAATGTGGGAACACAGGGAGTTCTCTGATGAGTTTCCATTGGATGTGTAAAAAACTGGAACCATTACATTTAGACTCTACCTCATGCACTTTCTCCCACGTGCATGAAGTGATACATTAAAAAGTGGCTGTAACACTGGAAAAAGTGAAGCTGGGAAGAGTGTCAAGGTGCAACAAAAAAAAACCAAAAAGTGACTCAGTTTTAAAGGCGCTCAGGGATCACTTTTCAAGACATTTAAAGAGAATGAGATTCCAAAAGAATAGAAAAGATCGCGGATGATATTATTGCAAAAAGAAAATAATTACCAAGAAGAAAGTGATTACTGACCTGTATACCAACTTTATCATCTTTATTATAGCTTGTCTATGCATTAATTAAGAGTGTCCTTAATAAAAATATTAGAAAGAAATAAGTAGACTTCAGGAAACAATCCTCTACTGTAGACCATATCTTCAGATTCACACATTTTGCTGAGAGGTATAGGGAATACAGGAGAGTTCTATGTTGAAATGTAGCTTTTTACTAGTGGATGAAGAACTGGATTGGAAATGAGAAAGATCTATATTCAAATTCTGCTTCATACTCTTATTAGCTATGTGACTCTGGAAAAGTCACAAGACCTGAGACTCAGTTTTCTCATCCATAAAATTCTGTAAGAATTAAATGAGATATTGTATGTAAAACACTTTTTAAACCTTAAAGTGCTATATATGTGTGAGCTATTTTTTTTATTTTTTTAAAAAAGCATTTGACTCAGTGAAGACAAATGAAGCCTTAATAATTTTCCTTTCAGTAAAGTATATTCAGGATGTTTGCTAAGATCATAAAATGTTCTTTCATATCTGAGTATGAATATGCTCATCCAGTAGGCTGGCCACTAGATGGAAAATTTTTTGGTCATGGAAAGCCACAAAACAAAGGAAAACGCAAAATAGTCCAGTCCTCCTGCTTCCCTGATTCTTAAGCCAAAATTGTTTAAAATTTCTTGAAATAGATAACAGAAATAATCATGTTCAGAGACCCTCTGATCATAAACATCAGACAGGTCATAAAATAATATGCTCATCGAAAGTGTAAAAAAAGATTCCCTATACATGGAAAGGTCCTACAGATATTCATGTTTTTGTGTGACATCGTACAGGTTGTGTCAACCTGGAACACTACCGAGCCTCCAAGAAGAGAGATGTTACCACTCAGAAGCATCTGGCCTGATCTTCCATATGGAAAAGACCAAGTGAATGAAAAATGTCTACTTCCCAGATTGTGGCATGAAATTGTTTGGACAATCTTGTCTTGTCCATCAATGTGCATATCTGGAATAGAAAATGTGCATCAATGATGATATGGTCCCAGAATTAAACAGGAGGAGTGAGGCCTGGACTGGCTTCAGAAAATTATTCTTCTACTTTCAAAATACTTTAATGACCACAAGCTTCTCCCAGAAACAAAGGAGCAGCTCCTTAACATCAGTACCCTACCAACATCGGACGGCTGTGAGACATCAAACAAAGTGGTCTCTGAAAGAGAGAAAACGAATATCAAACAGAGAGTATAGTAGAGGTGAGCAGTCTGCTACATAAAACTAATGTGGAGCTTCAAAGAAGAAGCAAAGCAAAAGATTATCTCAGGGAAATATGTAATAGCAACATAAGATGAGCTGGTCATGATGTGATGGCAAAGGATGACAGATGACTGGTTCTCCACTGGTGTCCTTGAAGCATCAGGAGAAAGTAAGGAAGACCTCCAACATATTGGATGAACATGCCTGTGGCCACTTTATGGGAGCATGTGGACAAGAGTATCACAAGATGGACAGGCATAGAATAGATTACAATGTCTGCCATTGGAGAAAACATCCATATTGATGAGACCATAGATTCATTTGAATATTTCAATACGTGCCGAGCACTGTACCAAACACTGAAAATATATATACAGAAATGAGGCAGTTGCTGCTTTCAAGGAGTTTCCGTTCTACTATAGGGTGTTCATGGATTACTAAATGCAATTTATCAACAAAACAAATACATAATCGTTCCAATTGCCCTACTACTGTCCAAGGTACCACCTTCTTCCAGTCATCCAAGCTCCCAACTTTGGCATCATCCTTGACTCCTCACTCACCACAAATCCAATCCATTACCAACTCTCGTTGCTTCTACCTTCTCAATTTCTCTCCTATATATCTCCTTCTTTACGCCTACACAGACACCACACTACCACAGGTCCTCATCGCCTCTCACCTAAACTATCACAATAGCCTTCTGATAGATGTCCCTGCCTCAAGTCTCTACCCACTCCAATACATCCTCCACTCAGCTGCCAAAGCGGTTTTTCTAAAGTGTTAGTATGTCCATGTTAACACACGTGCATATGCACAGACACACACATACATACTCAAACTCCAGTGGCACCCCATTATTGTTGTTATTCATCCTTTATTCTCGAAGAGGACCAATGACATCAGAGAGTGATGGCTTAACTTGCAAGTGAATTTGATTTAAGCGAGGCAGAGTTGTGCAAAGTCATCAGCCTAACTCTCTCCTCCAGAGTCAATTGGAGTCCAGTGACAAGACACATAGGTCAGGACCACTGGTGATGACCTGGAATGTAATGGGAAACTTGGGCCTTTTTAAGCTAAGGTCTTTCTCAGGTCTCAGTTTGTCTGAGGCAACACCCATTCAGTGACTAAAGAATAGATAAGAATTGAGGCAAAAATTTGCCTTCTCTAAAGAATCAGTCTGAGAGGCAAAGGTCTTCAGGGTTTCTGGCCAGAACATGAACAGCTGCTATTTACTCACACTCTGAATCATCAAAACCCAAACAATGAACAAGTGAGGCTTGGGCTAGGATCTATTATTGGCCAATAAGTGAGAGCCAGAGTGATGTGAGTTTAAAGGCATAGTCAAGTAACTCCTTTTGAATCCCAATGGGCTTTAGCAAAGCCTAGTTTTCCAGAGCTATATTTTAAGAAACCATAAATGAAAACTCCATGAAACAAAAGAATTAATTGTCCCAGTTGTTTTAAATGATAGAAAAAATAAGTAGGGAAGAAAAAATCTAGCCCCCAAACTCCAAAAGATCTTGTGAAGTATAAGCAATCAAAATTTATATTCCTTTGGACAGAGCATGTAAGGGTATGACTCCCCATGTGGACAGAGGGAAAGGAGCAAAGAGGGAAGGAAGGAAGGAAGGAAGGAAGGAAGGAAGGAAGGAAGGAAGGAAGGAAGGAAGGAAGGAAGGAAGGAAGGAAGGAAGGAAAGAAGGAAGGAAGGGAGGAAGGAAGGAAGGAAGGAAGGAAGGAAGGAAGGAAGGAAGGAAGGAAGGAAGGAAGGAAGGAAGGAAGGAAGAAAACATAGAATTCTTACATCGTATAAGTATAGCCAAACCAAAAAAAATACCACATTGGTCACATTGAAAAATGTGTTTCTTATTCTCCATGATAGACCATCATCTCTTGTATGATGTAATCCTCTAGAATAAGGTTGACCACTTAATTGATCAAAGCTCTTAAGTCTTTCAGACTTGTTCACTTTGGCAATATTGATGTATGATATATGTCTTCTGGTTCCATTTGCTTCACTCTGAATCAGTTTACACAAATCTCCCCTAGTCTCTTTGAAACCAACTTTTTCTTCATTTCACATGACACAACAGTATATATTCTTATAGTGTAATTTGTTCAGTCATTCCCCAATTGATCCAATCTTCTCATACTTTATTCCCCCTCTACATACTCTACAATTGAGCAGCATTGCCCTCCTTCCATGCAGGATGCCCAAGCTTCTTTTTCTGTGCCTTTCCACATGTTGATCATCACTATTCTCCCAGTCATGCTATATTCTGTACTTTGTAACACATCATAACTTCAGAAAAATTAAAATGTTGGGTAACTCAAAAGGAAATAGAAATTAAGATTTGGAACTACTGAAGATACAAAGTCTGCATTATTTCATTAGAGTATCCAATCTGCCTGCCTTCTAGTAGGCCCCAGAAAAATGAGAAGTTGAGACGGGTCAGTTTAAATGGAAGTTAAGAGCATCAGAAAATGATAGGTCATTGAGAAAGCAGGTCTGGGCAGAACATGACAGAAATATAGGGAGAACAGAGCATCTAAAGGATGGCCTGAGCACAGAGAGTTAGCTTCATGGGGTTGAGAGAAGAATGTGAGAGACTATGTTGATAAGCAAAATGGGCTCCTTAGCACTTAGTGCCCTTGAAGAGTTTGGCTTTTGTTTGCTTTGAGTAATGCTAAGCCCCAGGCCCAAACGCCTATTAGGTGTGGAACCTATGTGGGTGTGGATTGGTGACTGGGGTGGGGCCCAAGGTGGGGCTGGCTAAGGGGAGGTGCTAACTCCAGAGCCATGCCCTATTAGGTGTTAACCTAATCTATGTGGATGTGAACCTCCCAGGGTCCTAAGGGGAGGGACCAACTCAAGAACCAATCACCCCAGCCTAAATTCTGGCCATTCAGATTGCCTTTGAGAACGTCTGAAGCGCTATAAGAAGGGAGGACAGAGCCATTTGTGCAGGGCTCCTGAGATGATGTTGATGAGGAGACTCTGGGCAGCTGTAGCTAAGGAGCCCTCCAGCTTGTAAACCCGGATGCTGAGACTTTATTGAACTCTGGTAACTATGTATTGGGATTTGAATCAGACAAGGTCTGTCTGTTGATGTTTGTAATTTGTTTGTATTTTGTTCTGAAGTTTAGGGTGCTGGCTTTTTCCCCTGAACTAAGTGAATGATATTTGTGTGCTGAATGAAAGTAAGCTTGCCAACCCCTTCACCTTGCTTTTCTTAGTTAAGCAGATCAAAAGAACCTGTGTTTTCTGGGTGCTAGCAGCTTTCTGGGTGCTGGCTGTGGGTGGATCTTACACCCCCACAGAAGCTGCTAGCCAGATTGTGGAAACAGAGATAAGACAAATTAACAAACATCTGTTAAGAAATTACTATTTGTCAGGCTAAGTGCTGAGGATACAAAGAAAGGAGGGAGAGCCTGCTCTCAAGGTGCTCACAGTCTAATAGAGGAGAGAATATGCAAACAAATATCTACAAACAAGATATTCTCAAAATAAATTGGAGATAATTAACATAGAGAATTAAGGGGGATCAGGAGAAGCTTCTTGCAAAAGGTAAGATTTTTGCTGAGACTTAAAGGAAGTCAGGAAACAGACAAGGAAGAAGAGAAATCCAAGCATGGGGGACAGACAGAGAGAGAAGTACAAATACTGCCTATTTCACAGTTTTATCAAGAGTCATCCCCAACTACAGTCTCTTGGTCTTGTGCTTGGTGAAAACAGCTCCAAACTCCTTCTGCTTTTCCCTGGAAAGTCTGATCCAAAGTTAGACAGGTTTTCTACGTGAGCCCAATGCCAATGTAGCTTTTATTATTTTAACCCATTAGTAGATGCTGATCCAGCTTTTGATGGAGGCCATTCATCCCCTCAATGGGCAGATTAGAGTCTTATTCATTTTTGATACGTTCAGAAGGTTTTGAATCATAGACCATAAATCTAGAAAGACAGTTGGGTTTGTGCTTCTCCACCCTTCAAGTTTCAGGTAGGTTAGGTTTTACTTTTTCCGTTTCATTCCTGGACAAAACTATAGGCCAGCGAGTGTAAGTAATTTGCTTTGTTTCAGATTCTAGAGATGCCATTCCCCTGCCCCTTTAAGAACAGAAGAAGTGTGGAGTGCCTATGGCCTTCCAAAATATCAGGAAAGTAACAACACGAACAGAAGGGTGGTCAACCTCCCTCTGCTGTACCTTGAAGCCTCGCTCCAGTGCTCGTTTGGTCTCCACTCTCTGGACAACTGTCATCGCCTGGCTTCCCATTTGGTATCCCTTTGCTTTGCTCAGATTGCCTAAGCCTTAGTCCTCTTCCTCCATCCTTCCAGCCTCCCAGCTGCTACCTGGACTTGTCCTGCCCTTGTTCATCATATTGAACTGGCTATATAGTCCCTGTTACCCCTCTGAGTAGAAAGTGACAAACCCAGTTTTGTTGCTGGCTTCCAAATCAATTTAATAAGCAATTATTAAGTACCTGCTATGTGCTGGGAACTGTCCTTAGTACTAGGGATTTAATAATAAAAACAGACCCTGCCCTCCCAGAGCTTACAATCTAATAGGAGGAGGACAATGGACAACTGGAAAGTGGGTCACGGAAACACCTGAAGGTATCTACCATGGGGGTCATTTGTCAAGTTGAAATGAAACAGAGCTGCAGATGGAGGGAGGAGTGAGCTAGAAACACAATTTTTGCCCTTCATAAAGGAAAGCCTTTGAAGGAATTTAGTACTCTACCCTCTAGCCCTCCAAACAGAGGGGAGAGGAGGCTAAAGTCTTGAGTTAGTAGCATGGCAATGAAATTTGAAGTGATCAGCTTATCCTGGGAGGAGCATCTTCTGAATTTGAAACCAGGCAGGGCTGCAGATGGGATGTGAAAAGAGCCCCTACCGTATATCCCAGTAGACTGTACAGTAATTGAGAAATCCCCTGCACACCCAGATATGTTTCAAGACATGATAAAAATAACCCATAGATAGTAAATGGTGATAGGGGGGAATTAGAGAATAAACCTCTGCTCTCTAGTTCAGAACAGTGCTTCTGTCACCACTTCTCAGCTGAAATTTGTGAGCCGATAAATCTCAGTTGTGATTTGTAAGCTAAAATTTATAAGTTGGTAAGAACAGGTCAGCGGTCCCCATTCCTTGCTGAAGGTGGAAGCCCCTCATTTAATCATGTCTCTGATTCACTCTTCCAACTCAGTTGCCCTAATATGTCTCACATAATTAGGTGGCACAGTGTGCTGGACCCATCTTCCTGAGTTCAAATTTGGCCTCAGGCACTTCCTAGCTGTGTGACCCTGAGTAGGTCACTTCTCCCTGTTTGCCTCATTTTCCTCATCTGTAAAATGAGCTGGAGAAGGATATGACAGACCATTACAGTATCTTTGTCAAGAAAACCCCCAAAAGGTGTGACAAACACTGAAAAAAGACTAAATAACATAAAAAACCAATGGCAGTAAATATCTGAACAATATGGTATTTCCTTTCCCATTTACTCCTTCTCAAACACACAAAAAAGAGGAGAACTGTGAGGAGTATAGCCAGCCATTGGAGTTTACTTTCATAATGCATATTTAGTTTTTGGCAATTGAGATGGAGGAATTTAAAGGGGCGGGGGATATCATGTGGCAGCCATGCAATGGCTGTCACTGAAAGCCCTTACCCACCATGACATCGATGGAGCAAAATTAAAGCAACATCAGCTGAACAGTTTGCCAATTTCACAGACTGCTTCTTGTCCCCCAGAGCCACCAGAGACCCTTAGTTGTTGGGACTTCACAGTACCCAGAGACTGACGGTAGTTAACAGTTCATAATGTAGCCAAAAAAAAAAAATGTGAATCAATGTATCTATGTATAACCTGCTATAACAAGCATGTTCAAAAGGATGCGAAATGCTCAATTTTTATTGTGAGTTTTTTTTCAATTTGGCACATCTGTATTCTCATTTGCCCCATCCATTCTCATCCAACAATTGTTTATTAAGCATCTAGTATATGCAAGGCATTGTTTGAGTGCTGGGAAATTGACAAAATGAGAATCATTTCAATTTATTTCAAAACACAAAGAACTTGTAGGTGGTGCCCTTGTGTTCTTTATTATTAGGCTGCTCACTGATGGAACTTTTCCCCTAGAAATGCACTTCCCTTTTTCATCTGGATTCGTTTAACGGTTGAAGCTCCTGCCAACGCAGCAGTCCTGATTCAGTTTGAAGGGCTGGGTGAATTAAAATGCATTCAAGGGCGCCATCTCCTGGCCAAGGAGTAGAATAAGCAGCCTCACCCAAAATGGCTTGATAACATTGAATTCCCCCTACACATCCTCTTTAAACATAAAAATGAACTACTCAAAGCTAAGTAAAAGAGCCCAATTTGCTTTTTTGTAATCTGATATTACTTTTTGAAGTAAAATTTCACAGCTGTCTGTTAGCATCTCATTCCCTTTACACCAGGAAGCATCTGCTGCTGATGCAATTATGCGGTCTGTGGCCTTGCCTAGAGAGGTTTCTGCTATGAGTGTTGCCTCCTACGATCAGGGGCAGAGGGAGGACCATGACTGGAAAGTATAAGTCAGGAAACATGACTGGCTTCCAGGCAGCCAAGATGGGCAGAGAGCCAAAGAGACTATGATATAAAACAGCTGGGCCACTTTCCAATTAAATCCCCAAACCGCTGGGAGTGCCCCTGGTATATTCCCAGACCTGTCGGGAATTCTAGTCTGGACAGGATTAACTGAAAGAAGGAAATCCAGGCCACGGTAAATAATTATTACCACCATTTCCTTTTATCCTCACTTTCAGTCCTAGGAGATGTCATTGTTATCCTCATCTTACAGATGATGAAACCGAGGGAATCAGAGATTAAAGTGACTTTGCCCAAGATCCTAAGTATAGGTCTTCTTGACACTGGGTGCTGCATTCTCTCCACTGTACCACCCAACTGCCTGGCAGTAGATAAAGAGAGCAGAACAAAGACTAGTCAATCACTGTGGGTAGAGCAGTAATTCCAACATACTTATGAGGAATCTAATGTGTGCAGAGTACTCTATCAAACAATGGGAGAGAAAAAGAGCTTAAATAAGATGTCTTCCCTGATCTTAAGGAGCTTATAACATAATAGAAATTTAAGATATAACCACAGCTATATATGTAGCTATAATTCATGATGAGTGCATTCTAGGAGTATAAAACCAAGTGCTATGTGAGGTCTGTGAGGCTAAGAGTATGACCAACTTATAGGGAAAGGGGCGGAAGGAGGTGAGCATTTGAGTTGGGCTTTGAATTCATCCAGTAGCAATAGAGAAATCATTCCAAGGCTAGGTAATGACCTGAACAAAATCAGAGACGTGAAACAACAGAGCCATGTTGAAGGAGGAAGGAGAGGGCCAAGGAGAACAGTTGGTATGGAGCATAAAGTGCCTAGAGTGGAACCAAATGAGAAAGACTGGGGAATGCACCTTCACTTTCTCAAAGGGTTCTGATTATTTTCATTTTGCCGGCCTCTTTTCTTTGGCTCAGAATCAGATCCAAATTATCCATTAACCCTAATTCTTATGGTTATTGAAAAAAAGGAAATTATAAAAGTACTGCATATAAAGAGGCTGTGGTACCAACCCCACAACTCTCCACAGGCACCCAGGGCTAGGCTGGCTCACTCACCCTGTTTCCATTGATGAAGGCAGGCCGAGGTGTTTTCCCAAAAGAGTGGTCACATGACTACAATTTACTCTCAGAATTCTAGGGGTAGCCCTGGTATGAGGAGAAATGCATGTCTATACTCATGTCTATAGCACCTAAGCCTCCACAAGTGTGCATCTCATTTACACAAATGAGCCAGAGTAACATTAACTCTTAAATGTGAAATATTTACTAAACAAGAAAACAAAGCAAGAATGATCAAAGCATAACTATTCACCCATAAATCTGAATCACATCATCCCACCAAAGCACATGATAGCAATGATGATGGGGAGTAAATAAAATTAATAGAAATATACATAGAGGGACATGAGTAGAACAACCTACATACTGGGCAGGAGGGGCTGGACATGTCATGATGCTGAAATACAGGTCTTTATGTCTGCTGGCTCTTTAAGGAATGATATGTGCCTCCTGTCACCTGCTTCTCTTCCAGGCCTTCCTGCTGAACAAAGCTGCATCTAAGCAGTTCTTTGATGCAATTTCCCAACAGTAAATTCAAAAGTCGAAAGCAGCTATGAGATAGGAAATAATGCACAGCAGCCATCTCGATAGAGTATTCTGCCTTGGAGAAGAACCGTTTTCTCTTAGGCCCTCAAGATTATCTGTATTTCTTCCTAAGCTGGTTTTCTCTGTAGTTCTCACAACAGTGTCCTTTTCCTGTTCCCTTTAGTAAATAAAAAGTCCGTATAAGAAAGGGGCAGCACCTTCCACAGACAAAACAAGTCAAGAATTTGTCAGAAGCTCGATTTTTTACAGGAAGAAACCTCCCACCGATTTCTGGTTCAACAGATTTCGTGCTTCCACCATGATTTCATGTCAGTTTTATGATCTGCATTATTATGTAGTTTCACAATTGTGTTTCTTTAAGTTCAGAGGGTTGTATGAGTCAATTAATCAATAAGAAAGTATTAAATGCTTACTATGTTCTAAGCACTGTTCTAGGTAGAGGATAAAAATGAAACAGAACCTGCCCTCAAGGAAATTACATTGTAACAGGAGAGACAGCAGCCCAAGGGTTTTCTTCTCTACTTCCTTCCAAGGGCTAGGTAGAAGGTATGGAGGGAGTGGCAAATGAAGGCTGAGCAAAGTGTCAGGGCACCATGGAGTGGCCACTGGTCGTGGCAACTATGTCTAAGACACTGGAACCAGTAGACTTGTAGGAAGTTAAAATAAAACAATAAAATTTTACTAAGTACCTACTATGTGCTGGATGCCATGCTTGACTCTGAAAATTCAGAAGAAAAAACATATAGTAGAACCTCTGAGATCACTCCCCTGACTTGAACTTGCAGTTTGGAGTGAGACTACTACTATTCTCCAGGTTCTAAGGGTTACCCTGAGGGGCTTTCTTCTAGTACTATTGCTCTTGAGTCCCCGCTACTATATTCCCAATCAACAATCAGCCAGGAAACAATTAGCTTTTAGAAAAGGCATTTACTCAGAGGGTATGTTAAGAACACATGGTAAAAAAAGATTATCCCCAAAGCCTAGGTTGTCCTCTTCTGCAATATTATACACAATGTTCATAGGAAGGATGGGTTCAAACTTAAAGTAAAATACCAATATGGAAATCATGTGACAAAGTGGTCCCAGATCCTCGTCCTGGAACTTATTTTCTCCTATATAGAATCCTCATTAGTTGTAGCTGTTAGCTGAGTGGGTCACTCAGGTGGGCTCCTAAGACACATTCCTTTTTGGGTTTATTAATGGTATTGCGCCCCACCAAGAGAGGTCATATTCCTTTAAGTTTCTGCCATTCTCAGGTGACTTTCTTTCCATATTCATCAGTCCTTGATATGTCCTTCCACTCCTGAAGCAAGCATTTCAACTGCAGATGGTGACTACTATTCTAGTGCATAATGATTATACCGCCATAGCCACAGATCTCTAGACCTTTCAAACTTGCTGAGACCTGAACATCCAATCTTAGGATAACAGATCTCTAGACCTTTCAAACTTCACAAGGTTGAGAACTCAGTATTCCATCTTAGTATAACTAAGATAGAATTTACCTAAGATTAGGAAAAGAACAACATAAAAGAGACAGAGGTAGCCATGTGCTCACAGACATGAGACCTGAACGATGGACAGGATGGCCACCCTTTCCCTTCTCAAATCTCCAGATACAATTTTATATAGTCCTCATGTTTCAAAGTCAAAAAGAGGAATGGAGTTTTCCCTTCTGTATAACAACTAAGTTCCCATTCTGCAGCTAATTGACAGACTTCCATCATCACAAATGACCAGCAGCAGGCTGCCAAAGTTCTAAGTGGTGGACTGGAGCCAGGCAAAGAATACCTGTACATGTTCTGTATAAACCTACCAGGAAGGACAAATCTGGGTGTTCTATATAACTCTGTTAAAAAATAAAACAATCCCCATCCTTGAGGAGCTTATATACAAAACAGATGAAAGATAATTTGGGGGAAAGTCACTTGTAACTGATGGGATCAGAAAAACCTTACGTAGAGGGTTGCCCTAGAACTAAGCCTTAAAGGAAACTAGGAGATATGCACAAAAACTTGCTCAGCATCCCCTTCCCCGTACCATGCTGGCCAGCGAAAGTCCCCAGTATTTTGGTTCTAATGCGCTACACTGAAATAAAATTTCAGATCTCTAGGATGAATTTAAAGACTTACTTAAAACAAAGGATGACTCCTGAAATAAATGTGGTTGACCAACTACCCACCAGCAGCATCATGATTCCCTTAGATCAACTTGTGGACTAGTCAGAGGACCTCTCAGAGTCATAGTAGTGATGGGGGGATCCTCTAATTTCTAGGCATTTTCTTAATTCTAAATCTCTGAAAAACTCAGCAGTTAAAAATGTCTTGCCCTAGCATTAATTTAATTTCTCAAAGTGATGGAAAAAAACAAGGGAAATTCTATTTCAGATCTGATTCTCATCAACAGGGAGGAACTTGTGGCTAGGGTACAAATTATGAGATGCTTGGGGAAAGGGGATGAAAACTCCTTAGAATTTGTGATAAAGAAGACAAGCATAGTCTCACATATGTCATAAATTTTAGGAGAGTAGATTTCACAGGGTTCAGAGAAAAGAGTGGAAAAGACCTCACAGAATCAGTTTCTATAGGGAAACAGCCCAGAAAAGATGAGAATCTCTCTGGAATATTATTCTGAAGGAATAAAGAGAAAGAATTCTAATTAAGAGGTATAAGAAGAAATTCTAATGAGACAATTAAGGTTACACAGGTAACTCGCCAACTGACTAAATCTCAAATAGACATGTAAGGAGGTAGAAGCAAGGCCAAGCAATAAATGACAGAAAAAGTCATGATAGGGGCAGCTAGGTGGTGCAATGGATAGAGCAATGACCCTGGATTCAGAAGGACCTCAGTTCAAATCTGGCCTAAAGTCAATTAACCTTGATTGTTTCCCAAAAGTCATGGTCCTGAAATAACAACATAAGAAATGTTTATATTATTCTGAATGAGCTGAATGAATTCTGAAGAAGTGAAGAAATCTAAGCACAGTCAAAAGGCTGAGGTGAGCTATATTATAGGAAAATGGAGGATCACACAAAAGATAGAGCCACTATTTGGGATAGATGAGATGCTGATAATGGATGACAGAGAGAAAGTGGAACTGCTTACCTCTCATTTTGCTTATCTTTTTCTCCGCCAAAGAGAATGGTCTTGGAATTGGAAAAACAGGACCAAAATGGCTAATAGTAAATTTATACCCAAGATAAGTGAGGGGACAATAAACAGGCAGCTAGCTGCCCCTTGTGAATTCAAATTGCCTGGCCCAGATGAACAACATTCTTGGGTACAAAACAAACTGGCAGATGTGATTGCAAAGGGACTGAAGTGATATTTGTACTGTTGTGATAAATGATGTATCGTGGGATTCAAGAAGAGTCAATTTCTTGATTTTTTTCAAGGTGGTGGTAAGGGGTGATGGTGAAGGAGGTCTACAAACAATAGAGCAATGAACTGGACTTCTATTTGGGGGGCAGGGTGGTAGTGAAGCATTCTGGATCATATCATTCAAGAGATAATTAGTGAACACCCAGAAAAGGAATTGATCACTGAGAGCCAACATATCTTCATCACAAAAACAAGTTATGCCTAAATAACCTCCTTGGTTTAAGGTTTACTCAGCAGGTAGATCAGGAAAATACTATAAATGTAGTTTACCTAAATTTTGTAAAGAATTTAACAAAGTGTCTCATCCATTTTGTGGAAAAGACCGAGAAATAGTCTAGACAAGCAATCAGAAAACGCTGCTTGTTTTTGTACTGCCCGTGGTTTTTACGTTTTTAAATACAATAAAACTTTATTTTAAAATGTAAAAGTCATTCCTGTTCCTGAGCCATACAAAAATAGTCAGCAGGCTGGATTTGGCCTCTAGGCCTTAATTTGGCAAACTCTGATCTTGACAATAGCATAATTATATAGATTCAGGATGAATTGGATTTCAATATACATGAAGAATCAATAACCCCTTGTCAGTGGTTGTCAATCTTTATTGATAGTTAATATTCTTTCATTAGATTGTGACCTCCCATTCTATTTGGAGCTCCTTGAGGGTAGAGATTGTCCTTTGCCTTTCTTTGTATCCTCAAAGTTTAGAACAGTGCCTGGCACATAGTAAACACTTCATAAATATTTATTGCCTGACTGAAGTCAACTAGATTGAGGTCTTCAGTAGAAGCCCTCAGGGTTATAGGATTAACTTTGTGCTGCTTAATATTTTATCCAGAATTTGTATAAAGTTTTTATTTTATGTCCCTATCAAGTGACTGTTGATGACACAAAGCTAGGAGATATAGCTAACATTTTAGGCTGCATCAAGAGAAACAGTGTCCAGGGTTAGAGAGCTGATACTATCACTACACTCTTCCTTAGATCACATCTGGAATACTATACTCAGTTCTTGATTTGAGGAAGAAAAATTACAAACCGAAGGAACTCAGAAGGATGGAGGCCAAAGTCTTGCCTTTCTCTGCTTAGCTTTTGTTCTTACTGAAGTTCATTTGAATGCAAATTACAGAGGGCTTAGAGCTTGATAGCAAAAGCCAAACAACTCCCATGGAGATTTTTTTAAGTGTCACCAACATGTGCCTGTGTAACCTAAGTGCCCTCATCATGATGAATAACAGAAGTTAAAAACAATTTCTTTACCCTAAGCCAGATAATTATCTGGAACCATGGACTTCAAGTCAGTATCAGACACAGTCAAAAGAATAGACAATCTTAGTCTAGGAACACTATGCCTGACATTTTTTTGCCTTCTCTTAATAAGGTGGACCATCTCATAACTTCAATTATAACCTAAAAGAGCAGCCAGTCTGCCATGGGCAAAGAGGCATTCTAGTGACCACATCTCAGCATATGAAATCGATAACGCCTCTGTGTGACCCTGAAGAGTAGAAGCTCCCCAAAAAATAGCAGAGAGAATTTCAGTGGCCAAGAGACCAGTGAAAATACCTAGAAGAAACAACACGATACCCAGAAGAGATACAAGATCCAGCATAAAGATGATCACCTAGCAAAGAGAAATATGCCAATATTCCCAGAGGACATCAGAGGCTCTACAACATTAGTCATGAGTTGACCCATCTATGCATATGCCCTGGCCACATGACCTCCTAGTGTGTTCCTCTTCTTGCATGTTCCCTAACCATGTATGTGTCTTTTCCATCCTGATGGGGTGGTAGGTAATATTGGGAGATATATCCTTGGTGCTTGGGAAGATTTCTTATTTTTTGATATTTATTTGATTAAACATCTTTCATTTTGTTTTTTATCTTTTGGCTGGTTGGTAAAAGTCCTCACTCACTGGGGGTTCCTGAGCAATGGTTTAGAGTGCTAACCTACAAAATACCTTGAAGCTGGAATAGCTTTTGTGTGGGCCTACACATGGGGTAGGTTGCCTCAAATGATAAAATGTCTATTTATAAATCATCCTTCATGTTCAATATTTCTGGGGAGTTTTTAGTCTATGGTATCCTGAAATTAGATTTTTTTCTTATGGTTTTCAAAAGCCTGATAATTCTTAGATTTTCCCTCTTGCTCTCTGTCCTTTACATCTGTACATAAAGCCGGTTACATTTGTCTGCATTGCTTCTATATATTCCTCCAGATGGATTATTTTCTGTATTTGTTTTCCTGCTTCTACTCTTCCTACTTCCATTCTGTCCTCTAGTAAAATAATCTCTTTCTCTTTTTATTTGGAGTTGGATTACAAAGCTATCTTACCTGCTTCTGGCCAACCACTATGATGGCTATCATGTAGCTAAACCAACCTAAGGCAGGGTAGTAGAGTGCTATCTCATTTAAAAAGGGAAAGATATCTTCTGGCTCACTCTCTTGCTTTTACCCTCCAGATGACATCACGTAACTCTAGGACTTATTATGAGGTATTGGGAAGAGGGGCCCTTTTCTGCTCTGAATCCATGTGGATGTTTCTATGAGGCAGCTAGAATGATGGAAATCACTAGGCACGTCTGACCTTGAACCTCTACCTGCATCTTCTGCTTTGTGGCACTTTACCTGATCCTAAATAACTGAATATTGATGGCAAGATGGATATGTCTAGATTTCAAGGTGATCTTGTGAGTTTCAGAGGGCCAGAGAACTTGGGCACTCAGTTGGTACTGCTACCTTTCAGGTGAAGTACCTAGTCCCACAAATCCTCTATATTATAGTGTTTAAGACTCAACCTCTGTACAAAGATAGGCACACTAATATATTTTTGGTGGAGCTATGGAATGATGCAAACATTTTGGAAAGCAATTTGGGATTATGCAAATGAAGTGACTAAAATGTTCATAACCTTTGACACTGGCATTTCGTTGTTGAGCTGATACCCCAAGAAAGCCATCATTAAGTCTCCATATACTCCAACATATTTATAACAGCCTTTTTTGTAATAGCTAAGAGCTGGAAACAAAGTACATGCCCATAAACTGGAGGATGGATAAATAAATTCTGGTATATGAATGTAATGGAATATTACTTAACTGTAAGAAATGACGTATGTGATGAATACAGAGAAGCATGGAAAGATCTATAAGAACTGATTCAAAGTAAAATAAACAGAATCAAGAAAACAACATACACAGTAATTACAACAATGTAAATGGAAAGAACAACACACCAAAAAATCAAAAGTAAATGTAACAAAATTATAAAGAACAAATGAGACAACAATGAAGAGAGATGAGAAGACACTCTCAACCTATTCCATTGTGGAGATACAAAATCCATATATGTTACACATATACATATTTTGGGACCTTTTCAATATATCAAACAGTTATTCTGTCTTTTATTTTTCCTTTTTAAAAAATACTATTTGTCAAATGGGATGACTTTCTGGGGAGGAAAGGGAGATGGATACATGGGATGACGTGATGGTGTTTAAAAGAACTCAGAAAATATTGATTAAAAAACATATTGCTTTTAAAAAAAAGACTCAATTTCCAGCAAAGCATAACAGTAGCTTGAAGTTACCAGGGACTGATTAAGTCTTTTCAGTCCATGCTGTATCTTCTAACATCTGCTATATGTAGAAGAAATAGATGTCCCATGCCTGATTCATATTCTATCAATCATATTCTACTCTACATAGTCAGACTCTACTCCTTCCTCCATGGAGAAACATGGGCCAAATCCAAGCTTTAAGTAATTTTCCCCAGGACAGCAGGGGTGGAATGAATAGGAGAAAAGAAGCCTGGCCTCTTTTTTTAAGTGGTCAAGCTCCCCCAAGACTAATCCCAATCTAGACTATCTGCATGGATCCAGAACAGATGCACCCCTTAGTGAAGGAGAGGGCTCAGGGGTCCAGTTCTCCTAAACCCAGCAGTAGTTCTGTTAAATTTATACTGATTTATTGGTGTTTTAATTTCAATATTTTTTCTAAACTACTGAGTTTTAGCATTATTAGTGTCCCGAGATTACTTAGCTACACCAAGTTAATTATTTTTTCTCATTATATTTTTGATTATTCCATTTCTTCTTTCAATTTCTTCAATGTGTTTAATATCCATCTGGAGAAATTTCTAGCTGCATTTCAGATGATTGTCTTGCTGTTAAAGTACATTTTCTTCTGAGATTTTTGCCTCTTTTTATCTCATAGTATGTTTTTTTTCATTGTGTGAGAGCCTTATATTTGGTTTGAGTCATATCTTTAAAAGGATGTCTGAATTCTTTTTCCTGATTATATTTGATGAGTTTTCTTTAGCAGGGGAGGGGGGAATTAAGTCTCCCCCTTATGAGCTATTACTTCACCATTTTCCTACTGACCACAACCCAACTGGACCTTTGCTGCTCTTAATCTTTCTGTGTTACCCTTATCAGCTCCTTATCTCATTCCCTATAGTGCATATTTCAAAACTTTTCCTTTCTTCTTTCACTCTCCAGTGAACTCACATTCCCCAAACTTCCAGTAGATAACCTTGCCCACTATGTTACTGAGATTATCCAATATAAACTAGCTCAGCTTTCCCTAACCTCAGCCCTCAAGACTTCTCAGCATCATTGCCCTCTCTCCCTTAGATCCTACCAGGCAAAGAAGATGAAATAGCCCTACGACTCACTAAAACTAATCTATCTAGCTCTGTCACCCCTTCCAAGGCCTTGCTCCATAGTTATCATCTCTTTTATTGTCAACTTTTCACTCTGCACTAGTCCCTTCCCATCTTTGCTGTCATAATTTTTTTAAAAAGTTTCCCTTAACCTTTCTATTCCATCCAAACACTGTCTCATCTGTCTTCTCCCCTTCATTGAAAACTTCATAGAATACAGCCTTCATGCTGTATTTCTAATGCCCAGTGTCTCACCAAGTTGGCTCTTTCAATCAGGTTTCTGCCCCCATCACTTGACTGAAACTGCTCTAAGTTTATCAACATCTCTAATCTTCAAACTCAATAGCCTTTAAGTCCTCATCTTTTCTGACTTCTAAGTGCTTTTAACTGTTGACCATCCTGTCCCATTGGCTACTCTCCTCCTCTCCAGTTTCAAAAATACTGTATTCTCCTAGTTTTCTTGCTAACTCTATTTTCCTCTACTTCCTTTACTGTCTCTTCAGGTTCTTCCTGAATCCTTAATATGGCTGTTCAGTCAAGGTTCTCTCTTTGACTCTCTTATCTTCCTGTCTATCCACCCTGGACAATCTCATTCATAGCCATGACGAGTGGTGCATTTTGATGATGAGCCCTAGATACATAGCCATAATCCTGACCTTTCTTCTGAGCACCTAGATTTACATTTCCAATAACAGTTGAATTTTCCACTGATGCCTCAAATTTAACCAGTCCAAAGCTTGGCTAAATATGTTAGCTCATCCTCCTGATTTCATTCTTTCTGCTCATGGCCATTCATTCTTTCTCTCATAATAATATAGCAAGAACTATGAATTGCGATGCACAAAACTCTGTGTGTGACCTTTGCCAGGCTGAGAGTAAATGGAAGGACAACATGGGCTTCCTCTTTGATAGTGAGGGGCATGTCCTTCCTTGCTGATAGCCAAAGGGATGTGCTTTCTGTTTTGCCAGAGGCAGCTCTTGGCAAGCTGAAAGCAAGGCATATGAAGCTGCTGGCAGCTCCAGTGCCTTTCTAAAAGAGCCACGTGGCCATGAGGGGCACGGGAGCCTGCTAGCTAAAAGTTACTACACTATAAAGATACAGAAACTATGTGTAGAGAGGTAAGCCAGAAGATGCATGGAATATAGACTGAGAGGATTCCAGGGCATCTAGCCCAGCAAAAATGGCAGTAGTGCAGGACCAACAGTGAGATGGAGGCAAGTGAACATGAAAAAGATATTGAGGTTCTTAAGTCTATTTATCAATGGTCAGATTATAACTAAGTGACAGATGGTGAGTAGATGGAGACAGTGCCTGGACATTGATGAGAGGGGGATATTCTATGTCCTTGTCTTGTTATTGCTCTTTTAATAGGCCTTTTCTTTTATTGATAAGCAATAAGCCTTAATGTTTTCAGTGGCCACAGAGGGGCAGGGAATAGGCACCTTAAAGAAGCATAAGTCATATCTCTGATGATCCTAGGAGGATGCCCTAAATGAAAGTTACAAGCCATCATTGCATTATTATTGAAAAACTCCCTAAACTTTGAACCCAGTCAGTGCAATCTGACATTGTAAGTCATGGGTCATATTCACAATCACAGAGTGATCTCTGAAGTTTTCCTTCACCCTTGCCTCTTATATCTAGTCACCAAATCCTGTTGATTTTTTCTCTATAATAACTCCCATATCCATCTCCCCTATGTTTATTTATTTTTAAATTTAGTAATCCATTTACTCTCCCTTTTTATTCTCCCCTCCTCTAAACAGATAATCAAATCAAAAACTTAGTAACAAATCTGCATATTCAAGCAAAACAAATCCTTATATGGCCATATCTAAAAAAATATATGTCCCACTCTACACCTTGAGTCCATCACATCTATGTCAGAAGGTGAGTAGCGTGTTTCACCGTTAGTCATCTAGAACCATGATTGTGGATTGCATTGGTCAGAGTTCTTAAGTCTTTCCAAGTTCTTTGTCTTTATAATGTTAGTGTTACCGTATTGTTTTCTCAGTTCTGCTCATTTTACTCTTGACTTATAGCAGTCTGTCCCCATAAATGATGTATGTGAGTTACAGCCTTCACTGCACAAACAAGGAAGGAATAAGGAAGTGGCTGACACCTGAACCTCAGTTTCATATGAGCTGATCATAGGAGGGAAAACACACCACACACACACACACACACACACACACACACACACACACACACACATATGAGTTGGGTATAGAATACATTTCACCAAAAAGGGAAACAGGAGGGAAAGGTAAGAAGGAGAAAGAAGGAACAAGAATGAGCAAACACCAGGGATTAGTCCTAAGCAAAACAAAGTCTAAATGAGGATATACAAAACTATTTATAGCTTTCTTGTGGTGACAAAGACTTAGAAGCTTAAAGGGTACCTATCACTTGGGGAATGGCTGAACAAGTTACGTTAGTACAAGACTATTGTGCTATGAGAAATGCTGAAGGGCATGGTTTCAGGAAAATCTGGGGAGACTTGCATGAACTAGTGCAGAATGAAGTGAGCAGGACCAGGATCATAATTTATACAATGACAACATTATTACAAAGACAAACATCTTTGATAGACCCAAGAATTCTGATCAGCATAATGACCAACCTGGATTCTAAAGGACTCATAATGAAACAGGCTAGCCACCTCCTGATAGAGAAGGTAAGGACTCGAAAGGAAGATGAACACTTTCTAACATGGCCACTTTAGAAATCTGTTTTGCTTGACTACATGTTTGTAACAGGGACTTTGTTTTCTTTCTTTCTCAATTGGGGGAAGGGAAGGAGAAGGCTGATTTTTAAAAAATCAAATTTAATTTTTATTTCAAACCTCCCCAGTGGAGAAATCCATTTACCTATGAAGATCAGTGCCTTCTCTATAGCTTAGATTCTTAAAGAATTTCCTAGAGCACCGAGAGGTTGAGTGAGGTGTTCTTTTACACAGACGGTATCTGTCAGAGGTGGAACTCGAACCCAAGTATTTCTTGCTTTGAGAGTGCCTTGCTATACACTATGCCAGAGATTCCTAACATGCGGTCTATGGATTTAGGGTTTTTTTTTACATTTTAATAATTGTATTTCCATAAAATTAGTTTCTTTTGTAATTCTATTGTGCCCCCCCCCAAGAAAGGGTCCATAGACTTCCCTAGACTAACAAAGAGGTTAATGATACCAAAAAAAAAAATGGCGAAAAAGCTCTGCTCTATGTAACACTGCATTTCTTATTGTTAATTTTATCACCTGAAACTACCTAGCATTGATTGGCATAGCGTAGTGAGAAACTAATTCAATTTTTCCTGATCAGTGAATTGTAGGCTTGCTCTCAATTCCAGACACAGAATGTTAATACTCTGGAGCCTTTAACTTGCTAATGAATCCTTGTTTGAAACCTGGTAAGGCAGCCCAGCACCAGTAGCCTCACCAGTGAAATTCACCACCCCCATTTGAAGATGTTTCCCTAGCTTTTCATCAAGGACATCTACTATAAGCAACCTGTCTGATTTGAAGGCTCCTGAATGCCATGTTTATACAGTTTTGAGATAACAGAACCAAAATCAAATACATTGGAAATTTAAAGTCAAAATAATACAAATCCATAAGGTAAATCTTTATTGGAATTATGCACATGCACACATGAAGTACAATGAAAGGATCCTCCACCTCTGAGAAGAGAGACAAACATGATCAGCCCTTCATGAGCATGTACACTTAGAAACCCTCCAAGGGAAGAGCAATGAGGAAATGCTGCCAATTCTCAGTGAACCATCCCCAGCTCTTGTGTTTTCCAGAGACCTGCCCTGGCCACCTCTTCATAGGGTATGGTAGGCAGAATCTCTTCCAAGAGCATTTTTTTGTCAGTTAGCTAATTCAATCCCTTAAAGAAAAGAAATGAAAGAACAAACAAAGAAATATTCAGAGAGGTCACATCACAAGTGAAGAGAGTACTGGGCTTGGAATCAGGAAAATCTGGGTTCAAATCCCATCTCTGATACTTAATGATTGTGTGAAGCTGAGCACCTAACTCTCTGAGTCTCATTAAATTAATGAGGTCCCTTCCACTCCTAAAATCTATTAACCCTTCATTCATTCAACAAACATTGATTAAGCCCTCATAGTGCGAAGAACAGTGTAGGGAAGACACAAAGTGGAGGTCAAGTGGAGATTAATCTCCGACTTAATGGAAGTTACCACCCTAGTAGTATGTTGGGCATCATACAAAGATGACTACATTCCTGCTAATTCATAATAATTGAGAATATATGAGTAATATATGAATATATTACATATGCATATGATATATGAATATATACATATAGACATGTACTATATACCTACACATATGTAATATATGAATAAATGAGAAATTAACAAAATAGGTGACCACGTGAGGTACCAAGTGGAAAGTCATTACCAACATGGTCAGCAAAGGCTTCCTAATTTTTAAAGGAATTCAACAGGTGAGGGGAGGCATCTCTTCTTCCTGGCAACCTTTAAATTCCAACTTAAATCCTGTCTTCTACAGGAATCCTTTCTCAACCTTTCATAATTCTAGTGTGATATACAATGCTTAAAGAGAGACCAGGGAACCTTTCGTGTCCTAAGTTCATAAGGACTCACCATGGCAGGTTTCCTGGTAATGTGGTAGCATGGTAACACCTACTCTATGCTCTAAGAACATAGAATTAGTGTTTTAGGAAAAAGAGTCCAATTTCCTGATTTTTACAGATTGGGAAACTTAAGCTCAGAAACATTAAGTAGTTTACCCGTGGCCACACAGCTAGTAAGTTTTAGGGACAAAATTTGAACCCAGATCCTCCTGGCTCCAAGAGCAAACATTAGCCATTACAAGGGCAACACTTTAGCAATTACACCATGGTATTTATTCACTTCTTGTCAAGTGCGCTCATGTGACGAAGTGAAGGCTTACTGTGCTGCACAGAGTTCCACCAGTGAATGGCATTCTTATGTTATCAAGTCGGATAATTGATACATCCTTGAAATATCTCCCAGGCAGAGGCCTGAAAAATACCTATATGTGACCTGGAATAGGGATCACTAACATGCTGAATGGATCTTACTATCATAGGCCAATTTGACCAAGAACAGGTACGGTACCTAATTCCAATGCATAAATATGGTATAGTATCAAAGACTTTGGTTTCTTGGTTAACTCTTTCTAATTAATTATTAGCCTGTGAATATAGTACGCCGTTGTAAAGATCAATTGAGTTCCTAATCTTCTATGGAATGCCATCCAGATTTTCCCCATAAATGCTGGCCCTCTAACACTATCTTTACCAGAAGTCCATGTAATTTAACTACATAGATGGATGGATAGATGGATGTCCAGATAGACATACATATGTACCGTATCTATATCTATATATCTATAGAAATAATCCACAGAAGACATTTTATATGTCTTTATATTTATTTTTTTATTTTATATATTTTTTATATATTTTTATATATATTTATATTTCTATATGTCTTAAGGATTATTGCAGCTCTGTTACAAAATCTAGCCCTACTCAGAACCAAGTTTATGATATAGATGGCTAAGAATATAGGTGGTTTCTGGGTTCAAAACCTCCTCTTCCTTTATAATTCTTTTCATATGTACTGTCTCAATGTTTATAATTGTGCATCCACCCATATGTACAAACTACCTGAAACCTGTTCTGGTTGAGGCCCCAGTGAAATTTCATCAGGTTTTATAAAACTCAAGTCAAGGGTTCCTAGTACATAAAATTAATCAATATTTGCAGTCCCAAGAAGCTACACTAGGTTTTCTCCATGGCCAGACCAGCTAATCCCCTATAGTCTAGGTATATTCTCAATCCATTTTAGACTATCTGGCCTTAAAATAAATCCAAGTAATATTACCAGAGACTAATAGAAGGAACATCTCTCCAACTTACAGTATAAAGAAGACAAAGTGGCACATCACAGATGACATATCACTTACAGAGTAACCCTTTTTTCTGCTTATGTGTGAAAATTCAAGTATATCAGAGAAGTCAAGACAAATTCATTCAGAAAATCAGTGAGGACATCATTAATGAAATGCTTAAATGTTTCCAGGGCATTGGCCAACTTAGAAAGCTGAAAGTATTATCCATAGTGTCCAGATCTAGTGTGAAAGGTTATCTCTAACCCTAATTCTCTCAAGATAATAATTCCCCAGGTAATCCATTTTATAAAAATGATCCCCTCAATTTGGCAAAATGACTGGTTGTCTCACATCTCTCATTCCTCGCACCTGGTTCCCACCACCTTTCTGAACAAGATTGTCCTTTCCTGGGATGGAGGTGATGAGAAAAAAAAATGTCTTCTTCCCACTTTTTTGGAGGAATATACAGTTTTCACTGGTCTTGATAATTTGATGTGTAACTCCACTCATGGGGCAGGAAAGTCCCACAGGTGAGCTCTATCCCCAATCCCAGTGCAGTAGAGCTTTTAAACATCATGTAAATCCTGATCTCTTGATGATATTTGGGATCCTTGGTCCTTCCTTGTTTTTATTAGTCATGAGAAACTCAAACAGTAAATTTAAATCAAATTGAGAGGGACCCTGCTTGAGGAATTACGTTAATCCCATGCCCCATTCAATATGTAGACAGTTGTCCTGACAAGTCAAACACAACTTTGTCCAAACTGTCACATTGAGTGCTCCCAATACATCCTTCTGTATTCCCCACTGCCCTCTTAGCATTGCCTGACAAGGGAGGAAAATTGTTTTATACCACTCCCAAAAGGTGCTACCTGCCAGTCACCAGATGTTCAGGTCTTTTGATGGAAAGGCACTTTCTATTTGCCTACCGCTTTCATAGAAATGTGAATCCTTGATGTCCCAAAGCTGTCAACAACTTTCCATTTTCTAGTTTTCCCATCCCCAGTGCTCTAAAGCATCTCCACTCTGAGGGTGAGTGTAAAAGGGAATTTCTCCTGCCCTTCCAAGTTTCTCTCCCCAAGCTCTGAACTGGGAATTCTTACCTCAGCCTTTGCTGAGTTCTGTTCCCTGTCATATTTGTTCTAATTTCTAATCTCTTTGTCAAAACTACATCCTCCATCTATTTCTCTAATTTGTTACTGAGTTATATTGTCATATCAATTAGCCTTGCTAAATGCTGTGGGTTCATATGCTCTGCTAATCAATCCTTGAGATCTTCACTTGAACAGCTCCTAAATCATAATCAGCACTGTGTCCTCCCAGACAAAAACAGCTTGTAGCTGACAAGTGGAAACCTGTGTCCATATTTTCAATTAATGGCCTTTAAACCTATCTCATCTATCTTCCTCTGGGTGTACCCAAAGATTATAAGAAACTCAGACTGGTCATTTCATAACAAGAAACTTCCCTTTATCTATTACCATCAAAGCCCAGTCTCAATCATGGACGTTCTTTCCAAACACACATATACAGAGAGAGAGAGAGAGAGAGAGAGAGAGAGAGAGAGAGAGAGAGAGAGAGAGAGAGAGACAGAGAGAGACAGAGAGAGACAGAGAGAGAGAGAGAGAGAGAGAGAGAGAGAGAGAGAGAGAGAGAGAGATGGGGGGTGCTATTTCTATTAGATTAGTAGAAACCTGAATGGTTGCATCTTAAAGACCAATTCATACTAGCCATAAAAAGCCAATTTTTTTCATCCATGTCTGAAAAATTGGGGGGGGACTATAGCAGAGATATTTATTTGATTTTTTTTTACTTTTGCACTTTCCTGTACACCAAGCTGTGAATTTCACAAAAATGAGCCAGTGTTAAATTATACACCAGTACTGAAGGCAAAAAAAAAAAACCTGGCTTACATAACTCTTCCCAAGCACAGGAGCATTTTGAGCCTCCAAAACTCACCACTGTTGTGTGACCCTAGCTGCTCTTCTCAACCAATCTATGTACTGCTAATAAAAGTAAGGAATGAAAGGGCCCTACGACTGTATATTTTACCTGAAACTAGATGTTTTATGTGCCTGAGAGCCAATATATAACATGTTGACCAAAGAAATAGGCTGTTTAGGCAAGCTTTCAATCTGCTGTTTACGGACTAGCTAGGGGCTGAAATTAGTGCTTTCTTCTTTGGTTGAGAATCTGGATGGTGCCAATCTAAGGAATAGGAATGGTTTCCTCTTCATACATACCAGAATCACCAAGATGCTGTTTGATCCAGTCAATGAAGATAGTGACACTGGTGTAGACACCTGGGTAGTTAATCCTTCCACAGCCAAAGCCCCAGCTGGTTATCCCAAAAACGGCATAAAGACCTGAATCTTCAAGAGAGCAGACTAAGGGACCACCTGAGTCACCCTAGGTATATGAAAGAAAAACATGCTTAAATACCAAGGATGGGTAGCTAATGAAATTAAAATGCCATGGGTCATCTTATTCTTTTATATCTTACTAAGTCTAAAGGCACACATTGAGAGAGGCCCTTACAGTCATATCTTAATTCCTTATTTCTTCAGAATTCCCAGAAAAAAAGTGCAGGAAGACCATTTCCTTTTTTGCCACTCTGCCCCCCATCCTACACACTGAAATGGAAATTTTCTAAGAGTTCTCTGTGCCCTGGAGGAAAAATTCTTTGGAAGGAGCTCAGCTATCCCGAATTAATAAACAGACGGATTGGGTGTGTGTCTTGGGAACTGAATATAACATGAGCTTACTGAGCAAGAATCCTTGTCTCCTTTTGAAGGGAACCCAGCACAGAACATCCTCTTAGATACCCCTACAGAGAGATTTCGATAATATTCCTGACATACATCAGAATCAAGAATGGGAACTTCAAGTTGCTGCAGTTTGTTGGATTTTTCTCCATCTGAAGGAGGCAAAACACATTTTTGGTTAAAGACTCAAAGTGCTACCCCTACCACCTTGGTCTATATAACTTGGCCCTGATATAATCCCCCCAATGCCTAGATTGAGTTGATTTTAATCCCTTTTATCTCCTGGCCTTTACAAAGCAGCCCCAACCTCCTCCCCGGGGACTAAAATTTACCTTCTCCCACGCAATCTTTGCTCCTTACTATCTCTCAGCCCTTTGTCCAATCTGTTCTTGCAAGGTTCTTCTGCCTAGCCAACCTAAGTTCTCCCCCCTTGCCCTGTTCATTACTCATTAAGACTAATATCTCTCCCAACTCCATATGTTAGTGCTTCCAACTCTCCACTTTACCAGACTCTGAGTGCTCCATTCAACATTCTGAGAAGGGACATTCAAAAATGTGTTAAGGGCCAGAAGAAATTGGGGATTTCATACCATAAGGTTGGAGCACAACTACATACATAGTTATTTCAGGAAAATTCAAGTCAACTCTGGATTTTAAGGGTAACATTTTAAAGGAAAAGTGATTGTCTTTGCCTACAAATTACCTCCCTTGGGGACAAAACACTGAACTAAACAGAAACAATGTGGTCTGGCTTGGTGTAGCCACTTTCACATTTTTATACTTCAGGCAGAAGGCAAATGTGTGGCCGTATGTGGTTCACAGTACCATGGGCAGAAAAGGATAGCATGGACACATTTCATAGACTGGTGAAAGTGGGTGGGCAGTAGCTCATTAACCTATGAAGCTGATCTACATGTGGTCAAAAGTAGAAGAAAAGGTTGCATAGAGACCTGGATTATCCATCCCCCATCCTGTGACCACACACATGCTGGAAGATGGTATCTCTTGACCTTTCTCAGGAAGACACACTGGACGAACATAATGATTAAATTGAAATGGTTCAGCCACTTGCAGCAAAGCAATATCATAGTCCATTGTGGTTCTGTCAAAGGCCGGATGAATCAAAATGTGCTTTATTGATCTTTTCTAGGAAGAGGAAAGGAACAAAGTGAGAAATCCTCCAAAGCACTGGGCCCAACGACAAGCTTTGCTGACCTAGTACCTAACTGAAGCTCACATATACAAATGTTAAACCAGCATGGTCATCACCACTAGTGCAAACCTCTGGCTGATAGCATTGAGCATGGGTTTGATTTTTTTTTTTGTCCTCATCATTTTTTTTGGTTCCTAACTTTGATTCTATCAGTGTGTAGAACTGTTGAGAATCCCCTAATAGTATAAAGTAACAGTTCATCATAATAAACATAAAGTTGTAAGGAAACTTAAGATCATTTAGTCCAAGCCCACATTTTACAGCAGAAAAACTGAGGCACAGAAGTTAACCAACTTGCAAGGTCACACAGGTGGTGAGTTTGTGACAGAGCCAGGATTCAAACAAGTACTCCAACAACAAATCAAGTACTCTGTCCACTCTATTGGTATAGGAAACTCCCACTTAAGAAAATGTTATTTCCATGTCTTTGGGAATGGATAATGTAGTAATTAAATGACTTCCCGTGGTCACATAGGTATGATGTGTCAAGGCCAGTATCTGATTCCAAGGTCAACATTCTAAGCACTACACTATATTGTCTCTCATCACTGCCTCTATCATTACAAATAGGCTAGGGACTGGAATTTTTATTTCATGGCTGTAGGAAACTCCCACACAAGGAAATTCCCTCTACCAATGAAAATTGACACCTTCTCTGCAAGTGACTTGCCCAGACCCAACAGTCAGGATGTGTCAGAGGCAGAATTTGAACCAGTCTTCCTGGCTCCAACTGTAGCTCTCTATCTACCATGGCACACTATCTGTCATATCATCACTACCATGAGAATTATATGACTAAAAACTCCTGCGTGAAATTAATACCACCTCTTAGAGTTCAAAAAAAAACCGTAGAATAGAACAAAATGACAACTGGGTCTAAAATATGGCCACTTCTGTCTCTTGCCACATGACAGCATTAAATTCATCAAAGCTGGATGAGACCCAGGTGTTATTAGCCTATGGGGTATTTGAGAAACATTCCTTTTCAGGGCTAAGATTTTAGGAACGGAGACACAGGGATCAGACCACTGTGCAGTTGAGTTTCTGGGAGCTGGGAGCCAAGGTATTCTGGAGCCAGTGTGCATATCCTATTTATCCATGTAAATCTGAACAATAAAAACAACAAAAACTCCTACAGCCTTTCCAAATCCCTGAATGGCAACCTATTGCGAGTCAGACTGCCTACAATACATCCTACAGCTGCTCTAATGGAAAATGAGGTTTCCTAGAAGACTCTGAATTTCTGTGTTGGCTCTTTTCCAGTTCAAAGATCAAGGGCAATCTTCTTTACCATTCTGAGCAATGCAATAACCAGTCATGACAATTGAAGTCCCCCATCACTTTTATATCGTGCCCCTGATCCAGGCTTGTGATCTGTTTCCCATGATCTTTTTTCTTTTTTTCTTTTATTTTTCCCAATTACATGTAAAAAGAATTTTAATATTCATCTTTTAAATTTTTATGTTCCAAATTCTTTCCCTCCCTCCCTCCTTCATCTTCATTGAAAAGGCAAGCATTTGATATAGGTTATACATGTGCAGTCATAAAAAACATGTTTCCATATTAGTCATGTAAAGTTGTAAAACATATACTTTGATCTGCATTCAGACTCCATCAGTTCTTTCTCTGGGGGTGCATAGCATTTTTCATCATAAGTCCTTCAGAATTGCCTTAGATCATTCTGTTGCTGAGACGAATTAAGTCATTCACAGTTGAGCATCACACAATATTGCTGTTTACTGGGTACCATGTTCTCCTAGTTCTGCTCATTTCACTTTGTTCGTGTTCATGTAAGTCTTTCCAGGTTTTTCTGAGAGCATCCTGCTTGTCATTTCTTATAATAAAACATCATAATCATATACCACAACTTGTTCAGCCATTCCCCAATTGGCCATCCCCTCAATTTCCAATTCTTTTCCACCACAAAAAGAGCTACTTTAAATATTTTTATACATTGAGGTCCTTTCCCTTTTTGTTTTTTGTCTCTGGGATACAGACCTAGTAGTTTCATTTCTGGGTCAAAGGGTATGTACAGTTAGTTTTATAGCTCTTTAGGCACAGTTCCAAATTACTCTCCAGAATGGTTGAATTAGTTTACAACTCTACCAGCACTGCATTAGTGTCTCAATTTTCTCACAATCCCTCCAACATTTCCTTTCCTATCATATTAGCCAATCTGATAGGTATGGGGTGCTACCTCAGAGTTGTTTTAATTTGAATTTCTCTAATCAATAATGACTTAGAGCATTTTTTCATATGATTATGAATATCTTTGACTACTT
>CM053623.1:415568971-415583764 GCA_028646595.1 Phalanger gymnotis
TATTAACTGTGTGTTTATCTCCACCTTATTTCCCCCCTGTTTATCCTTCTCTTCCTCTCCTTTCACGCAGTCCATCCTCAAAAGTGTTTCGCTTCTGACTACTACCTTCTCCAATTTATCTTCTTTTCTATCAGTCCCCCCACTCTTATTCCTTTCCCCTCCTATCTTGCTGTAGAGTAGGATAGATTTATATATCCAAATGAGTATGTATGTTATTCCATTTTTGAGCCCATTCCATTGACAGTGAGATTTAAGCACTCCTTCCCTCCCTCCCCCATCTTCCCCTCCACTGTAAAAGCTCTTTCTTGCCTCTTTTTTGTGAGATAATTTACCCCATTCTACCTCTCCCTTCCCCCCCTCCTAGTGCATTCCTCTCTCACCCTTAACTTTGTTTTTTAAGATATCACATTATATTCAATTTACACCTGTGCCATCTATCTATCTATCTATCTATCTATCTATCTATCTATCTATCTATCTATCTATCTATCTACCTACCTACCTATCTATCTATATTTTTTTTCTAACTTCCCTAATAATGATAAAGGTCTTAGGAGTTACAAATATCATCTTCCTATGTTAAGAATGTAAATAGATTAAGCTTATTGAATCCCTTAGGATTTCTCTTTCTTGTTCACCTTCTTATGCTTCTCTTGAGTCTTGTATTTGAAAGTCAAATTTTCTATTCAGCTCTGGTCTTTTCATCAGGAATACTTGAAAGTCCTTTATTTCATTGAATATTCATTTTTCCCCTGAAGGATTACACTCAGTTTTGCTGGGTAGGTGATTTTGTTGTTGTAATCATATCTCCTTTGCTTGCTGGAATATCATATTCCAAGCCCCCTCATCCTTTAATGCAAAAGCTGCTAAATCTTGTGCTATCCTGACTGTGGCTCCCTGATATTTGAATTGTTTCTTTCTGGCTGCTTGCAATATTTTCTCCTTGACCTGGGAGCTCTGGGATTTAGTTACAATATTCCTGTGAGTCTTCATTTTAGGATCTCTTTGAAAAGATGATCAGTGGATTCTTTCAATTTCTATTTTCCCCTCTGGTTCTAGAATATTGGGGCAGTTTTCCTTGCTAATTTCTTGGAAGATGATGTCTAGGATCTTTTTTTGATCATAGCTTTTAGGTAGTACAATAATTTTTAAATTTTCTCTCCTTAGTTTTAATCAGGCCAGATGTTTTTCCACTTAGATATTTCACATTTTCTTTTATATTTTTATGTTTCTGATTTTGTTTTATTGTTTTTTAATGTCTTGTGGAGTTATTAGCTTTTACCTGCCCAATTCTAATTTTTAAGGAGTTATTTTCTTTAGTGAGCTTTTGTACCTCCTTTTCCATTTGGCCAATTCTGTTTTTAAGGACTTCTTTTCTTCAACGAGTTTTTATACATCTTTTTCCATTTGGCCAATTCTGCTTTTTAAGGACTTCTTTTCTTCAGTGGGTTTTTGTGCCCTTTTTGCCATTTCATTTATTCTGGTTTTTTAAGATATTATTTTCTTTAGCTATTGACTCTTTTCATTATTTTCTTTCTACATTCTCATTTTCCCCCAATTTTTCTTCCACCTCTCTAATTTTATTTTTAATTTTTTTAGCAATTCAAGTAATTGTCTTTAGTCCTGATACCAATTCACATTTTTCTTTGGGAGGCTTTGGATGTAGCAGGTTTTTACTTCATTGTCTTTTTCTGAGTTGGTGCTTTGATTTTTCCTGTCACCATAGTAATTTTCTATGATCAGGTTCTTTTTTTTTGTTGTTGTTATTTGCTCACTTTTCCAGCCAATTCATGAACTTTTAACTGTATTTTAAAGTTGGGCTCTGCTTCCAGAGTAGAGGGGGCGCTGTCCCAAGTTTCAGGGTTTTGTGGAGCTCTTTGGATGTATGTAAGGTTCCAGCTTTTCCAAAGTAGAATAATCTAAGGAGAGGTGTGTTTACTCCTCTTCTGTCCTATGATCTGGTCTATGAGTGATCACAAGCACATTTTTTCACCCTGGTTTAACCAGGGTACCCATTCCCTTGCATCCAAAATCTCTAGTGTGTTAATATTCATTCTCATCTCAGAACTGTGACCCAGGGCTATGACCACATCCACTTATGGGCAATACAATAAAGAAAGGAGCCCTGTAATCTCCTTCTATGCCCAGTCTGTCAAGGACTAGGGTTGAGAGACTTCAGGGAAATAGGCACATTGATTCTTTGTTGGTGGATCTGTGAATTAGAACAGCTTTTCTGGAAAGCAATTTTTAACAATGTCCAGAAAAGCCACTATACTGTTATACCCTTTGACCCAGCAACACTACTACTAAGCCTAAATCCCAGAAAGAATAGAGAAACAACATTATATTTTATGGCGGCAAAGAACTAGAAACTAAGGGGGTTCCCATCAATTATAGAATGGCTGAACAAATTATGGTATTTGAAAGTAACAATGCTATTTATTATTTTGCTATGAGAAACAAAGAAAGAAATGATCGCAGAGAAGCCTAGAAAGACTTGTATGAACTGATGTAGAGTGAAACAAGAAGAATGAGAACAATTTATACTCAAATAGAATTGCAAAAATGAATTATTTTTAAAGACTTAAGATTTTGCCCTACCTGTTGGTTGTTTCGTTCAGTGAGATCATGAACTCCAGCAATTACCATCCACACAGGTGCATGCTGCTTCCTAGACAAAAGGAAGAATTCTAAAAGGACTTTTCACTTACAGCCCATCTGCTGAAACAGAATATAATGTCAGAAATAAAAGTCACATGATTCCCTCTGAGTCCCAACAGACAATGGCCAAGATCATGCATAACCTAGCCCAGAGGAGTGCCCTATACACAACCAGAACTTGAATTTTTATAATACTTTAAGGTCTGTGAAATACTTAGCTCATAATAACTCTGTTAGATAGCTGATGAGAGTAACATTATCCCCATTTTACATATAAGGAAACTGAAGTTCAGGGTAGTTAAGTGATTTCTGCAAGTTCCCACAGCTACAAAATGTCATATTTAAACTGGAACTCAGATATCTCTTACTACCAAGCTCAATACTCATTCTACTATAGGACAGATGCTCAGTGAATGTTTCTTGAATGAATAAATCTCAAATCAAAAAGAAAGGAGAAACTGAAAAGAAACGACCCTTCAGGACTTTCCTACTTGTAATATAATAGATAGCTGGTATTTTATATCTTTTATTTCCAGAGAATTTTTTATTCATTATTCATTCCAACAATAGTGTGATAATATCCCTTCCACTTTATAAGTGAAGGAGGCTACTGAGGCATAGTGAATAACTGCAGTATGAATGTTATTCTCTGTGTATATATGTATATGTATCATATTTGTGTTTTTTGGCTTCTTTTGTATCCTCAACACTTAACACAGTGTCTGGTACATAAAAGATACTTACTAAATGCTTGCTGAGTGAATATAGAAGTAGATTGTCAGATGACAATCACAAATGGATGATGATCCACTATCTTCCAATGTTATTTTTTTAAAGCATTAATTCAGTAAAACAAAAAAATACTCTTATGATTATCCTGCAACAGTGTTTGTCTTGAGAACATGTTAAGATCCTGTCCATTACAAATGCTACCACAGAGATAGTCTCATTTTAATGATCCACTAAGTATTCAAGTCAAAAAGAACATCAAAAAGGGAAAAAGATACCCACCCAAGATCTCCTTTAGTATTTCGGGGAAAGGTACTGTATAGCATGCAAATAAAAATTCATTTCCTAGATGGTGAGGTTCTCCAAGTGGGTTCATACTGACTGTATCAAGGGCTAAAACACTACATTGTTTCTTCAATGAGAAAAAACACCACTGTGGAAAAAAGTTTAGACTAACTATCCACAAAGAAAACCAAAGTGGATGAAGAATACATATCATTGAGATTACTGGATATATTTCAATTGCCAGTACATGAGACAATTCCATCAGTATATATATCTCAGACAGGCACTATAGATAAACAATGAGATGAGCCCAGTATAGAACAGGAAGAGGTCAGGCAAGATTCAATTCTGGAAAGTTATTTAGTACTTCCAATGATCACAAGCTGTTCATTACTTTTAAAAAAATATTCTGTCTCTCAGTGGTGTTATATAGCTACAAATCACAGAATATAATGATCTCAGAATATTTGCAGGTACCTGCCTCAAAAAACAATAGAAAGTCAAATGAGAGTTGTAAATAGGTTGCTTCTTATAACTGGTGATGATTTGGGTATGAGAGGCATAAAAGGCATCATATACATTATTTCACTTGATCCTCATGACATTGGTTTAAGTTAGGTAGAGAAAAATCTTTCTATCTTCAATTTAAAGATGATGAAAATGAGTCTCAGAAGTGTTTGGGACTGGTGCAAGGTCACATACATGGTAAAGCTGGTGTTTAAACACAGACCTTCTGATTTGAAGTTTAGTGTTTTGTCCACTATGCCAAGTAGACACTGAACATAAGTTGACAGGCTCAAATAATAATTTTCTTGATATTGTGACCAATTTAATGAGTTAAGCAGAATGTCAATTATATGAGTAATATGGCAGATAGAATTTTACAGACTTTAATGCCAGACAGAGCTCAGAGAAACTACATCAGATTCAGGGATTGATCATCATATAATGATCATGGTTGATGGGGAACATGAAAAGTACAGAATAAGTGCACTGGATGTGAGCAAGGATGCAGATTGTAAAGAGCCAGACAGCCTATTCCTGTACCTGAACCTCTCCTTCTCTGAAAATGTAAAAGATGCATTGTACATAAGTCATGCATTTACGTCACTCATAATGTTCCCTTAAGAACCCAACACAGTGTGTATAAGGCAACATCCCAAGAACTGTTTTCGCCACTGAGCCAAAATCTCCTTCCTAAGATGGTTACTTGATAAATGGTGGCAATAAAAAAGACAGAAAAAAATGAATATCAAAATGGCACTCTCGGATAGGAGATTTGGAGTTCAGCAGTGGAAGATGTTTCTATCTTCCCAGAGGTTTTGCTATCTAACAGGTGGGGGCTGTAGTAGTAATAGGTAGTGCCATAGAGGAGATATAAGGTCCTAATTTTCTATCAGCAGGTACAGCTTTAGGAGCTAGTTGGTGGGGGCAGCTAGGTGTCACAGTGGTTAGCACACCAGCCCTGAAGGCATGAGTCCAAATCCAGACTCAGACACTTGCTAGTTGTGTGACCCTGGGCAAATCACTTAAACCCGGTTGCCTAGTTGGAACAGGACTTCCAAGTTCCCGCAAGGGCATCAAAAGGGGCATATGCCAGTAATAACCTCTAAGTCCTAAATTTGTCTCCAACCTACTTCTCCATCCATCTGTAAGTTCTTTATTTAGAACTTTATTTGTGTCTCAAATCTCTTTAATGACCTCCATGTATTATTCTCTAATTCCTTCATGTTGAAGAGTTGTATCTTCCCAGTGGCAACAGCAGCAGATAAAAATAAAGAGGAGTTTGTAAACAGAGAAGGAAGCTGTTAGGACTGTTGTGATGAGCCCATATAAGCAAGAAGGAAAGAAATATGGTGATCCACAAGAAAGAGCCAAAGAAGACCTTCTGAGATGAGGTTGTTGGTACAAGTAGTTGGGAGTGTTGTCATCATTCAGAGGAGTGAAGTATCCATGGAAGGCTGAGGGCTAAAGATAAATTCAGCATAAGTCCACCAGCCTGTCCGTTGTACTTACTTATCATTAAAACAATGGGCAGCTGTGACCACCCAGCTCTTCCCAATCACCGTCCCCCCACAGAGATGTTCTGCAGCGATTTGCAGGCTGACCTGCCAGGGCCAAGACCTGGCTGCTGCTGGTTGTCCTCCCACAATCCTGTTGAAGAGAAACCTGGGAGGCTTGGAAGCTGCTCCACAATGGCCACCTAGAAAGAGGGGAATAGGATGATATCAAGATTTTCCATCAACATTAATTACTGAGGAGATGATATATGTGGGGCCCTTTCCCAAAACCCAGAGACAAAAAAGAATAAGGTAGCCCCTGTACTCCAAATTGGAGTAAAATGGAAAAGATAAAAATGATATTCAAGGGGCAGCTAGATAGTGTGGTGGATAGAGCACTGGCCCTGTAGTTAAGACGACCTGAGTTCAAATCTGGCCTCAGACATTTACTGGCTGTGTGACCCTGGGTAAGTCATTTAACCCCGATTGCTTCCCAAAAAAGGATATTCAAGAAAATACACTATAGTAGTCAATGACCCTAGGCACCACACCTCAAAAACATCTCTCTCTTCCCTCATTTTCACTGTGTTCAGCCTCTTGTGTCCCAATTCTTCTATACAAGAGATCCTTAATCTGGGACAGGGTTTCTTAAAATTTTTTCCACTCATGACCCCTTTTCATGTTTCGTGACCCCTTTTCACATTTCAGCAGTGTTTTTTGGCATTGCCTGGACTGAGGGCACGCACAGTGCAAAATGCACATGCTTTGCGTTCAGAATCAAGGCTGCAGTAAGTTGTGCAGTATAGCACAGGCAAGTACTGCCAGAAACACCTCAGATTCATTAAGCATTTATTTTTAATTTTGGTTGTTGTGCATTCAGAAACCTTTTACTGTTGCCAAATTTTTTACAACCCCATCTAGACCCATGGTTTAAGAAGCACTGATCCAGGGAATAAGAATGTAGGGAAAAAATATATATCTTCGTTTTCACTGATCTCCAGCTAAATTTAACATTTTCTTCAATTATGAATTTTAAAAAAAAGTATTCTGGAAAGGAGCCCACAGACTTCACCAGACTGCCAAAGGGGTTCATGACACACACAAAAAAGTAAACCCCTACTCAGGATTATTCTTTTCACATATTCCTCCTATCTCTTGTCATTCACAATGCTACCACCATAATCCTGACATTTATCACTTTTTGCCTGGACTATAGCATCCTAACTAATCTCTTCCCTTCCCCTCTCTCCCCCTCCAATCCAATCTCATTGCTAACAGATAAGTCTGAGAACTGCAGAATGTGTGAGCAAGAAAGGATCAGGGATTCTTCACATTTCTGTATCGTGAACCCCTCTGGTAGTCTGGGGAAGCCTATCAACCCCTTCTCAGACTCATTTTTTCTAAACAAATAAAATAAAATATATATTATTTCAAAGGAAACCAATTATATTGGAATTTTCATCAAAATATTCTCAAGTTCATAGATTCCAGGTTAAGAACCCCTGATCTAGAGCAGCCTGGTTGTTTTACAGAGGAAACTGAAAGATAGGGAGGAGAAATGGTCTTTCGAGATCACATAGTGAAGAAGTGGCTGTAACTCACTATAACGAGATGCCCTGGCTCCCAGGTCAGCATGTGCTATATTAACGACACCATAATTCTGGGATCCTAGACTCTCAGAGTTGGCTGGATCCTCAAGAGTTATTTAATTCAAACTTACCTAAACAAGAATTTTCTATAATATCACAAACAAGTGCTCATCTGGTCCCTCCACTTTAAGACTTTTAGTGATGAGGAACTCACTGACTCCCAAGAATTTGGGATAATTTGAAATTCAGATTTATCATTTAACAATGCCAGGTACTCAGAATCCCTAATTCCAACTCAGCTTTATTCCCATCGTTCTTTGTGTATCTTCACTGAAGTTCTCAGTAGGCTTCTAAATAACTCACCTGCAGCCCCCATGTCCGTAACTGTGCCAAGGCCAGCTGAAGGAAGTTCAGACTCATCCTCTGTGCCTAAGATATTTAAATCTGGGCAGAAACGGAACAATAAAAATAGCGCAAGAAAATGGAGCGTTCTCTTCCCTGCACTTATAAAATAGGGTTTTAGGATTCAGCAGGAAAATGCCATTAATAAGATTTGTGCTCTGTGCTAGGATTAGAAAACCAAAACTGTTTCAGGCTTTTTGGTGTTTTTATTGAAATGTGTATGGGTTTTCTGGAAACTCTTCAGAGATTTACCATTGCTCAAATACCAGAGCAATTAAAGAGGCAAATGGGTTTGGAAAGGGATCGGAAGAAGATGGGAGCCAGTTGAAGACTGGAAGAAGTTGAAGCATAGGGGACTATTGGCTCACCAATCAAGAGTTTGCTCTTACTTACCTGTTTCTGAGATGAAGGAGATGGCAGCCTGGAATCCCCTGAAGACCCGACTTTCATCTGCCTGGAAGCTGATTAGCATGACACTGGAGGAGCTCAGCCCAGAATGGGGCACAGCAAAGCCACAGTACCGAGCTAACCCAGTTCCAGCCCAGTAAAGCCAGCAGCATTGCCCATGAGCCCCTCACCAATGAGGGGGCATCCAACATTATAGCAAGAAAAAGAAAAAGGAGACTTTTCTCAAAAGCAATTACTGGAAAAAAATTAATAAACTCAGATATACCCAGAGATATTTTCAGCAAGAAAAGAGGAAATTTAAGTTATGTATAATTAGTATCCGTTCTTTTAAATACCTTTTAACCTTCTTCCTGCCCCCAACATGTCAACTATGATTGAGTCTCATAGACTATTAGAGGTTAAAAAAAAAAGATAAAGACCTTAGCAATCATCTGCTCCAACCCTTGATTTCCCCAGGAAGAAAATGGCACATTAAAGGTCACACAGTGTCAAAGTCGGAACCCATGCTCAGATCTTCAGACTTCAAGTCCAGTGCTCTTTCCACCACAAAGTATATAAACAGTCCATTTCCAGGACTTGTAGCCTCTCCCAAAACAAATAGCATCAAAAAGCCTTCTATCTCACCATCACTCAAATTAGAAAGCATTGTAAGATTTGTAACATGTTCTATATACTTTATTTTATGATTCCAGTGCCTTCCATATCTTAATTATCTCCAATCTATCTTATCCATAGCTTGTTTGTACATTTGTGTGTTGTCTCCCTAATGATTAAGAATATTGTCTTTTACCTTCTTTGTGGCCTCAGCACTTTAGCACAGTGCCTAGCCTACCCTAGACACTTCATGTATATTGACTAATATGTATAGTGAAGGTCATGATGCAATATATTGTGGACCCCTCTGGCAGTCTGGGGAAGCCTATCAACCCCTTCTCAGACTCATTTTTGTACAATGTACATTTTTTGTACAATAACATGAAGATCGTGCATATTGACTAATCTTCATAATCTTTGACTTGTCAGTAAGGTGTTACTATGTACCCTATTTTACAAATGATGAAACTGAGGCTGAGAGGTTACATGGCTTGATCATAGTCTCAGATCTAGTAAGTGCCAGACACAAGATCTGAATCTGGGTCCTTCTAAATCTAAGTCTAGGAGACTTTCCACTATGCTATGCATGTCCTTCTGCATACTTAAGCTGTGGTGGGGCAGGAACCAAGGGAAGATAAGGAAGGGTATTCTTTAAGCCTGTTTGTGGCACCATTCACTATCATAAAAACAGAATATTAGGGATGAACAGGATCTTAGACACTAGTCCAATGTGCTTGTTCTATTGATGGGAAAACTAGAGTCCTCCTTTGACTTCTTCATGAGTGTGAACATCCTTCCTCTGCCCTCCTCTTTAATCTACCTTTCCTCCAAATCAGGGATGTGTGGCTGAGAAAATCTGGTTGATGAAAAAGAATTATTCCAATTGTGGGCACTGTTTCCCCTACTACAAACCCTGGTCATCATCCAACATCCATCCTTAAAAAATTGTAAACAGAAGATTTCAAAAATATGATGAGACACTAACCTATTTCTTCCTTTCCATCCACGTCATTATACACTGTCACTGAGTCTGAGAGGCAGCCATCACTTTCTTCTAGCTCAAAGTTCTGAAATTCAAGCTGAAAAAATGTAACATTATATACAAAGCCAATATCATGGTTAGTTAATTTGCAAGTTAGACTAAAAGATGTAATTACATTGAGTTCCTGAGGTGAGATTTGCTAATAAGTGGGACAAATCCAATCTAAAAAGCATTCATTAAGCACCTACTAAATGCGAGGCACTGAGCTAGGTGAAGGGGAAAAGGGAAAGATAGGAACAGGAGCTGTGATTTCACTGGTATAGGGAATTCCTAGATAATAATGATAAACGAGGATGATGATGGTGGTGGTGGTGGTGGCGGTGGTGATAGCTAGCATTTATAGAGTGCTTTAAGGTTTGCAAAGCACTTTACAAATATTTCATTTTATCCTTACAATGATGGGAGGTAGGTGCTATTATTATCCCCATTTTACTGATGATGAAACTGAGGTAAGACATAAAGGGGTTAAGTGACTTGCCCAGAGTCACACAGCTAATTATGAGTCTGAGATGGGGTGTAAATTCAGGACTTCCTAGCCCCAAATCCAGTGGTCTATCCTAGCTGCCTACAATGATGAGGGAACTCCCCTAATCGATAACAACTGGTCCAGGGTGTGCAATTTGTTGTCATTATTCAGTCATTTTCAGTCATGCCCAACACTTCATGACCCTATTCAGGGTTTTCTTCGCAAAGATGCTAGACTGGTTTGTCATTTCCTTATCCAGCCCAGTGTATAGATGAGGAACCAAGGAAAACATGGTTAAGTGACTGGTCCAGTGTCGCACAGCTAGTATTTTTCCCCTAATGTCAATATTAAGTTCACAGAAACGGTAGCATATTAAGTTGCACTCCCATTGGTACCTGAGTTCTAAAGGGGATGCATTTTAGTTTAATCTCTGGGAAAATCTGGATCAGTGCACACTGCTTGGGCTAACAGAGATGCAAGAAAACTTAGAGATCCCCAAGTCCAAAACAGCTCCTAAATAATAAAGCTCAGATTTGGACCCAGGGCTTGTGGCTCCAAATGCAGGCTTTTACACCACACCATCACTTCATATTTAGGTACATCTTGAATGTAGCTAACTTTAAAACTGAAGAGAAATATAATTCTAAAGTGTATGCCAGGGGTCAGACCTTCTCTAAACGTAAGTAAGAAAGATAACTAGGAAAAAACCCTCAAAATAGTACACCTGGAAGGAACTTGATAGATGATCTCACTCCCCACCCTTTTTTACATGTAAGGACACAGACTCATAGACATAAAGTGACTTGCCAGAGGTCTCAGGGCTAGCAAGTAGCGGAAGTGGGATTCACACTAGGGTCTTCTAAATTCCAGTCCAGTGTTCTATTAACTAAACCACACTGACGTAACTATCTCTTAATCCTGTTGGAGAAAGAGTCCCAGAATAGATTCATAATATGTCCAAAAAGTTAGGCACTTTGGAGATAATTTAGTTCAACCCCCTCTTCTTGTAGAGGATAAAACTGAGTCCTAGAAAGGGGAAATGATTTGTCCAAGGTCGCACAGATAATAAATAGCAGAACTGGGACATTTTCTTATTTAGTGCACTAACTCTGGTTGCAGGCTAAAAACATTTTTTTTTCAATTCTGTTTATTTTTTACTCCATTTCCTTCCTTCTTCTTTTCTTTTTTGAAGTTTCCAAATGTTTTATTCACTCTTTTGGATGGACTAGAAATAAGTGTTTCCACTACAGAAAGTTATTACTGTACATTTTCATGAAAGGGAAGTAGATTCCTGAAGATATCTAGAAAAGGGCAAAAGCTTAGAACAAATAACCTGAATGATGGAATTCAGTTCTTTGTATAAAACACTGTTCTAAAATGTGCTAAATCACTATTAATAGAGAAATGCAAATTAAAACAATTCAAAGCCACCTCATACCTATCAGATTGGCTGATGTAACAGAAAAGGAAAATGATGAATGCTGGAGGAGATGTGGAAAAATTGGGACACTAACACACTGTTGGTGGAGTTGTGAACTGATACAACCATTCTAGTAAACAATGTGGAACTATGTTCAAATAGCTATAAAACTGTGTATACTCTTTGACCCAGTAATATCACTACTAGGTCTGTAACCCAAAAAGATCAAAGAGAAGGGAAATGGGCATATCTGTACAAAAATATTTATAATAGCTTTTTTTTGTGGTGGCAAAGAATTGGGATTTGAGGGGAATGGCCATCACCTGGGGAACAGCTGAACAAATTGTGGAAAAGACCTAATGGAATATTATCATACTATAAGAAATGATGAGCAGGATAGTTTCAGAAAAACCAGGGAAGACTTATATGAACTGATGCAAAGTGAAGTGAGCACAACTAGGAGAACATTGTACACAGTAACACCAATATTGTAATGATCATCAGTTGTAAAAGACTTAGCTACTCTGATCAAAACAATGATCCAACACAATTCCAAAGAACCTATGATGAAAAATGCAATGCACCTCCAGAGAAAGAACTAATGAACTCTGAGAGCAGAATGAAGCACACTTTTTTTACTCTCTTTATTTTTCTTGGTTTTTGTATGTATTTTCTTTTGCCACATAGCTAATATGGAAATACATCTTGCATGACTTTAAATATAAAATCAATATCATATTGCTTGCCTTCTCAAGAGCTGGGGGAGGTGCAGGAAGGGAGAGAACTAGGGACTCAAAAACATTTAAATGAATGTTTAAAAAATTTAATGTAATTAGGAAATATTTACTTAAATAAACAAAAAGATTTTTAAAAATAAAGTACTTTGTAAAAAATTGAAATAAAAAATAAAAAGAAAAGAGTAAAGAAAGAATTCAGTACCCCAGGTGATATATTGCTTCTCTTGGGTTTGTCCATGGTGTCTTTCTCTTCTGATGTTTTGCTTTCACATTCTTTACTATCATCTCTTCTAATTTTGGGGCAACTTTATCAGCACTACTCTTTTTGCTGGTCCTCTTTTTTCTCTTTTATCTCATTCCTATGTTCTTCAAATTTTTCCTCATATTTCTCCTTAATTTCTGCATTTAGGACACAAATTGCCAACTGTGTTCAGGCTCTGAACTTTCATCAGCAAAGTGAGGGTGTGTGTGGGGGTGGGGGAGGTGAGTGTGGGTGTGGGTGTAAGTGTGTTCCAGGCTCAAGCCCTATCATTTCCTTCCTTGGCCTTTAGCTCCATCGGTAGTGTTAATATTGTGATTTACACCAATCTTAAGAGTTTCATCCCTTCTTGTGAGTAAGAGACTCGTTCTTCTCTCCCTGTGTTTCATTATATTCACCTCACCAGTCCCTTGTTCTTTCCTTGCTGGAAGGTCATTCTCAAATGAAAACTGGAATAGATTTGTTTTCATCTTAAAGAGCTCCTCTTTGTATTCTTCAAGTATCTTAATCTCCTACTAAGGAAAAGAAGCTATGAATCAAATTATGGGTTATGGTTCAAGTTATCCTCATTCTCAGTTAAAATTCCATAATCTACATGAGTTCCCTTGGCACTGAAGCTGGAAGCAAAGAAGCCAGTGGGTGAGCAGTTGTGGTGGTAGCCATGACAGCTGCAGTGCACAGTCAATGCTTCATCTCTGTTTCTTTCATTTAAATCCATGGTAATCCTTTGAAGAGTGCCATCCAAAATCAAACTGCAGATATCTATACCAACCTACTGGGTTCAATAATCATGGAATCCTAGACTCTTGGGGCTGGAAGGGACTTCAGAATTCCAGCCCCTCTATCCATTGTAAGAATCTTTCTATCTTACTGTTTCCTCCTCGGATACTAAGCTGCTCCTCCATCGTGGATCTTCTATGTTGTACCCACTATCTTCCGTAGTATCTGCCTTACAGTTTTATCAGAGAACTTTCTCCTTCCCCTTCAAGATGCCTTTTAATTGATTCACTGGTTCTCCAGGCACCTTGTCCCAGGCATTTTTAAGATATTCTCTTTTCCTTAGCAAAGCAATTAAATCTTCATCAAAATCATCTATATTGTCAACTATTTTCTTCTGATGCTTCAACTGCAAGACAAGATGAAAACATCACTTCTGCCCAGAAATATTTAAACTTCCTACACAGGAATTTGTAGTCACCCCCACATTTCTCCTTGTTTCTATCATTTCTTTCTATATTGAGTCAGCAGCAGGGGGTGGCAGTGGGTGAATTTAGTCTGGTCTTTAACACACATTCAAGGAAATAGCATATCTCCCAATTATCACTGTCAGGACTAAATAAGGTTGCCACTCAGAAGAGAGCAGAATGGATTACGAAAATATTTTTCCTGGGGGCAATCAGAGGGAATGACCTGAGGATAGCTTTTCCATATGAAACAAGAAGATGCTACCTATGAAGTATACCAGTATGAAGATTCCTTTGAAATGCAAATGAACTTTGTTTAATCTTTTGCACAATTAAATTCAATTCAAAAAACATTTATTAAGTGTTTGTTTTTTAAAGCCATGTCATTGACCCTGGGGATGAAAAAAAAAAAAACAACAAAATGTCCACTGACCTTTAAAAGCTCAAACAATTATGCCACAACATGTTCAAAGATAAGTATAATACAAAGGATTTTTGAAAACAGAAGATTAGCAAATGGGAGGATTAGAAAAGATCATTTAGAGAAGATAGCATGCAATCTGAGGTTTAAAATGAGGATTCCACAACACAGAGATGAGAAGAAAATTCATTCTAGATGTTTCACACACCTTGTATAACTGCACAGTGGTAGAAGATAGAAATGAGATTTCTCACAATCCCTCCAACATTTCCTTTTCTATCATATTAGCCAATCTGATAGGTATGGGGTGCTACCTCAGAGTTGTTTTAATTTGAATTTCTCTAATCAATAATGACTTAGAGCATTTTTTCATATGATTATGAATATCTTTGACTACTTCATCTGAAAACTGCCTTTCACATCCTTTCACCTTTTGTCAATTGGGGAATGACTTGTGTTCTTATAAATTTGACTTGCTTCTCTACGTTTGAGAAATGAGGACTTTATCAGAGAAACTTGCATATTTATGATTATTAACTGTGTGTTTATCTCCACCTTATTTCCCCCCTGTTTATCCTTCTCTTCCTCTCCTTTCA
>CM053623.1:415584264-415637239 GCA_028646595.1 Phalanger gymnotis
TCTTATTCCTTTCCCCTCCTATCTTGCTGTAGAGTAGGATAGATTTATATATCCAAATGAGAGTGTATGTTATTCCATTTTTGAGCCCATTCCATTGACAGTGAGATTTAAGCACTCCTTCCCTCCCTCCCCCATCTTCCCCTCCACTGTAAAAGCTCTTTCTTGCCTCTTTTTTGTGAGATAAGTTACCCCATTCTACCTCTCCCTTCCCCCCCTCCTAGTGCATTCCTCTCTCACCCTTAACTTTGTTTTTTAAGATATCACATCATATTCAATTTACACCTGTGCCATCTATCAATCTATCTATCTATCTATCTATCTATCTATCTATCTATCTATCTATCTATCTACCTATCTATCTATATTTTTTCTAACTCCCCTAATAATGATAAAAAAAATCTAGTGTGAAAGGTTATCTTGCATTCATCTCTAACCCTAATTCTCTCAAGATAATAATTCCCCAGGTAATCCATTTTATAAAAATGATCCCCTCAATTTGGCAAAATCACTGGTTGTCTCACATCTCTCATTCCTCGCACCTGGTTCCCACCACCTTTCTTAGACAGAAAGAACAAGATTGTCCTTTCCTGGGATGGAGGTGATAAGAAAAAAAAATGTCTTCTTCCCACTTTTTTGGAGGAATATACAGTTTTCACTGGTCTTGATAATTTGATGTGTAACTCCACTCATGGGGTAGGAAAGTGTGTGATGTGCATTTTTGTTCATTTGCTTCAGTGATGTCCAACTCTTTGTGATAGCTTTTGGGGTTTTTGGCAAAGATACTGAATTGGCTTGTCCTTTCCTTCTCCAGTTCATTTTTGCAGATAAGGAACTGAAGCAAATAGAATTAAGTGACTTGCCCGGGGTCACACAGCTAATAAGTGTCTGAGGCCAGATTTGAACTCAGGAAGATGAATATTCATGACTTAAGCCACCTTACTGCCCCAGAGATATGGAAGGCATCTGTATAAAGATGATAATTGTACCCATGGATACAGATGAAATCACCAAATGAAAGAAAGTGTATATGGAGAAGAGAGAAGAGTGACAAAGACAGACTCTTTCGAAATATACATGCTTAGGGTAAAGAGATGAATGATTATTCAGCAAAGTATACTGAACAGGTAGAATCAGACAGATAGGAAAACAATGTTACACAAATCAAGTGAGGAGCCACAGATAAATTAGATTCTATTGTGATTACATCTTCTTACATGGATTCTAATCATAGCTCTGGTATTGCTTCTGGTGCTACTCAACTATTCTTTTTCTTTTTAATAATATTTTATTTTTCCACAATTACCTGTTAAAAAAACATTTTTAAAATTTTTTTTAAAGTTTTGAGTGCCAAATTCTATCCTTCCCTTCCCCCTCCCTGAGAAGGCAAGCAATCCAATATAGGTTATACGTGTGCAATCATATAAAACATTTCCACATTAGTCATTTTGTACAAGAAGACAAAAGAAAAGGAAGGAAAGAAGGAAGGAAGGAAGGAAGGAAGGAAGGAAGGAAGGAAGGAAGGAAGGAAGGAAGGAAGGAAGGAAGGAAGGAAGGAAGGAAGGTAAGAAGGAAGGAAGGAAGGTAGGAAGGTACGAAGGAAGGAAGGAAGGAAGGAAGGTCATATGTTTCAGTCTGTATCCAGACAATATCAGTTCTTTCTCTGGAGACAGATAATGTTTCATCATGAGTCCTTTGAGGTAGTCTTGGATTATTGTATTGTTGAGAATAACTAAGTCATTCACTGTTCTACTCAACTATTCTAAGACTCAGTTTTTTCACTTGTGAAATGGGGATAATTTGAGATGTCCTACCGACTTCATTATCTAGCATTTAAAAACATCATCAATCAGACTCTAACCTTTGTAGTATCATTTCATCTTTCATACATTCTCCTTGAACTGCCTTGCTGGTTATTTCCAAAACAAACAATTCCATCTCTTTTCTCTGTGTCTTTGCACAAGTGCTATTCCCTGAATTGAATGTACCACCTCTGCCTCAAAGAATCCATGGCTTCCTTCAAAGCACAGTGAAGATGCCACCTTCTACTTGAGACGTTTCTTGCCAACACCACCACCACTATCTTCTGCCAGTTATTAGCCCTCTTTTCCTCTACACAACAGTTGGAATGGAATTGGCCCTGTGGGAAAACTTCATGGCCTTGTACCTAGCCCTGAGTGGCTGGAAAACTAGACCTGTTACTTAGAGACCAGATGTGTTTAATGCTTAACTAGGTTATGCTGACCAGAAACCCAGTAAGATCCAAAGACTGATGCAAGGAATGTGAAGTGTTTTCTCCCACTATATATCGGAAAATGTTTTATCTGAAAATTTCCTCCATGTTGGCCAATCAGTTACTGTTTCCTTGTTCCTTTGTTTGAATCCAACATAACATGTAAATTATAGACACTGGAGGTGGGGGGAAGTGGGCCACCCTTTTTTGGCTTTCCCCTCTGCTGGATTATTTAAAATACTACTTTCTAAATTATTTCAGCTTAGGAATCTTTTGTTGTCAGCTAAAAACACAGCCAAAATACTAAGAACCATCTATCAATTGATAAGTAATAAAAAGTATGAAGAGTTTTCATAAACATTGTTAATTTTCATAAAAATTGTAAACAGTCATCAACCACACAAAAACATGTTCCAAATTACAAGTAGTAACATATACTTGTATGTATACATGTATATGTGTATATATACGTGGATATATGCACCCACACCCACACGCTGTGAAGTTCTACCTCACTTCATGCATAGTGGAAAAGATGAAAAGAATTATGAATGTTGGAGGTCTATGAGAAGACAGAAGCACTAAATGTATAGTGACAGAGTGGTGAAGTGGTCCAAATAGTCTAGATTTCAATCCAGAATTATGTAGGACAAAAAAGATGGGGTCAAACCATTCATTCCCTTTGACTTTATAATCATTCACCTGGGTATATACCCTAAAGAAGTCAAAGACAAAAAATAAAGGCCCAATATATGTAGCAAATAGCCACAGCAGTCCTCTTTGTGCTAATAAAGAACTAACTACAAGGTAGGTAGTCATCAAATGTGAATTGGAGGGGTAGGGGAGAGAGAGACCATGGCATATGAATATAATAGAATCTTCTACTATACTAAGAAATAATGGATATAAAAAATAGAAAGGAGGAAGATTTATATGAACTGATGCAGAGCAGATAAGCACAATCAAGAGAACAAATACAAATACAACTATAAAATGAAAATTAACAATAAAGTTAAACTCTAATCCAATTTCAGTGATACCACATTTCTACTGTCTCCAAAGAACACTTGTACAACAAAAGAGGTAGAGATGTTGGGAAACCATGTGTTCATTCTTCAGTAAAGCTAAGAGAAGAGGAACCCAGAAGAAAGAAAGAGGGATAGAGCAGAAATAAGCAAATGATCCAGTACCTGGAGTGGTGAATGAAAAGCAAAGGGTAAATGGGAAACTGGAGAACTATCCCTATGGGGTTACAACAGCAGAAAGCTCTATTCTCCTCCAGGTTGTAATAAGATTCTTCCTTGGGGCAGCTAGGTGGCACAGTGAGTAGAGCACTGGCTCTGGAGTCAGGAGGACCTGAGTTCAAATCTGCCTTCAGACTCTTGACACACTTACTAGCTGTGTGACCTTGGGCAAGTCACTTAACCCACAAAACCCTGCCTTCCTCCTCCAAAAAAAAAATGAAACGTATAAAAAAAATTCTTCCTTAATATTCCACTGAATATGATTTGCTATTTCTTGGGAGATCCAGAAGACTCCTTCCAGGACATCTTATCAAATAGATTAAAAAAAGACGGGAGGCCCTTAAAACTGAACTTCTGATAATACAATAGCAAATTGTCTTAAGGAGAAAGAAAATGGGAGACATCTAAAGGAACAAATGTGACCACACAGGAGATCTCTAATAAGCTAAGATTTTAAAAGGACAAGTAGAAAAGAAAGAAAGCAAGACAAAGTAAAGAAGAACCAAAAACGTGGCAAAGAATTTTAAAAGTGGTCAGAAAAGCTAACACTGAATGTAACAGTCATTCTAGAAAGGTTTGAACTACCATCCTTCTAAGGGGGTCTTAATCACTTAAGATCCTAGGAGTTGTATTTCCTCCTCAACTCAAGAAGAGATGAAGGTATTGTGGCACTGAAAATGGAAAGCAAAGCTCTGAATTGCAACAGCAGTTTTTTTTTTTTATCTCTTTGTAGAGAATAGTTGACAGGAAGTGGAGACAGCATCAGCAGTAATGACAATAGCAGTAGATGGAGAAGGTTTTCCATGACAATGACTCAAAACCTTATAGTGGCTGAAGCATGTTCCTTTCCCTGAATCACTAACAAGTTTATTAAGAGAATTCAGCAAGGTATAGCTGAAAAATTTTGGGGACAAAAATAATTTCTCCCTTCTTTTCTGTTGTTTTTTTGCAACAGGAGGTATGGTTAATTACCAAATGTTTCTCTGTTGCTTTAAATTTTATTTGTTATTTGTATTTTTTAATTGTTTTATAGCTAAAGATATAATAATTTTAATTACTGAGTTTTGTGCTTTTACTAAAGAGAATGTGATGAAGGAGTGAACCTTTGGATAATTTATTAGACAAAATTCAACCATCTGGGAAAACTCTTCCCGGTCTGGGGAATAAAACATCTGGAGATTGGAAGTTGTATGAATTTTGTCAACAATCTATATTTTTCAGCTTTCTAACTTTGCAGAGAAGACTGAAAGAGGCAAGATCTTTATCCTAGATTAAAACTCTCATCAGTCAATCTCATTATCTCCAAGTAGAAAGGCTTGTAAAATATAATAGAGACACTGAAAATTGTTTTAAAGCTATATTTAAGGAAACAAAGTCAAACCAGAATGAACGATACCATTACCTAGAAAGAGTGTGTTAGTAGATTATAGAAGGAAAGCAAAACTCTTTCACCCATATTTTGCTCCCATATTCTCCATCAAATGTAATAATCTTCAAACTACAAAGATCAGAACATCATTAATAAGGAATTGAAACCCAACATAAGAGAGATTCTGTCTACTCCCATAGCTTTGATAATCTACTCTATGTCAATGAGTTCCAAATTCCCATATTTTCAACCCTCACTTCAAATTCACCATGACTGAAACTGAACTCACTATCTCTTCTACAAAGCTTGTCACTCCAACTAACTTTACTAATTCTGTTAATGGTGCCATCATCCCCCTAGTCTCTAGAGTTCAAAACTTTAGAGCTCTCTTTGACCTTTCCCTCTCTCTCACTCACCCCCACCATGTCCAATAACTTTTGGAGATGTAGCTAACTTAACACCACGATGACTCTTTTTACATGTTCTTCTCTCCATTCCCACAGCAACCAGTCTAGTTGAGGTCATCATCATCATCATCATCATCATCATGGGGCTGAACCATTCATTCCCTTTGATCCTCTTGTCTGAATAGTTATAAGAGCCTTAGAATTGGTCTCTCTGCCTCTAGTCTCACCCCTTCTCCGAAACACCTCTTACATATGTCAAAAGAGTTATTCTAATTCAAAGGTCTGGTAATGTCCTCGCAGTACTCAAAAATTTTCCCTTAACCTTAATTCCATAGCCTTCTCTAGAGAGACTTCATTGGTCAAACCACATCTAGATTATTGTGATCAGTTCTGGAATTACATTTTAGGAAATACACCGATGTATTGGATTCTGTCAAGAAAAAGGTGACTGGGGTAATGGGATGATGAAGCTAGTGTTCTTTCTGATTCTTTTGGGATGTCAGCCTCCAAATACAAAGAAATCAAATAGCAATAAAACCACAAAACATGAAAAGAGCTTTTGTGTCAATGTAAATAATTTTCAAGAAGTTTATCCGACTCATATATAATGATGTCCATAGTGGTTTACTTGGTTGTGGTAATAAGGCAAAACTGTAAACAATTCATTGAAGTAACTAATTGGTATTGCCCTTACACAGTCAAACAAGAGTCAGTTTCATGTCATATAAAATAAGGGAATTAGACTATGTTTAAGTACTTTATATCTGGGAGAAAGAAAGGAAATGGAGTTGAGAGGCAAAATAGCATCTAAGTTTGTCTTTGTCACCTTCCATCATCCCTTTCTGATCATCTTTCATCTTATCATAGCATCTCTTCTCAACCTGCTCAGAAAGAAGCAAGGAGATATGGAGAAAAGAATGTTCAAGTTGGAGGCAGAAGACAGCTGTATTCAAATTGTGTGATGTCAAATAAAAGTACTTTAAACCTTCAGACATCCAATGCCCTTAACTATAAAATGAGGATAAGAGTAATTCAACAGAGGGTCTTTATCTTGTGTGACATCCCAAATAGGATAGAAGGCTAATTACCAGGTCACATCAAAAACTAAAAAGAATTAAATTCTTAGGAATCCTATGGCACTTGTAGACTGATTGACTGCCTAAAACCATGAGGACCCAGTGCTCAGGATTAAATCTGTGCTTTCTTTTATATAGGGAACTCCTAGGTAAAGGAATCTTTTCTATTAATGCAGATCAGCACATTCTCTGCAATTTATAGTGTTAGACTATAGAGTAGCCTAGAGTCTTGAGAGGTTAAATGATTTTCTCAGTCACAAAGCCAGTATATGTCAGGAGTAGGACTTGATCTGAGGTCTTTCTGGCTCTAAGCCAGCTCTCTGCCCACTCTGCCATGCTCCCTCTCAAGGAGCACAGGCTATAAGGGGCAAAGAACTGAGACCAATTAGAGATGAGCAAGTCAGAGTAGTTCTGCAGTGAAGAACCCAGTGAAAATTAGAGGTTGTATCTGAGGCAGCTAGAGTCACTGTTCCCTAATAGTAGAAGCCACTTTTTAAATAGAAAAGATAATTATTACAGCTCTGCTTTCCTTAAACACACTCGATGGCATCAGATCCTAATAGAACTTTATACTTGGATTAGCCATGAAACCTTTCCTTTACTCTAAAATCGCTGAAGTGGCAGGGATAAAGGGAGGGTGGTGCCACTCATAAGGTGTGACTTTGTGATATCCATGCTAGATGGCCATGCCAAAGAGGCATAAAATGGTGTGTTTCATTCTTTGTGAAAACCTCAAACCTTAATGAGAACTATGGTCATCTTATGTGCTGATGGTTCAAGACGTATATTTGTGATTGTTTCTGAATTTCTCAGGGACTCCCATTGCAGTAGGGACTAAGTGCTACTGAGAATGTGCCCAGAACCCCAACCATACCAGCTAGTAGACAAAACAATTTTCTTTATTTGAACGGAAGAAAATAAATGTTTTTGCCATCTTGTGTAGGAAATAGGTAACTTTTAACTGAGTACTAATTGTTCTAAGCAGTAATTATGAGACCGTCTATAACAGCAGTACCTTAATGATGTGGTCTTCTGGAGCATGAATAATCCAGCGACAACTGATCAGATTTGTATAGAAATCCGGGTAGTGCAAACTTTTTATTATCCCTTCTTCAAAAAGGACAGTTAAGGCAACACAACCAAAATCTAAAATTAAAACCAAGAATAAAAGTTTTCTCTCCATTTAAGCACAAATGAAGTTTCATTTGAGAGCAAATAAGATTACATTACATCTTTAACATCCCATCATTATCTGCAAAGGTGCCATCATTTTGGTATGCATAGTTTCTTATCAGAATGGTCACTATGACAAAGACACAGAGATGCATTCAGTGTCCAATGTATCCCCTTGCCTGCCACAAAATTAAGTTTAGTTTCCATGCTCTATTTAACAATCAGGGCTGGGGACATAAATGTGTCCCTGTTTATCTTCACCTCTGTGTTCACTGTTGTTGTTCAGCCATTTCAGTCATGTCTGAGTTCTCATGACCCGATTTTGGGGTTTCCTTGGCAAAGACACTAGAGTGGTTTGCCATTTCCCTATGCAGCTAATTTTTACAGATGAGGAAACAGGCAAACAAGGTTAAGTGACTTGCCCAAGGTCACACAGCTAGTAAGTGTCTGAGGTTGGATTTGAACTCATGTCTTCCTGACTCCAGACCCATCACTCTATCACTGCACCACCTAGCTGACATGCTCAATGTTAGGACAGCCCTTCGCCCAAGATCCTGTAGCCCCAGTTTTTCACCTGAGCTACAAAATAACAAAGTGAAGTAAATTACTTTACCAGGAGAATGATTTGGTTTAAGAGCTTTGTAGGTGAGTACAAATCCAGTGCCATACTCTGTAGCATCAGAGACAAACTTCAGCCTTACTAAGCTGGAGCTAATGAAGATTGGTGAAGGGACAGCCACGCCACAGAACTTCCCTGCAAACATCAAAGATTCTTAGTTCAAAATCTAGTGAGGAAAAACAAAGATACTTCCTCAGTTCATTGAAGATGCGAAGAGGAATTGTTTACATTGCAGTACTTCAATGCTCTGGGCATTCTATCTCCTTTCCTGAATTCATTCCAACCTCCAATACCAACCCCATCCCTTTCCATTACTAATACATTTTACAATGGCTAGTCAGTATTTCTCTCCACACTCAACAAAGGTAGGTGAATTACCAAGGTTGGATCGGTCAGTCACAATGGATTATGGGACCAGAGATTTAGAGATAGACAGTACCATCTAGTTCCATTGCTTTATTTTACCAATGAGGAAACTGAGTCCCATCAAAGCTTGAAAGGTCACATAGGCAATAAAAGCCATGATTCAAATCTAGGTCCCTTGAATCCTCATCCACAGCAAAACAACCAAAAAGGAGGTTAGAAAACTAGATACCTGGTTCAAAATTCTTGAAGCAGGCTGGAACCATAACAACCTTCACCTGGCAGTTCTGTAGGAGGCTTCATGTGACAGCCAGCATAAATACTAGTCTTTGACAAATCAAAGCCCATCTCATGTCTTACTTTCATAAACATCCTGATAATATCCTTGCTAAGCCTAGATTTTGGAATCAAAAAAGTTGAATTTTTTAAGTCAAAAAGCTTCAGCTTCCCTGCTCTTCCCAGTTTCCCCAAGCCATCTCTCACTTTTCAGCACGAAAAAAGCTTAAAAATATGTTGTAAATAAACAGAAATATAATTCTAATAAGCCGATCCATTGTTAACACCATAAGCCATCAGAGGCTTCTGAGCACCAGTGAGTCCAAGCCTTCCCCCTTACCACAAATGCTCATTAGGCACTGGTTTCTTCATGGTAGCACAATGTAAACCTACTCACCAATGAGCTTGTCTTCTAGTGAATATACAGACAAGGAATCCAGGCGACAGAATTCCTCAAATTCCACATCCAAGTGGGAAAAATTGAGCCAGATGTGCATCTGCCCCATGACATGCACAGTCCAGACACACAACCTACAGACACACAGAGTGAAAAAAGGTTTGGGGTTCTAAATGGCAAGTGCAGGTGATGAAGATCAAACAGATGCAGCTGGACTTGGGAAAGGGGAACAACTGAATGGTGCTTACTCACTCATCGCTTCCATAGAACTGGTGGGGATGTCTTGGGAAGTGGAGCTGCCCCTCAGGCCCTGAGAGCTGGCCATCTTGGTCACTGCACAGGGCTTGGAAAGGAAGCCAAGAAAGAACAGCATTGGACAGTGATAAGTAGCATTATTTGAACCCAAAAAATATAAACAAACCACTCCAGTTCTGTACTTGTGTTGCTGGTGACATTGTGTGTCCTAGGTAAGACTGCATGGGGTGTCTTTGCATCTGACTAGGGCCTGATGCCAAGTGAGAAAAACAAGAGCAGTGAAGCTTAGTTCCTGTTGGATGCAGGAATGCCAAGTCCTGCAGGGGCCACCTGGTAGAGACCAAGATGAACATGAGAAGTGACTATACATGATGCCTTCATAATAAATCCTTACAGGCTACCTCTTAACTCATTTCATCTTTCATGTGTGATAACGGAGGTCATCCTCTCATCCAGACCTGTTACTTACTGAAACTAGAAACAGACATCTGTTCAGTTACAAGAGGACTCTCCCCCAATATTCAGAAATATAAATAAGCTTATTATTTCATAGGGTCATAGATTTAGGACTAGAAGGCACCTCAGAGATCAGCTAGTCAAATCCTGCTCATTTTACAAATGACAAAACCAAGACCCAGAAAAGTTAAATGAAAAGCCAACAGTTACAGAGGCATTAAGGGTCTGAGCAGAGATCTGAATTCAGGTCCTCAAACTAAAAATCCAGCATTCTTTCTACTTCATCAGTGAACTGTTGCTTACCCACAGAGCTTCTCATCCTTTGCCCTGGGTGAAGAAAGAGAAAGCCTTTTAACACAACCATATTTGTGAAAATCCTGCTCCAATTCATCCAATAGTCTTACAAATATTCATCATAACTTGCATTTATTTATATAACAACTTACAGATAATAAACATACATAGTTATATAATATTTGCAATTTAATAATATCTAATATTTATAAAGTACTTTAACATTTACGGAAAAGTCTTTATTCATTATCTCATTCAAGCTTCACAAAAGCCCAATGAGGTGGGAGCTACATGTAGAGAATTGTCACAGGATCATGGAAGCACAGATTTCAAGCTGGAAGGGGTTCCATTTTATGAATGTGGAAACTAGGGCTTAATGAGGTCAAGTGACTTGCCCAAGGTTCCACAGATAACAAAACTGTGATTTGAACCCCTGTCCAACTTTAAATCCAGTACTCTTTCCACCATACCATGCTATATCTTTGGACACACCCAACCTCTTTCCATGGATATCCAAGCTATACCTTTCCAAGAATTGTGGTACTAAAATTGACCTTCCAATGTATGTTTCTCCAACGTCCAGTTGACAGAAGCACATATTGAAGAAAGAGAATGTAGTTCAAGGAATAAGTTCTCATTTCAGATCTCTTGTTTACTGTGTTACCTTAAGCAGGTCATCTAACATCTCTGTGCCAACCTCACAAAGCTTTGTGAGGTTAAAATGAGATAATGATTACAAGGCATTTTCCAAAACTCTATAAATGGTTTTTTATTATTATTTGACCATCACTGCAGGCAGATCAAAACACTCATTAGATCTGACACTTTGGTTTCTGGTTTCTTTTCTAAAGAGTTATTTTGGGTCCCTCGGAAAGCTTCCTAGGTGAAGCAGTATTTAAGTTGGGCTTTAAAAGATAAGTAAGAGTTCAATGGGCAAAGATTGGAAGGGATGAACATTCTTGGAACTAGGAACACCTTGAACGAAGACACAGAGATGTTAAGATAAACTCAATAATGTAAAGGGGAAGAGCAGAGAATTGTCATAGAATCAGAGATCTAGACTTAGTAAGAACCATAAATATCAAGTCCAACTCCTTTGTTTTTCATGAGGAAACTGAGGGAGAGAGAGGTTAAGTAACATGCTCAGGCCCACACAACTATAGTGTGGGATGAGATATAAGCCTATGCCTTCCTGAATTCAAATTCAATACCCTATCTACTACACCATGCTGTCCCTAAGCCAGTTGGACTAGAGCAGGGGTAGGGAACCTTCAGAGGTGACTGAATCATTTTCACAGAAGTGAAATTTGGATTCAATCAAAGGGCTGCACTTCGGGACCTAGTGATTCCAAAGTTCACAGAACAAATAGGGATATTTGTTCTGTGAAGTTTGGATTCAGTCAAAGTGCTGCACTTGAGGACCTAGAGGGCCACACGTGGCCTCAAGGCCACAGGTTCCCCACCCCTGGACTAGAGTACATTATTTAGAAGGGACTTCTAGGAAATAAGTTAGGAAAGAAGGGTGATGTTGATTTGCAGAGGCCCTTGAATGACAAACAAGTCTAGACTTTCCTCATGAAGAAACAGGGAGTCACTGGAGATTTTTGAGCAGAAAAAATATGCTCAGATCTAGGAATTTTTAAAAGATTATTCTGAAAGCAGTGTGAAGAATGGATTGATAAGGAGGAGAGTGAAAATGGCCAACCGTAAGACAGTTGCCTTAAAAATCCAAATGAGAGGTAATGAGGGCCTGAACTAGGGTAGTGGCAATCAAAAGAGAGAGAACAAATACGAGAGATATTGAATCGATGGCCAAGCCATAACCAAGAATGCCATAAGAGAACAAGTGCTATAAGCCATACCAAGGGCAAGCGACATACAGGATGCTCTCTATTTAGGGAAGAAAGAACATAGTTCCATGAGGGGAAAGGTAAAGACCCCAACATATCATGATGGAGCTACTGCTTGAGTAGCTGTCCAGGTTAGGGGGGAGAACAGTAAGGGATGACCTTACACCAGTCTACATCCAGTAATTTCTATTTTATCTAATCTTGCTAAATGCTAAGCTCCATTGTTTCCATATGATTCAAAGACAGTTCTGTTGATACCCTCTACATTCAGTGCCCAGGAACAAGGTGCTCCGTTGTTTACTCACCTTACCCACTCCAGATAGAATAAAGAGAATCTAGTAGCTAACTAAATGTGGGAAGCAAGGAAAAGAAAAGAGCTAAGATAACATCAAGGTTAGGAGAATGGGAAATGCTGCCATAGACAGAAATAATAAAGAAAATCCATTTTGAAGGATAAAGAAAATGAAGTAAGTTTAAAGTATATTCAGTTTTATTAATCAGTGGGATATCTAGGTGGAGATGTCTCATGGCACTTGGTGCAAGACTGAATGAAACTCAGAAGAAAGATCAGAACCACTTATGTAGATTTGAGAGTCATCTGTATAGATGTACTATTTGAAGTCCTGAGAGTAGATGAGATCATCAGTGAGAGTATAGATAAGAAATAAAAGGGTGAGGGATGGATTCTTAGAAAACACCTAAATTAAAGGTTGAAGAAGAAGGTGATCCAGCAAAGGAAATCAAGGAGTGACTAGAGAGGTATCTAGAAAAGCAGGAAATTGTAGTATCCCCGAAGTCAAAGAAGGAAAAGGAGATCAGGGTCACCAGCAGATAAAGTAGCTAATTCACAAATTTCAGTTGTGCCATATAGTTACGGAATGTCAGAACAGAAGAGACTTTAGAAATTTTTAATCCAACTACCTCATTTTATTGCAAGGGATATTGCTGATAACTTAATCAAAAAGGAAGGTACAATGTGACATCAGAAATCAATGTATTCCTAATTATTGCTATAGGACTGTCTAAATACTTTTTAAATTAATTGTTAAATTATCATATTAACTCCACTGAATCTCTAAATTAAATACATTTTACTCTGGATGGACATCTTGAGAATAAATAATTCCTATATGCTCTGTGAGGCACAAAAGCATAATTTGGAGGCCGCCTTCCCTCCAATTCCTCCAGGTCTTAACCTCCAACCCTACACTCTTTGCCCCCACCAAAAGAGTCATTCTAACTTGGGTCTCTACAAGACATTGGCTTTATTACCCATTTCAATAGTGTTGTGAATCCAGGGAAGCACCTTGGTCAGGTCTGTAAAGACCCCTGGAGTTCCTCTGTAACTGGCAATTTTCTGACAGTTGTGCCTCCAGCTGCGAGCACATCCCATCCCCCAGGAAGTCACGCCAGCTAGAGTCCAGGCCCCATGCTTATTCCTGCACATCAGGGAGCCCCCTGAATCACCCTATAGGAAGAGAAACTCTGTTGTCATCAATGTCAGTATCAGTACCAAGTAGAACTTCTTCCATTCCTTCCCTTGGAACTTCTATGAGAGTAACAAGGAAGCCTCCTTAAACTCTGAGTTAAATGAGTTCTGGGGAATGGGGATAGTATAAATGAAATACCCAGATAGTCCTCAAAACATTATAGCCTACACTTTCACCCTCTTTCTTTTCCCTCTAGTTGTTTCTTCTGTCATCCTGAAGGAATAAATATCCCTAAGCAAAGCTTCTCAATTTCTCCCCTCCCGGATCCCATAGCTGAAGCTCAAGAAACAAGAAAATCATGCTAATGTTACTGGCTCTCTGTTTAGGACTGGAGAGAATGTTTCTTGACATGTCAACAGAAGACAGGGAAAACAGAAGACAATGGCCAGAATAATGCACAAATGGAATAAGTCAATCACCAAATAAGAGAACTGACCATTCTTCATGTATGGGAAGAGAAATAAGCATCCTCTAGCTATTAAATCTTATCCTGTAGCTGAGGGTTGAGTAATCTCTCTTAGCTCCCACTGCTTGATGCCTGAGAGAAAGAGATCAAATCAACAGTCCAAACGGGCTTTTGACTTATCTTTTCTGGCTCTGATTTAGCTCCTTAGACTCACCACCTCCAAATTCCAGCCCTTCTGTCCTCAAGGGTAATCACGAAGAATTGGTTAATCCATCTCTCCCCAGGAAAGCAAAGCAGAATGAGAATTTAGCCTGTCTATTATCAAGTCAGGCTCTGCTTTCCCCTACCAACCTGACATGCATCCTTTCCCCCATCTGGAAAGCCAGCACAGAGAAGGGTATTGCCCTTGATAGGCCTCTTTAAAGTCAACAGCATAGCTGCACACTTTCTCTTGGTCAGAATGGGCAAGTCCACTTGATGCAAGACTTGAGGGAGGCGGCCATCTAGGAAAACAAACCAATACAGAGATATAACAGAGCATGGAGTCTCACAGTCTCTTGCACATAGAGTTTACCAGACCCAGGTTCCCAGGGCTCAGGTTCAAGTGTTTATCATATTGAGTTGTAGATGGATCCAGTGGGATGGGATAGGGGCTCCTTACTCTCTTCCAGACGACCCCAGCCTGCGGTGGTGCAGATGAATCCTGGCTTAAAAGTTTCCCCCTGTTTGGGAAGGCATACGGGCCCAACAAATTGGCCTGTAGGAAATGACAAAAGAACTTGTCCAAGCCTGGAGAAGATACCCGGGCTTCAGGCTCCCTTGCAGGACACAAAAATGCAGCTATATCTTTATTGAGCAACCAAGATCTCTTAGATTTGCTTTGACCCCTAAATGGTGTTTGTTCTTTATCTCCCTTTGGCAAGCATCCTTCCCAAGCCCTTAATTGTCATCAGAGTGGCAGAAAAGCCAATGGGGGAAGCAACTCCTAGGCAGGAATGGGGAACCTGCTGCCTCAAGGCCATATGTGGCCTTCTAGGTCCTTGGGTTCAGCCTTTTGACTGGATCCAAGTTTTATAGAACAAATCCTTTTATTAAGGGGATTTGTTCTGTGAAGTTTAGATTCAGTCAAAGGGATGCACTTAAGGACCTAGAGGACCACATATGGCCTTGAGGCCACAGGTTCCCCACCCCTGTTCCAGAGAAACACTAGAATCAAAGAAAGCCTTGGCTCTCTTCTCTTTTACCTTCTATAAACATGGGGCTGGAGAAGAATTATCAGCAACGATAATGACCATTGCCCAGAATGCCTTAACCCAACCTTCTGGTCATACCCAGACCTAAAATTAGATCAGGTTTCACAGACCAAGAGCAATTGCTTTAGAGGGTACCCGTGAACTCTACTGTCAGAACACGAGCTGGCATGGCCCAATGGAACTAAGGGCAAAGCAGCCTGGATTCTTTCTAGCCTCAGATGGTTACCAAACTTGAATGTGCCATTCATCTTCAAGAGGGCAATGTCATAGTTCATTGGTTTCCTGAGTGTGAAATATGGGTGTCTGATGATAGTATCCACAGAAAGGGTCTGCTCTCCTTGTTCTACCAGATTCATATCATGTTCTCCTGCAGTAACATTCAGAAAAGTTTTCATATCCCTATGGAGAAGAAGTATAGTTTAGGGAAAACAAGGGAACAAGTAACCATAGAGATCCCACAGGCCACAAGTAGTAAATAGCAATCACCATTAACCAGTACTAATTAAATATCTGTGTGCGCAGGTATCTGGACTAGTCCCAGAGGGAACACCTCCTCTATCCCAATGTGGAGATTATAATATGCCCTATAACTAATTCTAGAGTCTGTTAGTACAATATCCTGCCTCCAACTTTGAGCACGAAAGTACTCTATTTCTGGCCATGAATCACATGACAAAGGGGGAAATACCAGCTGGCCTCCAACCATGTGACTATCCATTCTTACTTATGCATGACACAGTGAGCAGCTGTGACCACCCATTGGGCAGAGATAATAGTTCCTCCACAGAAGTGCTTTTCTCTTCGTTTCAGAGACACCTGAAGGACAAAAACCTTAGATAATGACAATGTCTTTTATTTGAGAATATAGGTTACAAAGTCTTCTCCTCCCTAATCCCATTTGATTTTCTTAATTGTACAACAAACTGGGTAAGAGAGGGGTCCCTAGCCCAACTATTCAAATGAGGATCCCAATTCTCAGAAAGGTAAAGTGATTTCACCAAAGTCACACAGTTACTAAACGGTTTTCGAAACCATTTTCAAAACCATAGAAAATCCATAGAAAATCTTTTTTAAACCATAGAATAAGAGGTTTAGAGGTGGAAGAGACCCTAGAGCCTATCTAGTCCAATTCCACTTTAAAGATGAGGAAACTGAGACCTAGAGAGGTTACATGACTTGTCCAAGATAACACAGGTAGTAAGTGACAGAGACAGGATCAGAACCCAGGCTTTCTGACTCCCAACAAAGTACTCTTTTCTACTGTCCTATGCTGTCTCCCTAATCTCTAAATACTTTCTCCACCACACCAAGCTTACATGTAAAAAGAGGTAGAATGAACAACTATTTTCAAGAAATCCGCAAACCTAAAAGCCCAGAAACTAAATAGGCCCCAAAATAGTGACCCAGAATTCATAGTAGTTACAAGGACTGAACACCAAGAAGCTATTGGATCTCAGATAAAACTCCTTTGGTATTTAGAGCCCCTCGCAGTCTAGCTCCATGTCTACTTTTATTTTGGGGGGGTGGGGAGAGGCAACCGGGGTTAAGTGACTTGCCCGGGGTCACACAAATAGTAAGTGTCTGAGGCTGGAACTGAAGTTAGATCCTCCTGACTCCAAGGACAGTGCTCCCTCCACTGTACCACCTAGCCACCCTGACCTTCCAAGACTTTTGTCATATTACTCTGCCTCTTGCAATCTATCTTCTGGCCAAAGTGGTCTTCCCGTTGCTCATTGTACATGGCATTCTATCTCCTGCTTTCATGATTTTGCTCAAGCTGTCTCCTTAGAATGATTTCCACTTTCATCTCTATCTAGAGTTAGTTTGAGGGCCTTTCTTGATTCTCCCCTCACTGTTAGTGCTCTCCACCTGCTCCCCCCAAAAAAATTACTTTTATTTACTTTAAGCATATATTATATGTATGTATCCTCATAGTAGTATGTAAGTAAGGTCCTTGAACATAGGGTTTTATTGTTTTTTTTTCCTTTGTATTCCTAGCAGCTAGCATAATGCCTTGCATATAGGAAGTACATTGAACAACCAGAAACTGTGGCCTAGGGTATGTCAGATACACCCCATTCCTAGGCTAGGGTCTGCTAACATAACAATGTTCAGTTCTCCTTTCCAGAACTTTAATGTTTCCATAATGTCATTTCCATTACCATATGGGATAGTTAGTCCACTGCCCATCCAGCTCCTTCTGGAAATTCAGCCTGACTCTAGTTTGTAACATATCCATATCTCTCATTGTATCTCACTGGTTTCAGTAAATGTGAACCTACTCTCTTGGATGTAAGCACCAATCTGATGGCTCTGACGCTTTTTAACCCATGTTTGGAATTTCCCACCATTTCCTAGGAATACAAATGACCTCAAAAATAGGCCGTCTTTCAGATTTGGAAAAAAAAGCAACACACAAGAAACCTACCAACATCATGTTTGCGCTTGAAGAAAAAAAAAATTGGAAAATACTTAAATTTGAATATTTAGAAAATATTAGAGGCCCTATGGAAAAATACAGAAAAAAATATAAAAGTTTTTCCTGTTCCTTCAAGATTACCCAAGCAAGAACCCAGCAGACCTGGGTTCAAATTCTGCTTCTGCCATTGGCTACTTAGGTGACCACGAGCAAGTGATTTAACCTTTCTGGGTTTCAGTTTCCTCATCCGAGAAATGGAATTTTGGACTAGGTAACTTGCAATGTCCCTTTTGGCTCAAAATCTTTAATCCTAGGATCTTATAACTCCAAAACAGTATATGAAAAGTATATGAAAAAGGTGTAAACCCAATACTAGTTGAAGTCTGAAGCAGGAAATGCCCCTGACAAAGGTCATCAAAGGTTTCAGGAAGAAAGCATTTGATATCGTTCTTAAAGAATAGACAGAGTAAACACGTGGAAATAGGGTCAGTGGAAGAGTTGGAGAGGACATTCCAGTTATAGGAACCAGCAAGAACAAGGGCACAACAGAAAGCATATATAGGGGACGGCATGTTGTTTTGAACACATCTTTTCAGGAGCCCATCTAAAGCATACAGCAAAGAACATATATGTTAGCATGTTCTCAAAGGGTAATGAGCTGGCCCCAGACTCCCTGATAGCTCCTCAGAAACTGGAACCTTTTTTTTCTGAGACATCATTCATTCCTGCCAAGACAGTCATTGCTTAGTACTCACCTGCCATGGATATGCTCCTTTTTCAACTGGGCTTCCTCCAACAATGCGACTGAAATGGCCCAAGTAATCCCACAGCTGGTTATCTATTGCACTCCGTCCACACATGTGACCTAGGGACCCAGAACAGGGAAACCATGAACAGGCAGTGAGCTCTCTGACATTCCAGAGTCCTGAAGAGAACCCTCCTGAACCAGAAGGTACAAAATTTAGTTGACCAATATGAGTAGGGCTCCACTGATTATTTCACACACTCAAATGAATCACCATTTTTAGGTAATTACCATTGTTCCTGAGTGAATCAAACAGAACTGAGTCTCAACAGAGCCTATACCTTGAAACAATCAAAACCATCAGGTGAAAGATTTGGTTCTTCCCAAAGGAATTCATATTACCTACTTTAATATGTAGTCCCTAGTCTGTTCTTCTTTCCTTTCCACATCATAAAGCACAATTTAACAGATACCTTTTCAGAAAGCATATCACAATAGATTTTATATATTAGGGAAAGCTTCCAAAATGGACTATGTCCAAAAAGGATCATCAAACTAAAAAGGATATAGGCATCCATCTCAAAGCTGAAATGACTTGAGTATTTCTTTAGTCCCAGCCCTTCATCTTGCAAATTAAGAAACTGAGGGTCAGAGGGCACTTTCCCAAGTTCACACCTAACAGAGATGCTTCTCTGCTTAATTAGTTCTCTTGCCAATGAATAATAATAAATATAATCAGCATTTATATAGCACTTTAAGGTTTGAAAAGCACTTTTAAGTATCTTAATAATGTCTATTTTGACAGTTATATTCCTGACTTAACATTTCATCCAACTGACAGCTGCTAAGGATTTGAAATCTATCAAAATAATCATTATTGAATCTGGAAAAAAAAAAGGAAAAAGTTCTGTTTCTGCATAATCTCTCCCCTCTCCCTACCAAATTAATTGGTTGGTGTATGGTATTTTTATGTAACTTTGAAAGATAGCTTGATGTTGTAAAAAAAAAAAAAAGCACCAAATTTGAATCAGAGAACTAGGTTCAAATCCACTTTGTACAACTGTAGGGCCATGGGCAAATTTCAGCCCTCTGGGCATGATGAGTTGATCATTTTAGCTCTTTAGCTCTGATCTTTGTCCAGTAGTCCCTAACAAACATGTTGTCAGTTAACAAAACAAAGCACCAGGTTGAGAGCACAATTGTCAGCAAAGGCATTCAATATTATCAGACATTCTTAATTTATCCACATAACTTTGTCCATTTACATGGATCTCTCTTCTCCTCTAGAGAGGATAAAGAAATGAGGGCAGACAGGGCCTGGAGGCTTTGGAAAGGAGAAAGAAGGCAGGAGTTCAACTGAGGAGGGGACATCCCTTCTTTCATGCCTCAGCTTGTTTTCTCTAGAGTGAAAGGACCACATTTTCTTATAAATTCTTTCTCTCCAGTACACCGTGCAGTGCATCAAACACAGAAGACATCGTCAAGCTATGAAACTGGGGAAGTAAGCACTTTTAAATTTGACACAAGTTGAGGAACCATACTTCATGTGGGAGTCTCTGCTACTTTGTCGTTCAGTCATTCAGTCATGTCTGACTCTTCATGATGCCATTTGGGGTTTTCTTGGCAAGGATACTAGAGTGGTTTGTCATTTCCTTCTCCAACTCATTTTACAGATGAAGAAACTGAGGCAAAGTTAAGCGACTTGCCAGGGTCACACAGCTTAATAAGTATCTGATGCCAGATTTGAATTCAGGAAGATGAGTCTTCCTGACTCCAGGCCCAGCTGTCTAGCCAGCGAGCCACCTAACTGGCCAATCTTCTCTGTACAGACATAGAAAATGGTCATTTGCTTGCAGAAACTGAAGGTCAGGCTCAGCTCCCTGGACTTATCATAAAAACCAAACAGCCTGCCTTAGAGCTTAAACCAAGTCCATGAAGCCGGACTTCCAAAATCTGGCTTCCCCCTTACTCCTTCCCCTTAAATAACTCTTCTATGTTTAACTCCTTTGGAGCAGAAGACAATCCTTAAACAATGACAGAGGCTGGTTTTCTGTCGCTATCATTTGAATGACTTTTATAATAACTTTTGTAATACTTTAGAATTGGGACATACTATTTCCTGAAGTGAAATTCACTGAAGCACAGCCAGGAAACACCATGGTTCTGGGGCCTGGCACCAACACAATCAGGAAGGAATTTGTCAGGAACCTTTGTTGGCTTATTTTTTCAAGGGAAATGTACCATTTAAAAAAGCTAGAGGAGATACAAATTTCATGTTTTCCAGAAGGTTGATACATGACATTTGTCTAAGGTATTCAAAATTTTTAAAATATTGACTATTTTCCTAATTAAATGATTAGAAATTATTGTAATTGAGCAGTACCTCCAAATGATGGAAACTACTGTAGGTTTACTAAGAAGAAATCTTAATGAAGTTCAACTCTAGTCTTCCATTCATAGTTCAAATGTCAATTAAAGAAATGCAGCACAAAACAATTAAAATCAGCAGTATTCATGCCATAAAATTTACCACCTGGTATTCCCCCAGAGAGCTCCTGCAAAGAAATGATGAGTTCTCATCCCAGAATCCTGCACATATTTCCAGGAAGACCCTCTCTGCAAGAAGATACTTGTTATCATGGCTCATCTCAATCCTACCTCTCAGAAGAGACTGAGATGCATAGTTTCCTGCTCCAAAACAGACCATTCCCAGAAGTAAAATCAATTTCCAAGTTGTTCCTGACATTTTAAGGCTGAGACAACTCCCTGAAAGCCCAGGAGAGAGTAGACAGAAAAGAACAGTAGGAGAGAACAGTAATCAGCCAATTAAAATGGAAGTTACTTATTAATCCACAGATAAAGGACTTAACCATGCGCATCTAGCTCTTCTAAATTTGTCCAAGCACAGCGGCTTCTTGCTAAGATCATTATAACCGAAAACACATTGGAAGCTATCTAAGAAACAGCCCACCCAAGACAAGGAGATGACTGTATTGTAAAATGCCATGCTCCAGCAGCTCCATGCCACTCTGATCACACTGATATCTCCACTGCTATCAAGGAGAATAGCTTCTAAGTGATTTATTTCCAACTTTCACTTAGCATGGCTGCCCCCCTGGTATGAGGAAGCTCTTGCTTGCAAGGGTTGAGTGCCCTCACTTAATAGAAACAACCAATTCTGAAACATTTTTCAGTTTTCTTGACTGAGTGGTAGAAATATCACCAAATTATTAGAAGAGGAATAGATATGAAAAATAATTGGGGAACAAGCAAAGGAAACCTACCATCTCCATGGCTTGGTCACAATGGCTTCCAGGGCACTCCCAATCTTCCTTTATTACTTCATCATGTGGATCACAGTCTTCTAAAGCTGAGCCTTAGAACACCCTAATATTCTTCTTCCTCAAAAACAAGGACTTTCATCTCAATTCAGTTCAATTCAAGAGGTAATTATTAAGAACCTACCAAGGAAACACTGTTCTGGCATTAATGGAGAAATAGATATGAATTAGTCATAGTTGCTGTCCACAAAGAATGTATAGTAAGAAACAGAAGTAACAATAATGACATTACATAGGAAGACAGCAAGATTTCACTGGCCAAAATATAGCATCAAATTTTGGGGAGGGAAGGGTTAGGGGTATGGTAAGATTAGTACTGAAAAATATGCAAAGTAATGGAAAACTAGGTGGTAAGAGGATGATGACCTTGCCTCCTTCACATTTGTTGTGGGTCAAATCTATTTGTTTTCCAATCCTGAAAGGATCTTTGAAATCAGCTGTCTTATTCATAACCCGATTTCTACTTAGCTCCTATGGAGTTTCTCTGGCAGAGCCCTATGAGATTAGTTTTTGTGGCACAGGACCCCCATAAAGGGTCAAATGGGAACTACAGGAAACTTTTTTCTGCCCAAGTTAGAAACTAGTCTCAGAAATTAGAACCATGATTCAGCCCCAGACACAAGGAATGGAAAAAGATTTGATATTATCTAAAGAATAGACTACCTGTTTTTTGTTCAGCAGCCCTTTACCTGGGTGAAGTAGCTCATAGCTTTTAGTATGACTCAAAAACCATCAGCCTACCTGCCAAGGAGAGGCTTTCTAATCATCGTACCCTAGGAGACAGGAGCTGAAGGTAGCCCTGAAAAGACGAATCCAAGAAGTTGGTGGCAATAATCAATACCCAGCAGCAAACACAAGACCCACAGAGCCATGTACCCAGGAGAACATGCAGACATGATGCCCAACAGAAAGTGATTGAAAGCAGTGTGAAGCTGTCACCAGAGGATATGAGCAGCCCTGTAATATCAGATATATGATTTGTCATGGCCATTTCTGTGCCATATGAGATCCCTATGTGTGCCTTTGATAATGGTCTCTGGTCACGCAGGTTACATCTATATGTTTTCTCTAGTCATGGGTACCCTTTCCACATGTTATATATGGAAGGATATATACCTTGTATACATGGAGCAGTTTTATTATTTTATTTAGTATGCTATTTGAGGAAATAGCTTTTGTTCGAACTAGTGTTATCTCCTGACTAGCTAGTTAAAAAAAATTACACAGGCATGGGTCAATGAGCTATGGCCTTCGGTGAATTCTATCCCTTAAAGTGGCTCAAACCTGGGGTGACATTCTCAGAGTGGTAGTTTCTTAGGGACTATATAATACAATACAGTTTTATGGGGTTTTAATTACTTTTATATTTCACTCATATATTCAGAATAAAGAGACATGACTCACACTCCAGGAACTGACCTAACTCTAAAATACTGGTATCAAAACGAAGGGGAGAGTGAGGACAAAGACACTTTTGTGGCAGAACCACCTGGGCTCTTAGTCATTTGCTCTAATCTTGAACTCTAGAACAGCACACAAAGTTCCAACATGCCCAGAAGTGCAGACTGCACATGAGTGGCCTGTTGTCCCTTTATCTAAAAAATAAATGAGCTAATAAAGTACATATTACAATTCAGGGTTAAAAATAAAAAATCCCCCACACCTATGAAGAGAACAATCCTGTTGGGCAAACTGGATAAGAATGCTCCTGTAATCTGATACAATTCCTTTGATGCCTGGTGCTCTCACCTTTTGGATTTACCATCCACTCTAGCCATTCCTACTGACATTCCCTCCTCCCTTTGGAGGGAGCAGGAAGGAAGGGCCATGTCTGACCATGCTACATTATATACATTATCCCATTTAGTCCTCTTAACCAATCAATGGCATAGTTAAGTATTATTGCACCAGGCTATAGACAGTGTTCAATCATATTTAGTCATGTCTGACTCTTCATGACCCCATTTGGGGTTTTCTTGGCAAAGACACTAGAATGGCTTACCATTTCCCTTTCCAAAGATTCTAGAGTAATTTACCATTTTCTTTTCCAGCTCATTTTACAATTGAGGAACTGAGGCAAATAGTTAAGTGACTTGCCCAGGGTCACACAGCTAATAAATATCTGAGGCCAGAATTGAACTCAGATCTTCCTGACTCCATGGCTGGCACTCTATCCACTGTGCCACATAGCTGCCTGGGAGGTTCATTTACTTGCTCACAATTATACAACTAGTATATCATAGAGTCAGAAACTGAACCCAGATTTACTGACCCCAATTCAAGTAATCCTTTAATGAAACAACACAGTCTCTGACACAATCTAGTAAGAGAGGTAAGATGTAGTCCACATAACCATAATACGAAATAGATATTCTAAATTTATCATTGATGTACAAAGAACTATGGGAGTTCCAATGAAGGGAAACAATTTCCAAATATGAGGGTCAGAAAAGGCTTTGATAGGGGAAGTCAAAGATAGGATAAGGGCCCTGGGAAAGAGAATTCCAAGCATAGGCAATAGTCTGAGCAAAGGCGTGGTGGCAGGAAAGAATAGGACATGTTCAAGGGAACATAGCCCAGTTTGACCAGAATGTAGAACATGTGGAAGAAATTAACCTAACATAAGACTAGAAAGGCAAGAAGTCTCCAGAGAATAGAGGGTTTTGAATACCAAGCTAAGCTTTTCAGGTTTTATCTAGGAAACAATAAGGAACTATTGAAGATTTTCGAGTGAAATAATTACAGTCATATCTATGCTTAAGGAAGCTTCCTCTTGAAGCCTTTGTGGGATACATTGTAAAGTGGGAAGAGACTGAAGAAGGAGAGAAACTTAAAAACCAATTGTAACATGGTGGCACAATGGATGGAGTGCCTGGTCTGGAGCCAGGAAAACCTGAGTTTGAATTTGGCCTTTAACACTTCCTAGCTGTGTAACTCTAGGCTAGTCATTTAATATCTGTTTAACTCTGTTTCTTCATCTGTAAAATGGAGATCATGATAGTACCTACTTCCCAGGTTTGTTGTGAGGATAATATGAGATAATACTTGTAAAGTACTTAGCACAGTGCCTGGCACATAGTAAATGCTATATTTTCTTGTTGTTCACTCATTTTCAGTCGTGTCCAACTTTCCATGACCCCATTTCCGGTTTTCTTGGTACAGATACAAGAGTGATTTTCCATTTCCTTCTCCAGCTCATTTTACATGTGAGGAAACTGAGGCAAACAGGATGAAATGACTTACCGAACGAAGGTCACATAACACAAAAATGTGTCTTCCTGATTCCAAGCTGGGGATTCTGTCCACTGCACCACCTAGTGGCCCTAAGTGCTCTGTAGATATTAGCTATTACTATCAATGGCTGTGGAAATAGAAAGAAGCAGAGAAATGTGAGAGAATTGCATAAAATATAAGAAAAATACAATTTGGGAACTGGAAGTGGAGTTTGAGGGAAAGGGATAAATCCCACATAGTTGCTTCAAGTCTGAATCATAGAGTCATAAAATTTCAGAGTTAAAAAGACCCTTAGTAGCCATTTAGTCAAACCCATGGCAAAAAAAAAAATCCCTAGAAGAGAACACAATGATCACTCAGCGTTGAAATTTCTAATGAGGAAGACATTATTATTCCTGAGTCAGCCTTTGGGATACCTTTGGGATATTCCAAATGTTAGAAGTTTCTTTGCTTGTTTGTTTTCTGACACGAAGCCAAATTTGCCTCTTCAGGCTCCCACTCATGCTACTTGCTTCTGCCTTCTGGAGCAAAACAAAACAAGCTGAATCACTTATACATGACATCCCTTCAAGTAATTGAAAACAGCTATCACTCTTCCACGTGTTTTCTCTCCTGTAGGCTAAACATGCACAGTTCCTTTAAAAAAAAATATCCTTCATATGGCAGTTTCTGAAAATGCTTTATTATCCAAGCTGCACTCTGTTGAATGGTTTCTGGTTTATCAAAATCCTCCCTAAAATGTGGACCCCAGAACTAAACACAATACTCCAAAGGTAATCTAATTTGGGCAAGGTATGATGAAACTATCACCTCTTTATTCTTGGAAGCTATACCTTTTCTTGATGCAGCCTAAGATTGAATTCACTCTCTTGGCTGCAGTGTGAAATTGTTAATTAATTTTGGACTTATAGTCCATTCAAACCCCCAAATCTTTCTCAGATATACTGTTGCATATCATGCTTCCCACACTACACTAGTGAAATAGATTACTTGAACACAAGAGTAAGATTATGTTTATGCCTATTAAATTTCTCCTTAGATTCATCCCTAGCCTATAAATATTTGGCTGGGGGAGATCTTGATGGTCATCCAATGTGATAGCTATCCCTCCCAGCTTTGTGTCATTTGAAAATTTAATAAGCATGTCATTTATGCCTTTGTCCAAGTTGCTGAATAAAAATGTTAAACAGCATAAGGCCAAGCACAGATCCATGAGGCACTCTACTAGTAATCTCCATCCGAATTGACATAGAACCATTACTGATTACTCTTTGAGTCCATTCACTCAACCAGGTCTGGATCCATCCTTAATCTAGTCTGGTTTGCTCTATCATTTCCACAAAAATAATAATAGATACCTTGGAAAATTTAAGTAACAATATCTACAATATGCTCCCGAGTTACCAGTTCAGTAACCATGTCACACCAGGGATTGTTTTGTTTCCCAGGGCTAGGGTGACTTCTACAAATCCACTCCCATGTTTGCTCCATGAAGTACACCTCCAATACATTTGAATGAACAGAGTGAAATGAGTCCAGAGAACAATGTATACAATGACAACAATATTATAAAAGAAAATGAATTTGAAGAGCTTCAGAACTCTGATCAATGCAGAAAATAATTATTACTTAAAAGATTGATGATGAAGCATGCCTTGTGGCAGAAAAATGGTGCACTAAAGGTACAGAGCAAGAAAACATTTCATGCACAGTCGATTTGTCTTATTTAACTATACTCACTTGTTACAAGGCAAGCTTGGAGGGTGAGAGGGTAGAAAGGGAGGAATTAGTAAAGAGATGCAAAATAAAAAAATAAAATATTCAAAAGAAAACAAAAAAGGAAACAGGAGGGGACACAAATAGCGGTTTCATTATTGTATTTTAAAATTAACATATACTTTGAAAACTTTGTGTAAGAGAAGTACTCAGGGATGCATGTAGTCCTTTGTTGTTGTTTTTTTCTTGTAAAGAAAAAATTTGGGGAATGTTTGTATTTCCAATGCATTAGAATGCTTATGTCTGTTGATCGTTGAATTCATAACTACCTTTAAAAATAATATACAACATAATCTTATATTACATGTCTGATTCTTCTGAATTTAACCAGATATTACATTTGATTATATATAACAATCTATAATGTATAATTCTTGTGAGTTTAATAATATACTATATATTATAAACAATTGCACACATGTGTATATATATATATGTATGTATGTATACATGTGCATATATGTTAAATTCTTGTGCACCCAGCCTTAATTATTTCACTCCTTTTGATCACTGACTGGTGAACTTTACCTGGTCTTCAAAGTTCAATTCAAGTACTAATAGCTAACATTTATATAACAATGTAAGGTTTGCAAATCGTTGTTATCTTAGTTGATCTCCACAACCACAATGTGAGGTATGTACTACTTTAAAGATGAGGAAAACTGAGCCACTTTCATTAGCCTGTGATACATTTCTTAGAGCTGTGTTGTTGTGTAGAAATTAACAGCGAGATGAGACCTGAGTTAGAGATTGGTATAGAGTGTGGATTTATTGGCCAAGCGCCGGACTACCTGGAGTTCATACTCATAGCACACTCAAATCAGGCAGTCCTGAACTGAGGGACTACAAGGCTTATAAAGGCAAAAACCACAATTTCACAGTTAGGGAGGGTTGCTAGCAGAAGCAATGCCGTACAGAAGCAAAGATCAGCCATTGGTTTTCTCCATAGCTCAGGGCTAATTTTGGGAATATGGTGAAAGGATACAGGGGTGCGACCATCCTGTGACAAGGAGCTTCTTCCTAGGTGGTCCACTTCCTAGAACCGGGTGGAGGGACCTAGCTTGACCTAGCGTGGTCAGCGAAACAGTTGCACCATAACCCAAGGTGTGGGGACCCTATTTGGTAATAATGCTGATTCAAGGGAAAAGGGCCTTAGCCTTGGGCAATCTACCCAGAACTGTTTTAAGCTGTTTCAAGCCATTGGAGAGTATAGGACAAGGACAAAGACAAAAATATAAAGGGGATTAATGGTGGGCTCAAAGGGGATTAATAGTGGGGGGGGGAATTAATGGTGGGCTTAATGGTTGGCTTCATTTGGGTGTAACAGTGGGATACAAATTCATTTGAACAAATATTTATTAAGCACCTATTATGGGCAAAGGATTGTACTAGGCCCCTATTAAAGAATGTTCCTGCCTCTAGACAAAGTTAAGACAAAAACAGAGACTGCCCAGTATAGGGGAAGATAAACAAGATAGTGCTATATTTAATGCAGACAAGAAGTCAGATCTGGATCCCTGAAAATACATGTATGGTCTCTCCTGCCTTTTATGAAGCAGGCTTCCATTTGGGAGTGCCTAGAATGGTTTCCTTCTGCCACCTAGCGGGGAATAGAAGAATAACACCTCTGTGCACTAAACTCTCTTCAGCCATGCCTCATAGTTACAATCTGTGACCCACGTAGCATGGTTGTGGGCCCCCGCAGCAAGCTCGTAGCTTGCTTTTCTTCTATTTGATAGAGAGCCAAGAAAGAAACTGCTTTTTCTTGCCGATCCCAGGTGCCCAGAGGGTAAAGCGAAAAGGCAGAAAGTTGCGGAACTGTGAGGGTGCCCATCCTCCCTAATTCAAAGGACTCACAGTCTCATAATCGGAAGACTCCTCAGAGGCAATTTTGGGGTTCCAGCATGCCTGGAGTGTAAACTGTCCTTCTGAGAGCAAGGAAGGGATTAAATTGTTGTCCATACTTATTTACAATCCGAATGCAAGTTGTACCACTCTTTGGTAGCCCTGCCGGATTTCCAGCCGTGAAAGTCTTACTCTGGACTCTGGTTCCCGGATTTCCCCAAAGCGGCTTCTACATTCAACGCAATTTGGGTAGGCGAAGTTTTGAAAATAAAGGCCCCGCTGGGATTCGAACCCAGGATCTCCTGTTTACTAGACAGGCGCTTTAACCAACTAAGCCACGGAGCCCAGGTGATAGAAGTTATTGAGTCCACCTAGAAAAGTGCATAGTTTATTTCTGTACTGGAGTAAGATAAAGTTATGGAGAGGGCTTTTGAGGTTTTCAAGTACGAAAATATCATTCCTCAGCAGTTTCACGCTCTCTGGGATACTTTGAAAACACAACAGAATTTTGCCTCGGCATAAGAGAAGTCGAATGTAATTTCTCCCTCTTTTCTTCCAGAGTCTCTGGCAGGACCCGGAGTCACAGAGTTAGGTAATCTTAAAGATGTAAGATCCCTCAGAAGCAGTATAGTTCAACTCATCTAGTCTCTACAACGTCCTGGACCAATAATAATCGAGCCTCCATTTAATAAACACTTTTTAACTTAAATGAATCAAATCTCCAGGAATAGGGAATTAAAAATCTACCTGATATCCCAGAGCATGACAACATCTGGTTCTTTACAATTTCGACTCTAATGGGCTAATTCAGATGGGTGGCAGTGGAGAAAGGGTAAACCTAGTAAAGAGATGCAAAATAATAAAAGAAAATATTCAAAAGAAAACAAAAAGGGAAACAGGAGGGGACACAAATAGCAGTTTCATTATTGTATTTTAAATTTAGCATATACTTTGAAAACTTTATGTAAGAGTAAAGGTAAAGGAGAAATGACAGTGATGTCAAACCAAAATATGCCAATGAAACTACTTTTTTTTTTCAAATCCAATATGTATTTAATGTCTTTCATAGGATCATAGATTTAGAACTGGAGAAGAGCTCAGTGGTTACACACTCCCGTCCCCTAAATATCAGATAGGTGAATTGATTTTTTTCAGTGGGACATGAGTATGTTGTTGGTTATTAAAAATTAAGAAAAGACATCAGCAGTGTTTATAAGTTTATGCAGATGTGTAATCAATGACAAAGAGACTAGAAGAGCTAAAAATGATGGTACTCAACAAACAGTTGACTTACTGGCCAAGGAGAGAAAGAGATTGGTCATCAGACAGTACCAGTTTAGAATAGAAATTCTCTTGCAAAATCTTACAAAAAAAGAATTGTTGAAGATTATGGTTAGTATTATCTCATGAATTAGAGAGAAAAGATGGGAGGGTAAAATTAGTTTGTTTATTTGTGACCACCTTTCTCACCCAGGCTGGAAGTGAAGTGACCACTCTAGGTAGATCCCAATACCGATCAGCATGGAATGTTTAACTTGTCCTGTTTTTTAAACCTGGGCTGATACACCCCTAAAAGCAAGCTGAGGTTTTATGCTACTGGGGTTCACCATATTTGCAACCAGTAGGCTTTAGCCCTATTGCATCTCAGGACTCCAGCACTCAAGCAATACACCAGCCTCACCCTCCAGAGTAGCAAAGAGTAAAGGCATGTGCCAACATATTCAGCACAAAATCAGTTTAAAGAAAGCTTGAGGGAGTGATCTAACTAAACAAAGTCACTCCAAGGGGATTTTAATTAAAAATCCAAGGAAAACAACCAAGGGAAGAAAACTAGAAAAATTTTGAAAAGCAAGTTTATAAGAAACCTTTTTTTTTTATCATCAAATACAGTAGAGCTGCTATAGTAGGGCTAACGACAGAGTCCAAAACGTCTTTTTAGAAAAACTAAAAATGACACTAAAGAGGACAAAATTGGGAAAAGCAGCTGGATTATACCAAATGTACAGAAAGGAAATTTGTTCTGGGGGCAAAACAATTGCGAGGGCATTGAAGTATAGTTACATAGGGATATGTATGGATAATAAAACTATGTGAAATACTTAAATCTTATAAATACCAAAAAAAATTAATCTGAAGGGACATTAACAACTATGGACAAATGTGCCTATATTTCCAACTATCTAAAATTTATATGAGAATTATTTCTACATGTGTAATGGGAAGAACATCTACCAACATTCCCCTGACATGTAAAATAGGTTTATTCATTTCCATAAAAGATATTGAAGCCAGACAAGAGACTCCACTGGGTCAAAAGACTAAAGGCTGAGTCCGTTGATGTAGTTTGCTGGTTGCATAAGTTCAAAGCAGCCATGAGAAGTTCCAGTTTCTCCTTCAGGTTTCCCATCATGGGCAACACAGAGTCAAGGAAGTTATGTTCAACCTAACCAAAGCTATATCTTCACTGCCTCTTTCCAAGTATGGCTAAGTAAACTTCCTTTGGTGAACTGCTAAATATCCCACCAGTATTTCATTTCCTACATGTGTGATGTACTATCACAAACTGAGAGTGGCCTGGCCTATTATATAATCACAATAATAATAACAATAATAAGTGGCTAGCATGTACTTAACACTTTGAAGTGCTTTACAAATATTCTAATTTTAACTTTACAACAATTCTGGGATGTAGGAGATATTAGTATCCCCATTTTACAGATGAGGATATTGAGGCAGAAAGCGGGTGAGTGAACTGCCCAGAATCACAAGTGTCTGAGGCCAAACTTGAACACAAGTCTTCCTGACTTCAGGTCTGGTACCGTATTCACTGCAGGACTCCTTGGTACCATGCATAGAGGGCATCCAGAATAAGGACATTAGCTTTCACAATCAGTATTTCACAACAGATCTAATGTTTACCATCACAGATTTGACTGAGAGATATAGAGCAGAGATGTTGAGCACAAGACCTCTGGGTTGGCCCACAACATTCCCTAGTTCTGCTAGAACCAAATTAAAGTGTAATCGGGAAACGTTAAGTAAAATAAAACATAATGTTGATACGTGGTTTCTCAAGTCAATATGCAGTCTATAGAGATCCTTATGTATGATTCAATGGTTCACCATTTTTATTTGAAAATTAAGCTAAATTTCTTTCTAGCAAGTCCAGAGCCAGACCGCGCAAGATGGGCCAAGTGATCCGTGGTCAGAGGAAGGGTGCGGAATCCGTCTTCCGCGCTCACGTGAAGCACAGGAAAGGGGCGGCCAAGCTCCGGGCAGTCGAGTTCGCCGAGAGGCATGGCTACATTAAGGGTATCACAAAGGACGTAATCCGTGATCCAGGCCGAGGGGCTCCTCTTGCAAAAGTAGCTTTGCGGGATCCTTACCGATTTAAAAAGAGGACAGAGTTGTTCATTGCTGCTGAAGGCATCCATACCGGCCAGTTTGTGTACCGTGGTAAGAAAGCTCAGCTCAACATTGACAACGTCCTCCCAGCTGGCACTGTGCCTGAAGGGACCATAGTGTGCTGTCTTGAAGAAAAGCCTGGGGACCGGGGTAAGCTTGCCCGTGCATCTGGAAACTATGCCACAGTGATTTCTCACAATCCTGAAACCAAGAAGACAGGAGTAAAGCTACCTTCGGGCTCTAAGAAAGTGATCTCCTCTGCAAACAGACCTGTGGTTGGTGTTGTTGCTGGAGGAGGTCGTATGGAAAAACCCATCCTCAAGGCAGGTCGTGCCTACCACAAACACAAGGCCAAAAGAAACTGCTGGCCTCGTGTCCAGGGTGTAGCCATGAATCCTGTGGAACATCCCTTCGGAGGAGGTAATCACCAGCATCCTGGAAAACCATCCACCATTTGAAGAGATGCCCCAGCTGGACAAAAGGTTGGTTTCATTTCTGCCTGGCGTACTGGTCGACTCCGGGGTACCAAGACTATACAGGAGAAGGAGAACTAAAGTACAGAATCCTGACAATAAAATTATTTTGGAAATTGTAAAAAGAAGAAGAAGAGGAAGAAGAAGAAGATGATGATGATGATGATGATTAAGGTAAACTGAAAACATTCCCAGCATTATCAGTTTATTAGTACATCTCAAATCTACTAACGAAGTGGGTCAATGACTGTCTCAACAATGCCAAAGACCCAAGTGAGAGATGACAAGGTATTTTATAGCAATTAACAAGATGACAGAGCAAAATTTTAAGCTACAAATATGTCTTCTTCTGATTGGCTGTTGATGACATAGTCAGAGTTGAGATTAAATCATTTGGACGGCACCTTCTGAAATCTTTATCCACAGTAAAGACATGTGATTGGAGTTACAAGACAAAGGTCTTGTACAGTCTTCAGGTGATGGGAGTTGACCCAAAATTTTAAATTGATGACATTTGACCTTTAGGTTAACCAGTAGGAAATTAGGAAATCTCTGGAAAGTGAGTGATGGATCGAGTTACAAAGGTAGAGGTAATTAGGAGACCAAGACTTGACCTTTAGGCAAGTTTCTCTGAGATGTGGTGGTGAGTAAAGTTCATCAGGGGAAGGAACCAGGAAAGGGAATTTTAAGCCTATCTTGATTAAGTCTTAGGAAAATACAATTAAAATCAATTTTCAATTTTACAACACCAGTGATGTAGAGAATACAAAGTCCCACTGTGCTTATTGTTCTGAGTATTAAAACAAAATTGTTTTGGTAGAGCAAAGCACTTCCTTAAAGGCTCTCTTCAAACAAGTTTACTCCCCTTCTTATAACATAATTATTTGATATACCTTGAAAAGGATAACCTGGTACAGCAAACTCCTATTCATGTATGTCAAGAAAAGTATTTAAAAGGGAGAAACATGACTAACAAATGCCATTCACTACTATGACAGGAAATCTAGCACAGATTCCAAATTGAAGAGAGATTTCCTAAATAGATTATGAGGTCCTCCAAATGCTCCTGTTTGTAATTGATATCATGCTGGTTTCCCCTAGTTCTAGGACATTATAGATCCTCCTAGAAGAAATCCATAATCATTCAGAAGTCTTTGTCCTAATCATCTAAACAGGGAAAATATGTAGAAGAAGGTCTATTGCCCAAATTAGGAAATGCAGTTGGAGGGACAACCTATACGGCCTGCCCATCGGTATGTATGTCTAGGACAGATAAATGCACAAGTTGAATCAAAGATTCAACAAGAGCAGAGTGGATTCAATTACCTTCAGGAAATTGCAAAGTTCCTTTAATGATCCCAACTTTCTTCCAGAAATAAAAGTTCGTTTGTTTTGTAATACCGATATTCTACCATTTTTATTAAATGGCTGCAAGACATGGAATTTCATAGATTCTGAAGAGCTGAAAATGATTATGATACATAGTAACAGAGAGCAGCATATAGGGTGTGAGCAGGCAACAAAAGTAACAAAGAAGTAAGTGGCCCTATGATCTAGTAAGCGAGAAACCCTGAAGAGACTTCTAGACAGCTGTGGTAGGCCTTTAACTATAACAAACTAAATCCAAAGGGTCAAGGATTGGTCAGGGGAGCTCCTTGGTCATCTTAATAAGATTGTGGCAGATGAGCATTTGTTTTTGACTTTGCCACTCCCTATGGAGGGTATGAGCACGAATATTGACACCCTTAAATTTGAGCAAGAATACTTGGGTTGTCACCCCAGCCCTATCACTTGTGTGCTGAGTGGGCCAACAAATGTCAGTTTTCTTCTATGGGCCTTGATTTTATCATGCTAAAATGAGGGAGTTGGATTAGATGATCTCTAGACACTCTTCCAGCCCAGCACCCTGTGATGCCATCTGGCTCCAGTTCTCCGTCCTAAATCTCCTGTCTGTTCACCATCACCTTTGGACACTCTACGTTAGCCACGTATTTCCTAAAATGTGGCAGCCATTACTAAATGAAATACCTCCGAGGTAGAGGGACTGTGGCAGAGTAGAGAAACGACCACACGGATTACTCTGGACACTATGCTTCCCTGACCACCTGGGGGAGCTTTTGAGCAATTTCAGGCACTGTAGCCACAGATAGGCTACAAGTAGTTCATTTGAAGCTCTCTCTATTAGGCAGGACTGCTATGCAGGTGGCATCCTCACTCCTCCTCCCTGCCCTCCCCACCACTAGAATTTGGAGTCCAGGAATCCTACAAAACTTAGGAGCTTCCCAAACCTCTCAAATTAAAAATCACAGCTCACTTCCAGCCTGACGTTCTCAGTGTGATTTTTTTTTTCCCCCAAAGGAACAGATATCCAGGGGTGGGGAACCTGCAGCCTTGAGGTCACATGTGGCCTTCTAGGTAGTTGGGTGCAGCCTTTTGACTGAGTCCAAGTTATACTGAACAAATCCTTTTCTTAAGGGAATTTGTTCAGCAAAGTTTGGATTCAGTCAGTGCTGCACTTGAGGATCTAGAGGGCCACATATGGCCTCAAGGCCAAAGGTTCCCCACCCTGTCCTAGGGATATCTGTCTAAATTCGGTCCCAGATGTTTCCGGGATATTTTTGAAAGTTTAACAGGAGTGTCCCCACTTTAATTCTCTCTGTTCCAACCCCTGACTGGACCTCAATTGTACAAAATGTCTTTCCTCTTTTAAAGGAGAATTCCCCTTCTCTATTATCTATATTCATGAGCCTTAACTGCTTAGGGTTTCTTTGACAAGTTTTATTGTATTTTAAAGACTTAAAAACAAAAGAGAAGACTTAGGAAAGATGGAAACTTCCAGAGTGTTCCCACTTCCCCTGATCTCAAGCCTGGCAGAGGTGGAAAGCCACAGGACTTCAAGTGAGTAAATATCCCAATAAGCATATTCAGTTTCCTTCTAGAGAGAAAGAAAGGGAAATGGTTGTCACTGTCTCTCCCCATAACTTGATTAAGCATGCAGATCTCTCTCAGTCCATATATCATGCAAAGATAATCCTCATAATTTCTGAGCAATAGAAAGATAATTTGAACAGCCCTATGGAGGGTAGATGAAGAAGATAAAGTAGATGAAAAGAAGTGACGAGAAGTAATGAAGCCAATTAGGAATTATTACAGTTGTCCAGGTTACTATGACATCTTTCTCCAAAAACACTCAATTGCACTCATACAAGATGGGGTAAGGCATAGTAAAAATTCCTGTAAGAATGTGGTTTTGGTGGAGTTGGAGATCAAGGTGAGTCACCACTGATGTGTTGACAGCATAGCCAAAGAAAAGATAACTGCATACCATAGGACGCAGTAGTAGTCTGTTCAGGTGTCTCTATCTCCTAAATGGTTCGTTTATTTCTGGCTGCCATGTTTTAGGAAATATGGTCATCCAAACGTCCAAAGGAGAGGCAGAGATGGTGAGGGGATGTGAACCAATGCCAGAAGATGACCTGCTGAGGGAAGTGGAGATGTTCTGCCTGGAAAAGACTTAAAGGAAAGCAAAGCTCTACATAGAGCTGAAAGGGGATATTACAAGTCAGCTAGTCCAATACATAAAACCCAGGCTTATAGAGAGCAAGCAGGTGAGAGGGCAGAGATATAAACCCACATCTTTTGACTAGGGATTCTGTGCTCTTTCTGCCTCATCTGCCTCTCCTTGATGTGACAGCTATTTTCGGGTATTTATTGGGCTATATAATGAAAGGGCTACAAGACTTGGCCCCGGAGGCCAGAACTTGGAGACCTGAGTCATCTAATCCAACCCCTTCATTTTACAGACGAGGACATCCAGGACCCGGAAGTCTAAGTAAACAGCTCAAGGTTTCTTTGAGTGTAGAATAGGGTTTCAAACCTCAGCAACTAACATGTACAAACTGAGGCTGCGCGAGCGCTGGCCGAGGTAGCTTTATGAGAACCAGACTGTACTGGCTGTGAAATCCCTTCCAGGCTCGAGACTGTGTCCATTCACGGAGAGGGAGAAAAGAAGGAATACGAACCCGTAAGAGATAATGTACTTCCTTCTGGGTCTGAGATTCTGTATTTATACAAGCTTCTACCGCTATGAGGAGGGAGTAGGAAAATAGGGTAGGGTTGAATAAGGAAGAAAAGATAAGAAAGGTTTCGTCGTCCCCCTCTCCTCCCCCCCACCCCCCACTGGCTTCTCCTCTAAATTGGGCGCAGATAGGCTGCTTTCACCCACATTCTCTCTCGTTTATAGATCCAAAAGAAAGTATGTGTGAGGCTCCGTGGCTTAGTTGGTAAAAGCGCCTGTCTCGTAAACAGGAGATCCTGGGTTCGAATCCCAGCGGGGCCTTTTTTTTTTTTTAAACCTCGTGCCTATTTTGACTCAGTCACTGACACAGATAATGGAGAGAAACAGAGACAGGCAGAAACAAAGTTTTGATTTGGCTGGAATATAAAAATGTGTAAAAATGAATAAAATAAACAAGGCAGGGAAGGTAAATTGGCTCCAGACTATTGAAGGACTGAATGCTCTTCAAAGAAGTGTAGAATTTCCTCACTAAACAATGGGAAACTATGGACGATTTTGAAGCAAAAACCAAATAAAGCCATATCGATAGGTAAGAAAGCTTATTCTATGGCTGAACAAGTTGTTGTATACGATTGTGACAGAATAGTATTGTGCTATAAGAAATGAGGAGCAGGATGCTCTCAGAAAAACCTAGAAAGACCTACATGAACTGATGCAAAGTGAAGTGAACAGAACCAAGAGAACATTGTACACAGTAACAGCAACAGTGTGGGATGAAAAACTGTGAATGCCTTAACTATTCTCAGCAATACAATGATCCAGGACGATCCCAAAGGACTCATGCTGAAATGTACTCATCTGCCTCAGGAGAAAGAACTGATACTGTCTGAATACAGAAGCATACCTTTTTCTATTTCTTTCTTGCCTTTCTCTTCTTGTACAAAATGACTAATATGGAAATATTTTCCATGATTTTCTACTAATGAGTATTGCATGACATCTGTTATACTTGAGGAGGCCTAGAAAGCTTTGCTCCAGTCCTGAATATCCCAACTCCTTCCACATCCTCCCTACTCCCCCCACCCCCATTCCAACTATTGCCATTGCCTAAATTCATCTCATACTCTCTAAATTCTGCTGCCTCCTTCCCCTCAATGACCTCTTCCCCAGGGTAATGCCATGCTTGGTCTTCCCTTCCCTTTTCTCGTGGGACTTAAGTTTATATATGGTCTTTAAGGCTATCGACTTGAACCTCAGCTTAATCTTAACTTGTCTAAAAGAGGTCATTGTCTACATACACACACACACACACACACACACACACACACTTACTTCTCTTGCTTTCTTGGGAGTTTCTCCTTTGTGACTGCTCAAGATTTGGAATCCCAGAAATTTTAGGGAAGACAAAGCCAAGGAGACCTTCTTCAGGCCCAGAGTCACATTTGTGCTAGTAAAACAGACCTGGGGGCATGCCTCTGACCCGCTCCAGCAGGTGCTGTGAGATGATAACGGTGAGAGTGGAGCCCCAAGTTGTCCCAGGGTGAAAATGGACCTCCATGGACCCCAAAAGGACTAAATGCAAAGAGGTTGCTGTTCAGTCATGTCCTTCTCTCCATGGCCCCATTTGGGGTTTTCTTGGCAGAGATACTGGAGTGATTTGCCATTTCCTTCTCCAGCTCATTTTACAGGTGAGGAAACGGAGGCAAACAGGAGTAAGCGACCTGCCCAAGGTCACACAACTAGGAAGTGTCTGAGGGCATATTTGAACTCAGGATAATGAGTCTTCCTGATAATGGGTCACTGAGCAATAGTGTGAGGGTGTGGGGGTGGACAAGGGTGGGAGTGGGTATGGGGGAGGGGGAGGAGAAAGGGGAGAGAGAAGAGTCAAACGTGAAGGAACCACAGTGGAACCTTCTGGGACACATATCAGAGCCCTTTGGAGATATGTTAAACTCTCAAAAATGGTCATCAAGACAGTCAGATGAAATTTCTGAAGACAGTTGGAAAAACTACCCTCCCTTTGCATGCCCCCACTCACACATTTAAGATATCAGATCAAGATTCCCATCTTTTTCCCTCCTGACCTGAGCTAACTGTGTTGATCTATTCTCTCTTTCTCTCTCTCTCTCTCTCTCTCTCTCTCTCTCTCTCTCTCTCTCTCTCTCTCTCTCTCTCTGCATTTATCTCTTCTTTCCCAGTGTGACCCACTTGTGCCAGGCCTACCTATTTGCTTCTCTTCTCAACATCTTTAGGTACTTTCAGAAAGAATCTCTGCCCTCCTAGTTCTTCACACAGCAGATGGTGTCCCATTACATAGGACCTCTGGATAAGAAGTCCCACATCTCTGAGCAGCTGAAAGAAAAAAAACTGGTTACCATGTGCCCTATCTTCATAATGGTCTGAACACTTTTTCTGGAAAATTCATTTGCTTATAGACCAGACATCTCTACCTTTTCCATGTAAAATTTCCTCATATACACAAAAGATACCTACCTTTAGGTAACCAGGTGGTCAAGTGGTTAGAGTGATAGCAATTCCATTGTGTTCTGTATACCTGGTTGTTGTTGTCGTTCAGCTTCCTATCAACCACAAGGCACCCAGAGGCTCAAATGTAGAATTAATATTCCTTTGTAGTTGGGAAGGACCTCAGAGAAAATGGAAGTCATCAACTGGACTTAGTTCTCATATCGCTTATTCCTAGAATATGGAGAGAGGGACATGGCTGGCCAATGCCCACCATTAACTCTATGTTGGAAAGAAATCAAAATTGGAGGATACAAGGATCAGTCCTGCTACCTCTAACATGATAAGCAAGAATTCTACTTTCTAAGCTGATGCTCCAAACCAAATAACTGGCTCACAAACTATTCTGAACAGTCTGTATAAGGCTACACAGCTCTAATACTTGGGAGGCTGCCTGCCTCTGAGAACCTAAAACCAAAGGAGGACTGGCCTCAATGCAGTAGGTGGACAAGGCCAGAGACAGGAAGGGAAGATGGGAGAAAAGCTTCTGAGGACAAATATAAACACAGAATAGAGGCAAACTTGAAAAGAAATGCAAATGGTACAGTCTCTTCCACCTCCCTTTTTTTTCCCCACTTCCGATTTTTAGTACTCTTGCTCAGGTAACCATGGCATCTCTCCTATCAATGGCCGGACAAACCCAACAGGATGAAATGCAGGCCCTTCCTGGGATCAGAAACGACAATATTGGTAAGAGGTCCTAAGCTCAAACTAGACATATTCAGTCTGCTGATCTGCTGTGTGCGAACTTTCCTCAGCCAAAGAACAATCCTCATTTCTGCTGTAAAATCCCATTATACTCTGCTCATTCTAGGCACAGTGTAATGGATATATTGTCAACTAATCCTGAAAGAGGATGGGTGTTCCTGGCTAGGATCCAGTAGAATATAAGCTGCTTATGGGCAGAGACTGCTTCATTTTGATCTTTGTATCCCTAAAAGCCAGCTGAGAGACTTTTCCAAAGCCAGAGATTCATAAATGCTGGTTTGATTGCTTGGCATCAGATCAGGGTGATCCTATAAGCAGTCCAAGATGACCGAAAGGGAGGCCTGCACTGGTCCTTTCCCAGGTTGCTGGATCCCCAGGTAAGACTGGAAGGGAGAGAGAAAGGAAAAGGAGTCCAGCTGGAATTCTAAACCAGGACCTTCTGCTTAGGAGCTGAATGTTTTGACTTCAAGATTAGGACCAGCATGGGGAGCAAACTCAAGTGACTAGGGGAGAAAGTTCACCTTCCTTTTCCAATTGCTTTTGGGTAATAGCAAGGAGGAGTGCCACAGAGGAAGGAGAACAAAGGTTGGTGACAAAGTCAGAATTCTCCCTAGGAACAGCCTCAGTTCTACCTGGTGCTGGACCCCTTTCCAGATGTTGGCTCCCAACTATCCTGCTAGCTGTTTTAGGAAGCTGTGGACAGTCAACTAGTCCTGCTTCCCTAATTAAGCCTCTGAGCATTGAGACTGAGCCCAGTTTATTTAGTCAAGCCCAAAATATGACTATGAATAGCTTGTACCATTTATTGGGCTTTCTATTTTTGAGTTCCTTGGGATATGTATGCTGGGTTCTCGAAAGCCATTCTAGAGAGGCACAAACTTGGACAGGTTCTCCTATTCTGGGAAAACTTCATCTTTGCTTCTGGAATCTTTGAGTCTTCTCTTCCAATTATTTTCTCATTTCTTTCTCAGTGACCTTCTCTTCACCCCTTCCTGATCAGAGAGAAGGACAGAGAAGTGTCCCATAGATTTGGGTGGGGAGGATTTCAGGGTGTCTAAAAATATGGTATAAGGATGTCTCACCCTTTTCGTGGCCTTAAAGTTTTAGTTATTGTAGAAATACTGCCTTCCCCATGCACACACACACACACCCCAAAAAGAAACTATCCCAAGAAGGAAGGCAATAATAGTGCAGCCCATAAGAAAAAGAATTTGGGGGCCAATGATTGAATCTCAATAGCAAAGATGTGGAAACCAACCAGCGAACTCTAGTACTGGCCCGGCTGATGTATTTCAATGGGAAATGTATAGCATTCAACATTTTAACTTAGTTCTGATTGTCTTAGACAGTTCTCATGGGGTGATGTACAAGTAATAGAGTCATTATAGTGAAGGGAAAGGTATTTGGTGCCACTGTGAGTCTCTCTCTGCCATGATGTGGAGCCTAATTATATTCCACTTACTTCTGGTTTACAAATAATGCATAGAAGTGTTAAGTGAAATCAAAACTGGAAGATGCAGGCATCGATCCCGCTACCTCTCGCATGCTAAGCGAGCGCTCTACCATTTGAGCTAATCCCCCACCCCAGAGAGATCTACCACAGGTTCTCCTCCTGTGAAGTGGGTGGGAGAAGTGAGGTTGTGTCATGTAAGAGGTAAATCTTTCCCAGTCAAAAAAACAAAAGTAGGAGTTTGGAGAGGAACAAACTAATATTGGGCCTGATCTTTGAGTCTTGTCCTCCAGTTATTTTCCCTTCTCTCAGTCTCTCTCTTTGCCCTTTGCCAATAAGAGAATCAGAATAGAGGCATAGAGTCACCATGGATTTGGGGGGTGGGGCTGGGGATTTCAATGTGTCTAACAATATAGTATAAGGATGTTTTATCTCCTTCTAGGCCTTAAAGTTCTAGTCATCATGAAAACACCACCACCCCTAAAAAAGAAACTATCACAAAAAGGAAGACACAACAGTGCTACAGAAAAGAAAAAGGATTCAGGACAAATAATTGAATCTCAACAACAAAAAAAACAGAAACAAATGATGAAGTATAAAAGTTCATTATAGTGCTGGCCCAACGAAGCTATTTCAATAGACATGGGTAAGAAGTGTATTGGATGCATTTTCTCTCTAAGGTTTGATCCTCTTACACGGTTCTCAGCAAAAAGTTCCTACAGGATGGTAGAGGCAAAGTGCCTTACTTCTTGGGAAGGAGGAATCAGGTATTCTGTCAAGTCCTGACTGGCACTGCTACTGTATGAATGAAGGAGAAGGGGAAGGTGTCTAGAAATTAGAAAGTCTCTGCCCAGTGGGAGAGCCACTCACTGCCAAGTGAGAAACAAATCAAAAGTGGAGGATGTGGGCATCGATCCCACTACCTCTCGCATGCTAAGCGAGCGCTCTACCATCTGAGCTAATCCCCCCCACACATGCAACAAGAGAAAATATCTCAATAAGTTCATAGATGGTAACTTCTCCCAGTACCTACAAGTGGAGGAGGGGAGATTAGGGAAGGAAGATTGTGTTTCATAAAAGATTAGCTTTCCTGAGGGAAACTCAAACAAGAGCAAGAGTTTGGAGAGAAAAGGACCAGTGTTGGGCTTGCACCCAAGTCAGAGAAGAGGAAAAGACAGATTAGGAAACTTAGTTGTACCCCAAAGACAGTGGAGGAATGGGGCCAGGTATAGTTCAAGATTCCTATTACTCTAATCTCCAGGCAACCAGAAGTTCCCTTGCCAGATCTTGGCAAGGGAACTATTTCCAGGGATTTTTCCTCCAAACTTCACACCCATGTCTGGGTCTGTTTCTGGGATGGCTATAACATAATGTCTCTCTTTCTCTGATTCTCTGCTTTCGTAAGACTCTGTCCTCTCCCTGCACATCGTTAAGTGAGGATTTCACTTGGGGACTCTGCCTCCTCTCCATGCCCCTTCCCCCTGCCACCACCATTACTGCTCAGGCTTTAGAATTAGAAACATAAGGAGAGCAGAAGTAAAAGGGTTCTTCAGATCCTCTGAGTCAGATCTCTAGTGATAATAACTGGATTTTGAACAACTATGGCAGACACATGGGCCTACCTCAGTACCTTCAGGGTCCCCTACCAACCCTTAAGATGAATCAAACCTTTGACATCTTGTGCCAAAATGTTTGGAAGGCACCTTTGTAAAACCCCCCAAAATAGTAAGGAACGTGATAAAGTGTCTTATGGGGAAGAAAGGAAAAATTGAGGATGAAGAAAGGAAATCCTCTGGGACAGAGCTTTTTGGGTAACTGATCAGCCTAAGAAACAGTCTCAGAAACACCCAAACACAAAAGGTCAATGAGGTCAGTAACAATTCATAAAACTGCTCCAATAAGAGTCTGCATCTGAGAGCTCAGGGAGTCGAAGTAGGAGTCAAATGAACCTCTTTGCCCTTCCTGGGCTACAAGGTTTATTTGGCTGAATACCTTTGTTCCTCTCAGGTTTTGTTTCTCTCTTTATCTTTCCCTCTTCATCTTCGGGTGCTTTGGAGAATGAATCTACTCCCTTTTGCTCCTTTATGTCTGGTAAGGTGCCCAGACCCAACTCCTTTCAACAAGAGGAGTCCCTAATGTCTGAGCTGCTGGGGATGAGTTCGATGGTCATGTATCCTTTACTCAATGTTTCTTGTCCTGCTACATTCTCTAAATGGAAGTTCCAATGTTGCCTCAAACTCAACATATCCAAAATCGAGTCCGTTTTCTTTTTCCCTCACCCTGCTGCTCCTTCTGCTTACATTCTTTCTGTCCATGGCAAAACCCATTCAATGTGTCTGGAACTAATAATGGAGTTATCTTTCAGCCTTTCTTCTCCCTCACCTCTTATACCCTATCAGTTATCAGGTCCTACAGAAGTTGTAGGTGTGCTTTGAAAGTGGGTGAAATCAAATCCATTTTTTTGATTTTCTCCAACAGTGCTCAGAAGCAATAAAGGAATACAGGACAAATCATGTAACTGGCTTGCCCAGGGATAAGATTTTCCAGGTTTGGTCTGCCGGAAAATTAGGGGAGCAAGTAGGTCCTAGGGGAGTTCCTAATGAGACATTAAAGTGGCAAGTTCCATTGTTCAAGGCTGGTTGTTTGTAAGCAAATGAAATTTTTTGGATAACATTTTATTTTTTTCCAAATTACATCTAAAAACAATTCTAATATCAATTTTAAAAATTTTTTAGCTCTACGCATTTCTCATCCTCAAACTATGACATAGCTTGTACTATGACTTATTAGGATAGTGAATCTCCCATGGACTGGTGCTAGTAAAAGCAAATGATACATTTTTGTGTTTTGTTGTTTGTTTGTTTAAGCCCCTGGCTCTTTTGAATTAGTAATCAAAGGCTTGTCCATGTTTTGTTGGGTCCCTGGCACATTTGAAGGTTATAGAGGGGAAGGGAGAGGGAAATAGATTTAATGGCTTTCATCCATGTAGCCATGACTTCTCAATCTTTTTGCTGTTTGATAGGTCTTATTCCAAATTACAGACTTCGGCAGTTGGTCAGTAACTGGTATATTCTGTGTCCTGTTTTTCTGTGAGGAAATCATTTTATAAAGTTAAAGATGCTATATAAATGTGAGTTGGTATTATTTCTAAGAGATGAAGCAATTCTACCTTTCCATGTTCTTTAGGGAAAAAGTACAATTACGAGATTTGAAGTAGAGTATATACAGCAAATGTAATAACCGCTATCCCACAGAAGTATTCATACTTAACGTGATTCTGGAAATCACTACAAATGTCATTAGGCTTAAATGAAATTGCAAAGAGGTGCTAATGTCATTAAATATACAATCTTAATGTTGGAAAAGACTTCTCAGCTAATTTGCTGCTATTCCATGTCTTATGGAGGAAACTGTCCATGGCATATCCCACATCCCCCAGGTTCTTCTTCAACTCAATTCAACCCCACCCCCCTAAGATAACCTAATTTCATTGTTCTGTAACTCTCATTTAAAGGAAGTTATTCCAGAATCCTTGGAAAGATTTCAAATATTCAAAGTCAGGAACAGACCATGTTTCCCACCCTAAACAATCAGCCATACTATTACATCGTCAACCAGCTTCACCAGAATCACAGAGGAGAAAGTGACCTCAAAGAAGGAGTTAATCCAAGCCTCCCCTTTTAAACATGAGGAAGTTCAGACCTACAGCCTAACAGCCTTTAACCAAAATGATAGTGAGAGGCCAAGGAAGCTATGATTGTGATATTGGGTTATATGATGGGCTCAATATAAGCCAGACAGAAAGATTCCAGGGCTATTGCCAAGTATGCTGGAGACAGAACCCAGTAAATCCTACAATACCTTGCACTGCCTCTTCCCACTTCCCTCTCCTTCTGTCTCCAGGGAGAGAGAAATCTGTATGATCAATTCATGTTTCTTGAGTCTGTTTGCTTTTATTTTGCCAGTTAGTCAAAAGAAATTGTTTTTTTTCCAGGTCCCCTTTGGTGGTGTTAATGTACTGAATTGTATGGCAGAGTAGTGGGGGTGTTGAAGCACACTGCATATTTGAAGGGCTATTATGTGGAAGAGAAATTAAACTTTGGCTTTAGTCAGCAGATTAGAAAGGACTAGCAATGGGTGAAAGTTTCTTTTGTTTGCTTTTATAAATTAGATTTTTTTATTTTTAGTTTACAGCACTTAGTTCTACATGTTCTTGAGTTTCAAATTTTCTTCCCTTCCTTCCCTTCCCTTCCCTCTTTTCCCCCAAGACGCCATGCAGTCTGACATAGATTCTATATAAACCTTCCATTAAACTTATTTACACAATAGTGAAGTTGCAAAGAAGAATTATGACCAATGGAATGAATCATGAGAGAGAAGAAACAAAACCAAAAAAGAAGAGAAAAAAAAGAGAGCAAATAGTTTGCCTCAATCTGTATTCAGACAGTTCTTTCTCTGGATGTAGCTAGCTTTTTCCATCATGAGTCCTTTGGAGCTGTCTTTCAGCCTTGTATTGCTGAAGAGAGCCAAGTCAATCAAAGTTAGTCATCCCAGAATCAGTATGTCTGTGATTGTGTACAGTGTTCTCCTGGTTATGCTCCTCTCACTCAGCATCATATCATGTAGGTCTTTCCAGGTTATTATGAAGTCTGTATCTTCCCCATTTCTTATAGCACAATAGTATTCCATTACATTCATATGCCACAACTTGTCCAGCCATTCCCCAACTGATGGCATCCCCTTGATTTCCAATTCTTTGCTACCACAAAATGAGCCGCTATAAATATTTTTGTACATAGAGATCCCTTTCCCACTTGTGTGATCTCTTTGGGATATAGCCCTAGGAGTGGTATTGCTGGGTTAAAGGGTTTGCATATTTTTATAGCCCTTTGGGCATAGTTCCAAATTGCTCTCAAGAACGGCTGGATCTGTTCACAACTCCACCAACAATGTATTAATGTTACAATTTTCCCACATCCTCTCTAGCATTTATCGTTTTCCTGTTTTGTCATGTTAGCTAATCTGACAGGAGAGATGTGATACCTAAGAGTTGTTTTGGTTTGCGTTTCTCTAATCAATAGTGCTTTAGAACATTTTTTCATATGCCTGTAGATATCTTTAATTTCTTCCTCTGAAAACTGCCTGTTCATATCTTTTGACTATTTTTCAATTGGGGAATGGCTTTTATTCCTATAAATTTGGTGCAGTTCTCTGTATATTTTAGATATGAGGCCTTTATCAGAAACACTGGTTGTAAAGATTTCCACCCAATTTTCTGCTTCTCTCCTAATCTTTGTTGCATTAGCTTTGTTTATACAAAAACTTTTCAGTTTAACATAATCAAAATTATCCATTTTGCGTTTTCTAACACTCTCTATCTCTTGTTGGGTCATGAATTCTTCCCTTTCCCATAGATCTGATAGGTAAATTGTTCCCTGCTCTCAATGGGTGAAAGTTTTGAAGAGGCAAATTTAAGCTGGATGTAAGAGAAAACTTGCTAATAATTGAAGCTAGGAATTTCAGCACATAATGCACCCTGGAAGTTTGTGTACTAGTTTCCTCCCTCACACCAACTTCCAGGGCCAATGTTTCTGCATTTAAAGATTCTAGCTGCCCCAGTTCCCAGACAGAGATAGCTCCAAAGACACTTCTGCAACCCGTCTCTTCCTGCAGTTCGACTGTTCTGCGACCCTGGCTAGGGGCAAGGTCATCGGCTTGCCTCGGTTGACTAGAAGCAGCCTAAACCGATCCTGCGGCTTTTCTAGTAATGTGCTATCACGCTGCAACGAACAACTTGCGTCAAACCCCGCCCCCCACCCGCGCCCCAACTCCCCTCCAAGTTCCATCTATCTATCTAGCCGCCCCTCCTGAGTGTCTATAATCTCTGGTTGCATCTCCCCTCAGTGAACTTCCCTGTCTGAGTAAGACAATGATTGTTCCGGATTGCAATTCTTTGAGCCTCAATAAATATCTTACTTTATTAATGATTAACTCGATCTGATTTTTATACTTGTTTTACTTGCTACTTGTTATACTTGTTTTACAGTTGTTTTTTCTCTATAATGTTACCATTGCATTAATTCTTCACTAAACTCTGTGTCAGTTGGTAAAGGTCTCCCCATTTTCCTCTGGCTTAATAATAGTTCGTTACATGCATGGACCACAATGCGTTTAGCCATTCTCCCACAAGAGGACAGCCGTGAAGCTTTCAGCTTTTAGCTACCACGAAACCCTTCATCAGCGGCTTTGAACAGTCAATCGCCTACTCCTCTTTCTGCTTTCGGAGGATTACATTTTCCCAAGATTTCTGTTTCCTTCCATAGCTTTCTCTGTCTTGTGCCCTCTCCTTGGCCGTTTTTCCTGCACTCTCTATAGTAGCTGCCAGAGACAGAAATCCTGGTCAGAAAAAGGAGTGGGAAGGAAAAGTGGGAAGAGGAAAGTCGGTGGAGGAGGTGGAGAAAAGCATTGTAATTCGTAGGTCAGGAACACAGAAGACCGAGCAAGGGTGGAGGTGTAGATTTAGGAGACATTGACATTACAAAGAGTTGAGAATGGGATGGGAGGCACGTAAGGAAGAGGAGGTAGTACGTGAGACCTAGAAAAAGGGAAATTTGCAGTTAGAGAAGAATGCTCAAGGAAAACTAGGAGTCCTCATAAAACAGATGCGTCCCTGGGTGGGCTCGAACCACCAACCTTTCGGTTAACAGCCGAACGCGCTAACCGATTGCGCCACAGAGACTGTACGCAAGCAAACATTATACCAGACCTATTAGGAAAGGGCCCCATGTTTGTCTTTTCGCTCCGCATCACCGCCCCCCCCCCCAAAAGTAAGGATGGTTAAGTCTTTCTAGTGTCTACTAACTTCAGGGTCACAATTTTAAACAAACATAAGATCTAAACACCAAGAAGGAATTTTGATTCTTCCCATCATACATGTCTCTCCTCCTGACGTCCCGAAATACAACAAACCAGATACAAGGATTCTAATTACTTTTTTTTCAGAAGAAAGAAAACTACCAGTCTCCCTTTTTCGTCTTTCCGATTCCCTTCCTCCTGGAGCCTGGACATAATTAGCTTCAAGATGCTTCCCCCACCCACTGGAACAGGTCCACTGCTTGAAGATGGGAGGTGAGTCGTTTGGGATTTTTCCTGCTTTGACCAAAAGTGAAAGAAGAAGAATCTCAGGCGGAAAGATTTGAATTTTGCTTCTTTCTATGACTTCTTTTCTGGACGTGAGCTTGTTTCGGGTACTTTGGGTATTTACGGTTCTATTGCGGGCCCGTTCTCGGGACATTTTGAAGAACAAAATTCCAGTTTTGTCGCGATCAGTTCTGCTACAGCATAACTTTGCGTCGTCTCTGTGGCGCAATCGGTTAGCGCGTTCGGCTGTTAACCGAAAGGTTGGTGGTTCGAGCCCACCCAGGGACGAATTCTCTTCAGCTTTTAGCCTTATGACTATTACTCTTTATCACGGTTCGTCTCAGGGCAGGATTTTGCTTGGAAATATCAACTCAACCCTCCGATTAATTTCTCCTGACCCAAGAGGTTCTGTAGTTATAAAGCCCATTCTGTGTATATGTAAGGCCTCAGTTTGATAACCAACATCTCCATGTGCTTTTGATCTGTTGTTTGTTTGCTTTTAATATTTATCAGTGGGTCTCCCTATAACCATTTCTGAGTGCTAAGAGACTCTTCCATATAACGGTAAGCAATGGCCCAGCATTTAGGGATTAGAAAAGGAGAGGAAAAATTCACTGCTCATTAGAATCCAAATGGTATTGATATTTTCAACCTGAGAAAATAGATGAGAAACTAATTAAGGAACTTAGTGTAACTCTCGGCAGTGGAGGGGATGTAGCTCAGTGGTAGAGCGCACGCTTTGCATGTGTGAGGCCCCGGGTTCGATCCCCGGCATCTCCACGTGTTTTTCTTCCTGTAAGGTGTTTGGGCCCCAGTGTGTATCTTCCACAAAGCTCCCTTTCTCACGTCCTTCTGTACCTTTGCACATCAATTCCCCTGTTGATCTTTCTCATCCAGAAGTATTCCTCGTACCCACGGCTTGGGATTTACAATTATCTAGATTTTAGGAATGCCCAAAGCACAGCGTCACACTGCTACAAATGAGATTCCTTTGGAGAAGCGTTTAGCTTTCCACATAGTCACCGGGGCAGCCAAGATAAAAGACTTGTGCAAACAAATGGGAATACTCCCCTCCCAAGGCTGTCCTCTCTCACACTCTCAAGAAGTCGGAGTCAGATAAAGAATACCATCCTCTCCCGTGCAGGGCCAACAGTATCGTTTTGTAGCGCACCCCCGCCCCGGCCCACAAGCTCCATGTTTCTTTTCCCCCTAGCGCCTGTCACTTGTGCCTGCTTCTATTCTTGCTTTTTAGGGTTGAATGTTCAACCTTCTGGTTTTTCAGATTACGACTGATGAACCAAAGGCAGGGGCTGGAGACCCTGAAGAACATAAAGAGGAGAGGAGAGGAAGAGGACAGCTCACTCACTGATGATACTCTGCGCCCCTGCCTCCGATGCTTTGATGGGAATCAAAACTGGAGGATGTGGGCATCGATCCCACTACCTCTCGCATGCTAAGCGAGCGCTCTACCATCTGAGCTAATCCCCCACCAGATAAACCGTTTTTACAAGCCACATCTAACAAGAATCCAGAAGCTCCTATCTAAACAGATGAGAGAGTAGGGCTATTACCAAGTGGCCAATGGTCGCCATGATTCCTGTTTAAAAAAAATCATCTGCGATTCACCTACAGGTCTCCGCCTTTTTAATGTGAAATGTCCTCAGGAGTACGAGGGCTGCCTACCTTTAGGCCATCTGTTGGCCGAGTGGTTCATGAGGCGATAGATGGACTGCGAATTGGTTATGCTACTAGATGCCTGGCAGTTCATGCTTCTTATAATCTTCTCTTTCTCCAAAAGCCCTGCCCAGGCCCTCAACACCACAAACAGTGCTTAAATAATGTTTGTCTATAAGTTCTTGTAGTGGTCTTCCAGCCAGACTCCCGGCCACGTTTCTCTTGGAGTCAGGCTGATCAACACAGCTCTTCTATTATTCTCAGCTATAAATCAAAAGTGGAGGATGCGGGCATCGATCCCGCTACCTCTCGCATGCTAAGCGAGCGCTCTACCATTTGAGCTAATCCCCCTTGCCATCGACTTCTTTCCAAGTTATTCCTAACAAAATCTAGAAGGCCACAAACAGTGTTGGATTGCCTAACCCGGAGAATTCAAGACCAAATTAGAGCTTAATTCATTTGGGAAGTGTGGGAGACCAGAAACAGCACAGGAAAAAGGGATGGAGGAAAGCCCTAGGAGGAGCAAGTGTAAGTGCTACTAGTAGGCCGACTGGAAAGCAAAGACTGGGTAGAGCGCTAACCTTTGCAGAACTCTTCCTCAAGAATCTGTGAGAGCTAACCTTTGCAGAACTCTTCCTCAAGAATCTGTGAGGAATCTTTGGGAAACATTACCTCAAGGTTGCCTGTAATCCATTCCTGGGGAGGATCTGCCAAAGATCAAAGTAAACACTTCTCTGAGTCCAGATCTGAGTTCAGGTGGCTGGGTGTTATGAAAAGGTGCTCAATATATATAAATGGAGACAGGTAGGCCCTCGAGGAAAAAATAGATCGGGCCTAGAAATCATGCATTGGGATATGCCAGAAAAGAGAAAAGGGGGTGAGGTTAAAGGGGCACATACATCCTGGATCGGCCAAAAAGAGATTCATGGTCTCAAGAATATTTGAAGATTTTGATTAATTTTCTCAAAGCTCCCTTTAGATGTTTTCTTTTTCGGCATTTCTATAATAAAGAAGAGAACACCAAAAAAACATTTGCATGGACCCTGGCATGCTTGACTTTAAGGTTAAATAATGAAGGTGTTTGAGTGGTGACCAATTTCTTGATTGGCCAATTGACTAGTGACTATCTTCACTTTATAATTAATTTTTCTTCCCTGGGCAACCTCTCATAGAACCAGTGAGTCCCTAAAGGACAGTCAGCTCTTGAAAACCTGCTATTCAGATCATACTTGAGAAACAGCCTAGCAAGTCCCTTGACCTCTCAATCTACCAGGCAATTTCTCTTAGATTAAGAATATAAACTACAGAAGAGTCACTTATCTGAGTTAGTACAGGAAGTTTCCTACACGCATAAAATCACAATCTCTCCACTGCTGGAACTCAGATTAAGGAGAAGGCATTGCAACCTCCTCATGCATAATAGCTATTTTTAAGCAGTTCGTGAAATGTGAGTTCAATAAACTGGAGAAACTTCTTTCCCTGTAGACTTTTGCTCATTATTCTCTCTATCTCAAATTCTACTCGCACCCTACTCTCCTGGGTTTAAATAACCGTCAATGCTAGTGACTCTACTACTTATTAACAGAGAAACAAGCAATGCAACAGAAATAAATATTTATTTCACGTGTATCAGCTGTGAGAAAGGTCACAAAGCCATTTTCAACCATCTCTACCTTCTCTTCATTTCTGAAAAGACAGCCCCACCATTCAATTCTGCCTTTGGCTAATTCAAGTCTCCAGAATTCTCTTAATCATGATAAGAGTTAAATTGATTCTCTGAGGATATAAGCTCTCATAGTCTACTTTCTTTTTCTTATCTTCAGCTAGTGGACGAAGAATCATGTTTGTTGCTTCTCTTCTGTGCTGAAAGTTTATGATTGTGTGAATTGAGAGTAGGGGAGACAACTAGAAGGAAAGAGGAGGGAAGTGCTTCCAGGTTTGAGATTGTTTTTGCTTCCGGCTTCCTCAGCCGCTGGGAAATAATAGGAATGTGGACTAGAGATGATCCAGAAGTGAAAGTGAAGTGAAACTTCATTGCATGGCGGAACAACGGCTCCCGTACAGGGAAAAAAAAAAAACAAACAAAGAAAAGAGCAATGCTTTTTTTTCTGGCGATTCAGGAGCGTTTCTCACGTCGGCTCCGTGGCTTAGTTGGTTAAAGCGCCTGTCTAGTAAACAGGAGATCCTGGGTTCGAATCCCAGCGGGGCCTCAAATGTTTTTTTGCCCACAATTTCGGCACTTCCACTCTCAATTCTATTCCTTAATACAACACCGCATTTTGTGAAGCACCTTCTACAAGACCTACAGGTCCCTTAGCTAAGTTTCGAAAAACAGCATTTCATTCATATCCCACCCCACAGCCGTCCCTCTCCTATTGGTCACAGCGGATCACAGCCTTTCTTTTTCTCCGTCTGAGAATACATCTGTTCGTCTTTGTCTCTCCTTTTTCCAGTGGTTTTTCTCTCACGCTCCAGCTTGTCCCAGTTGTGCTGGTTCTGGGGGTAGATCCTCTCCGCTGCCTTTAGACTCCCTTTGGAATTTGGAGATCCTTTAGATTTCGAGTTTGGTCGCCGAGGAAGGGTATTTATGCAAGAAGTCCCATTTCTCTTGGTTCCTGAGGATATAAAGCAGGTAGTGCACTTTCCTCATAATATTTCCTACCAGGTTCTAAATCCCTGCCATGGCTAACTCCCTTGCACTTCACCTTGATGTCCAAAAGTTCCCAAAATAGACTTTAGCAGTAGATAAGTTGGCTGAGAAGTTAAGGCTAGGGACTACTATCAATGTTGCTCTACCCTCATGGATTCAGTTTCTGCCTTTGTTAGAGTCCAGGCAATGGGACCTTTTGAATGACCATGGGTTATTACAATATTAAAGAATGCTGCTTTCAGCTTCATACAGAGCAGGTTTTTAAAATAACCTACAGGCCTACTGTGCCAGTAAGGCAAAATGGGCTTAGTTTAACGGGTGCCCTTGAGGAGTTTGGCTTTTGTTTACCGTGAAAGTACTTTCACCTGTTAAATGCTAAGCCCCAGGCCCAAAGCCCTATCAGGTATGAAACCCCT
>CM053623.1:415637739-415653983 GCA_028646595.1 Phalanger gymnotis
TTTGTTGCTCTGGGCCCTGAATAAATTTTTTGATGCCTTCTGCTTGGAGAATTCTGTATACCCAACGATTTCGAACCATTCAGATATTTATATGATCCTTTTTGAGATCATAAATTCGGCCTTCCTACTACACCTACTTAAAGGGCAAAGTAGCAGCAACTTAGGATAGATAAATAATGCATTTCAAAAAAGAGGAGAGATATCAAGAGAGAGGTATCAGGCCAGGGTGGAAAGGAGAGTATTTAGAACTCCACTAGCAGAGTTAAAGGGAAACTCGCTAGCTGAGGTCCGGAGGCTAGGAAAAATGACCAAATACTTTAACAATTGTGAAAGAATTTGATTTAGACAAAACTATAGGGTCTCATGAAAGAACAAGTGTTGTCACTACATTTGAATAGGATCTCCCACTCTACTCTGTCCTTGCATAGTTTCTTATACTTAATTTGTCCTTCAAAAGAGGTTGGGTTCTTCCTAATATTAGGCCACCAGGTGGTTAGTCCATCAAGGTGTGGTGAAATCATTGTGGTTCTTAATGTTTCCCAAGATAACCTGGCCCTCTGGTGGTCATTCTGATTTTACTTGGGGAATCTCCAGAGGGAGAACCTCTTATCACTTTGGAAAAGCTATTTCACTTTTGGATAGGTCCATTGCGAGGAAATCGTTTCTTGCACCAAGCCTAAATTGCCACTTTAAAATTTCCAAGCCTAAAAGTAGAAAAATAGATGTAGCTGGTCAATTTCGAGTCATTTGCCCAGGCAGGTGCTGTTAAAGAAAGTGACTGGCCTCAATTCCTTCCTAAGGTCCAGAGAAAGAAAGAACCTCACGATCCTCATTCAATTACTCCTCTCTCCTTGTCCCGTATTGATTGGAGTGGAAATGCTGAAAGTTGCGGGCAAAAAAGTACCTAAAGCCCCGCTGAGACTCGAACCCAGGACCTTCTGTTTACTAGACCGACACCTTAGCCAGCTAAGCCACGGAGCCGACATGCTATTTGCTTTTAAACAGACACAAGAAAAAAAATCCAACCATATATCTATATACACACGTCTCTTTGTTGATGTTCACTATACTGAAGTACAGCAGTTTTAGGTCTTTTCCTTATGTATCATCCATCCCTAGAGCAGATTTCTATTCTATACCTATTGCTCTGGAAGTCAAATCAAATATAGTGTCAAACTTGGAAGTGCCTTTCCATCTGAATGTCTCTCCTTTTCCCACTTTACACGATCGTAAATTCCCAGCCTTCAAAGGGACCGAACAGACAAGATATTTCATCTAGTGGCTGAGTGGAAATCCCCCAGTCAGCAATGACAAAACAAGGCACTTAAGAAATAACATGCTGTGAATTCAGTTAAACCTCCAGGTATGGGGAACTCAGGATCTGTTCATTCTATATTGAGGCAGCTTTATGTATTTTTCCCCTTCTATCTTGTCAAAATTCACCCTCTCTGAAAAACTAACACATTCTTAAAAAAAAAAAAAAAGCACTGGGTCCTAGGGCAATATCTAGCACATAGTAAGCACTGTTGCTTATAGGTGGCATAATGGATAAAGTGCTGGGCCTGGAGTCGGGAAAAACTGGGTTCAAATCCAGACTCAGACACTAATTAGCCATATGCCTCTGGCCCAATCTCTTAAACTCTGTTTGCCTCACTTTCCTCATCTGTAAAACGGTGGTGATGATGATAATGGCACCTTCTTTCCAGGCTTGTTGTGGGCTCAAATGTGATAGTAATTGTAAAGTAATTAGCAAAGTGCTTGGCATAGGGTAAGCCCAATATAAGCTGTTAAGTATTTATTCTCTTTCCTTCCCATGCCATCTGATTCTGTTCTCTGGGATCCAGAAATATGAATGACTTCCTCCATCAAGTCATGCAAGTAACATAAACTTCAACAGCTCTCCCACAGAGACTGTCAATACTGTTGTTCTATCTTTAAAAGGCAATAAAAATGTGGAGTGACTGTTTATTTTTCTATTAAAAGCTCCCAAGGACATCCGGAGTATAACGATTATTCTGGAGAGAATGTTTATATATGTGATGGCTGAAGATAAGAAAAAGAAAAAAGACTATGAGAGGTCATATCCTTAGAGAACTCAATTTAACCCTTACAGTTACAAAGAACAAGAGAATTCTTGAGAAGAGACTTGAACTAGTAATGTAGAATTGAATGGTGGGGCTGTCTTTTCAGAAATGAGAAGACAGCAGTTCGCGGGGATGGTTGAAAATGACTTTGTGACCTTTCTCACAGGTAATAAATGGGAAATAGGTTTTTATATCTGTTGTATTGCTTGTTCCACTGTTAATAAATAATAGAGTCACTAATACTGATGGTTATTTAAACCCAGGACAGTAAGGTGTGAGTAGAGGGTTGAGATAGAGAGATGAGCAAAAGTATACAGGGAAAGAAGTTTCTCCAGTTTATTAAACACACAGTTCACACAGTACTTGAAGATAACTCAGATTCAGGAGAAGGCCTTGTAGTCCTAGGGAGGAACCACTCAAAAACCAACCAAGCTGCTTCATCCCCCAAGGATTCCTCACAGGCTCCAGAAGAGGATTCCTAGAAAGACTGGGCCCCGAGTCAGTCACTTTTTACCTTCAAGACCACCCACTTCCCTAAGTGTATAATTGTCCCTCTCAGAGCTTTCCTCCTCCCCTATTTTCCTCGGGTGTCTAATCTCCCCCACTCACCACAACCCTCCTTTGTCCTTAGATTCTCCGAAGTAGACAGGTCAAGTACGAAGGCGTATGCCCTTCTAGATTCAGTTAGATGTACCTTTCCAAAACATAAGAGCGGGAGGGGGATTAGCTCAAATGGTAGAGCGCTCGCTTAGCATGCGAGAGGTAGCGGGATCGATGCCCGCATCCTCCGGTTTTGATGCTCTTCTGCCTCCAGTATCCTCACCTTCAAGAATCGGTTATTCTACTTGGTCCTCAGCAAATGCTCCTAACAGAAATTCAGGAAAATGGAAATAGGCCACTGGGAAGAGTGAGAACAAAAACTGCATCCAGGCTAGCTGAGGCAGTACTGCAGAAAGAAGCACTTATTAAGAGCCTACTAGGTAGCAAGCAACGTGTTAAGCACTTTCAACAACCCTAGAAGGAACGTGATATTACTGTTTCAGATAAAAAAGACTTGCCCAGGTCCATAGAGTCAAGTAATTGTCCCAGGCTCGATTTTGAATTTGGGTCTTCCAGACTCCAAGACCGTCTCCACTCTATCCACGGAACTACCAGGCCTGTCTCCACTCTATCCACGGAACTACCCAGAGGAGCCAAAATGCATTCGCAATCCATTGCCTTTAGCCATGCCATCACCTCTTGTCTTGAAGGTCTGCAGTTTTTGTGCATATGAGGGCATTTTACTTTGGAAGGGTGAAGTCAACTAATTGAAACGAAAGTCAATTCTTCCCTAAAGGCATCCACACTATTTTTAACTTTGTGAGAATGGGCTGCAAGGTCATAAACACTATGCTTTCAACTGTTCGGAGATGTACCTCTATATTCTGTTAGGGCTAGCTCGTGAGTAGATTAGCTGCAATGGAAAAGCACTCACTTCTCAAGCGAGAGTTAGCGGAATCGACGCCTGTATTCTCCAGTTTTGATTCCCTTCCTTCCTCTGATCGAGACCCAGAATATTGGGTGTAGGTCGGGGGACAGGTTCCCACTCCTCCCTACCCAAAGAAGAAAGGCTGCCCAGGAGGAAAGGCCGTCTGAAGATTAATCTATCCTTTCTCCATTGCGCTTTTGTGCCCTCGGTAAATGCTTCACCGAATCGCAGGGATGAAAGAAATGAATAACTTTTCCCAGGTGTCTTGAGGTCTATACATAGCGAGAGGAATGACAACCAGGTGTGGGGGGCACAATGGGTGTTCAGCGGACCAATACGAGCTCGGAAGCTTCTACCACAGGTCAGGCACAAGTAGTCCGTTTGAACATTTGGGATAGAAATGTCTCCAGATTAGCGCATCTCACTTTTCCTTTGTGCCACTGCGATTCACAGCGCCTTCTTTAATGCAGTAGGTCATGCTGGGTGGTCCTTTGACAGCGTCTCCCACATCTCACAATAGATACTAAAGTTCTTCCGAGAGGCCCTGAGAGTGTCCTTGTGCCGCTTCTCCTGAAGTCTGTGTGAGAATTGTGCGAGTTCTCCATAAAATAGTCTTTTAGGTTTGGCATCACGTTTGGCATTACAGCTACATGGCCAGCCTATCAAAATTGCGCTCTCTTCAGTAGAGTTTGAATGCTTGGCAGTTCAGCTCTAGAGAGGACCTCAGAGTCCGGTATCCCTTGCCAGGTAATCTTCAGAACCATTCTAAGATAATTCAAATGGAAAAGGCGTTGGTATACTGTCCAGGTTTCACAAGCATACAACAATGAAGTCAGCACAACTGCTCTGTAGACCTTCGGTTTGGTCTGAACCCTAATACAGCTTCTCTCCCACACTTTTTTTTGGACCCTCCCAAATCCTGAGCTAGCTCTGGAAATGAGTGCTAAACCTTATCATACATGTTGACACATGGCCATATCTGGAAAGTAAACTGCCAAGGTGAGTGAACTTAAGCATACATTCAAAATTTCTGCTATTGGTTCAAAGTATGGATGGTACCGTGGAGAACCTACCAGCTGAGCTGAAATGCGACCTGGTTGAGTTGATAAAGCTCTTTCTTGCACTCTTTCCTAAAGTTTCTGGAATTCGAAACCCTGAGTAGTGTCCACAGGAGAGCTGCCTTGCCGGAAAGTCTTCTTTAGAAAAAACAGCCTGATGAAGGATGGAATTAAAACCCAGAATTTGGGATGAATCCAGGAAAAGCTGATGGAGATACCGGGGATCGAACCCGGGGCCTCACACATGCAAAGCGTGCGCTCTACCACTGAGCTATATCCCCTTTATTAGTAATAACTTTCTCCTATAATTTCACCAGGTTCTTGCCTTCTTTTTTCAGAGATGCTGATGTGGAATGATGAGTGGTATCACTTAGAGAGATCCCAATACCATTTGTATTCCAACAACTAACAAATTTTCCCTCTCCTTCTCCGCCCCTGAAAGTCCGTTCTTTCACTTAGAAATGAAAAACAATAGGGAAGCCCTGAAGATATTTTAGCGTAAAAACTTTTTTTTTTTTGGGGGGGGGGGCTAGGAGGAGAATGGGTTGGCGATGGGAAGACCTCTTGGGAAGCTACGGAAACAGTCCTGGTCAGTGTTTGCCATGGAAACAGAGACTAGAGGACAGATTTTAGAGATGTGGCCAAGTGGGAATCCCCAAAATCTGGTATGTAATTAGACATGAGAGTTGAAGAAGAGAGAAAAGTCAAAGCTCTATTCTTTGACACCACCATTCGAAGATCTTCCACTTCTACCTTATCTACATTATTCAGTCTTTACCTGGAATTATCTGACTATTTTAAATAGCATTGGCCATACGTCATCTCAACTCCTGTTTCAGGGACATCACACTCTCCTATAATGTCCTGTTCTTACAGCAGAATCTTCACATTATTCACTTCTCCTTCTCTTCGTTCTCTCATTTTACTCGTTTTAACGTTGATTGATTGGTTGGTTGGTTGGTTGTTGTCCATTCTCAAGGATGATAAAAATGAGATCATTGCGTTGGGGTCCAGGTATGATGTCTGACTGTGACTGATTTGACCAAAGTAAGCACAGAAGCCTCCACCACAGGTCAGGCATAAATAGTCCACATGAACATTTGGAGTGGAATCCATTCTATGGAGAGACTGAGTGAATGGTGGTGCCAAAGATAGAAATGGTGGGTTAGAATGAGGAGGACTTGTGAGAGTGTGTAGAAGTGAGGAAGGTTAGACAATAACCTCCATTTTAGAGAGATTAAGTTGTTTTTTTTTTTTTTTTTGAGGGGAGGACACAACCTAATGGGGATGCCATACAGGAAATGTTGTTTGTGTCTCTGGAATGCAGAAGAGAAATGAAAGCTAGAAATGTAAATGTGGAAATCACTTTACGGAGTTGAAGCCATAGAATGATATCGCTGAAAGGGAGAGAAATTGAAGCCATCCAGATAAAGCAAGAACAGTTAGACTGTTTGGAAGATCTAGGAAAATGTATGGGGAATTCTGTATTTCCTTTGCTCAGTAGTAACTGCTTCAAGAGTGAAACTCGAGTCCCTAGGTCGGCTTTGAAAAGGACAAACAAATAGACTCTATCTTGAACCAATATATTGAACATTCAAACCCATATGACAAGTGCAATCTTCTGACAGTGGAAGAACACTTAAGAAGCAAAATGGATTAGAATGTAAAACATAGAGAAGGCAGAGCTCCCAGAATGCACCAGAAGAGTAGGAGCAGTGCTTAGCACAATCTAATTCACTTTTCCTTTGTTTCATTTTTAATTTAAATGTTCATTTTTTGTTACTGTAAAAAAAAAAAACAAACCCTGAAAGGCATCGACATGAATGATTATTTCCATATATGCAGAAGAAGAGTATTGTGCTCACATTCATGGATCTCTTCCCTATTGTTGCTTTTCTTTAGAAAAAAAAACGTAATAAATTTAACAGCCTCAATTTTTGGTCTTCTGCATGTGCCTGGGGCACTGAGAAGTCTATAGACAGGGTCACAAAGTTACAATGTATCAAAGGCAGGACATTGGAAACACAAAAGCCTTCCTGACTTTGAGATCTAATTTTTACCTGCTACCTTGCACACTATCTTTCAACATTTTATTAAAATATAATAATTTAGAGAGGAAAAGGACCTTATCAATAGTGCAGTCCACTACTTTCACTTTACAGATGATGAAATTGAGGCCCAAGAATGATTATATTGAATTTATTATTTTTAATTAACAAGCATTTAAAAAAATAATGACTCTCATTAATTTGGACTAAAGTGGAGTTGTGAACTGATCCAACTATTCCGTGGTACCCAAATCTCTGAATAAGAATGATAATGGCAACAGCTAAGGGAAAGGCACTGTTTGGGGACCCGAAGATCTGTTAGTACATTATTTAAAAAAGCCAAGGTGGGTTGGTAATGAAGACTTGAATCAGAGGCAATGGGATAGTTGCTCTGGGAAGAAAGAGGAAATTTTAGATAAGATTGTTTTTTAAGAATTTTTAGATAATATTTTAGATACAGATAAGGAATCCACAGAACTTCAAAGCTATCTTCTATGACACTGTGGGAGGCAGTGTCTGGCCTCCCCAAATCCTTAAATTTAGGTCCTCACTGCTCTCTGTAACTCTTAGCAGCTATAACACTGCTGTTCCCCTGTTTATTCCTCCTTTTTTCCACATCAAAATCTTCCCACTCTCCCTTCATACCTTTCCCCAACCCTCGAGGTCTGTGTTTTGCCCAGTTCCTTGGAAATGCTTCTCTCTCTTCATTCTCATCCTTAAATACAGTGTCCCTAAAGTCTGGACACATAGGGGGAAAATGCATATTTTGAAATATTTGGAATATTAACAGACCTTAGTCCCCTTGACTTCTTTTTCGGGGGTATGCTATAGGAGAAGGTGTATTCAATGAAAGTCACAGCTACAACACACTTGATTGAACGCATGAAGAGTGAATGTGCTAAAAATGACGGAAATGTGGAGTTATTGCATCGAGTTCACGTGAATCTTGCAAAGCGCATCAACCTTTATATCACAAATGATGGAAATCATATCGAAGATGTTTTTCGTGAATATACCAATTAAATAAAATTTTGTTGGAAATTTCATTCATTTCATTTCTTGAAAATATGCATTTTACCTGTGTGTCCAGACTTCAGGAGCACCCTGTATATTAATTTTAAGAAATGCACTCAGGTGCTAGTGGAGTGATGAAATCATTAAGGAGATTTAAGGATTTCCAGGATTGGGAGGTAGGATAATTCTATTTGGAACAGACTGAGATTAAAGGGACTACGGATGTAGGTATGCAGTTAATTGTGTGGATCTGGAGCACCGAAAAAGACCTGAAGTAGAAATGCAAATATTTGGGGTTCAGCAGCAAGCCGTCAGTGCCTTGCAATGATTTTTCCAAGTGAAACATGGCCAGAATAAGAGGTTTTTTTTTTAAAATTTGTAAGTCCCTGAGTGGTCTCAAAGCACCAACCTTTCGGCTAACAGCGGAACGCACTAACCGATTGCGCCACAAAGACCCCGCGAAAAGGTGCTGCAGGCAGAATTCATCAGGACAAAAAGTGGAATCTTGGTCCCTAAAGTGTTCTGAGCATGGAACCCTAATAAACCTGCAAGATTCACACAATTATGTCCAAAACCTGGAATAAATACATGCCCAGAGAAGTCGGCTGATTGTGCCCTGGCTATGGGAGGGAAGGAATGCGGAGGGAACAAAAAGGGGAGATCGGTAGTTTTCTATTTTCTGGATGGAATAAAAATATAGCAATGAGAATCATGGTAGCTAGATTATCGTACCTCAGGCGGGGAAACGAATCCTTTGATTCCTTCATGTTTTGGGGGAGGGGGTGGAGACTCATGTTTATTCAAAATTATGACTGAGGCTAGTACACACCGGAGGAATTCTTTTTGGGGTTTCGTGGTTCGTTTGTTTGGGGGGAGGCGGTTGTCCTACTTGGTGTGGTCCAAACCCCGTAACAGCGAAGTCTCTGTGGCGCAATCGGTTAGCGCGTTCGGCTGTTAACCGAAAGGTTGGTGGTTCGAGCCCACCCAGGGACGCGTTATTTAGTCTACTGTAAAACTAATCTTGTTACTTACCTGTGGTTCCACTCCAAATGTCCTCGACTCTCAAAGGCATCTCTCTAGATCTGAGTTTTCTGTGGTCTCCATGCTTTTACTCACATGCCTTATTCCACTCTTTCACTTATTTCTCTTTCCCAGCTCCTCCAGACTTCTTGATTTTTGTTACAATACTTTGGATAAAATACAGCGTGAGACCCAGAAGAAGACAAAAGGATTAGGAGAGGGTAATGACCAGAATCGGAAAGAGGTATGGCTGATCAAAGGTGTTCAAAAAAAAAAAAAAAAACAACTGCCCAGAGTTTAAGGGAAAGAGGGGGAACAGTTATGGGCATGATACATCTGGGGGATCTTGAATTCTTTAAGGGGTTTTTGTTGTTTTTGGTCACTCCTCCTACAGTTCTATGGATTCCATCTCAGCAATGTCTCTATGGTTTTTCCAAGTGGCCGTTACGTCCTTCCTTCTGCTGTCAATACATGGTTTCTTCTGCTCAAAACCCTCCAGTGCCACTCTATTGCTTCCTACCTCGAGATTAAACTTTGTGTCTTTCTGTAACCATTTGTATGCTGCCATTTAAAGTAAACTCTAGTGGAGTCATCATCACATGGACTCTTCATTCCTGGGATGATACTGGAGAATTTGGGATTTGGAAAGGACCTCCTGCCTACAACATAGCTGACCAGTGTGAAGAGGAACAGACTACACTATGTTCCATGGTGGGACATATGCACTAGTGAATAACACTAATTATTAAGAAGTTTTTTCTTCAATTGAGCCTAAATGTGTTACTTCCCTCCATGGATTTTCAAGGCCCTTATTTATTTCCTAGTTTCCCTCCTCAGGACCGTTTCCTGCTTATTAATATGTTTCAAAAATGTGCTGCCTGGAAATGAAAACCTTAAAGAATCACATAATTTTAGAGTTGGAAGGTTCTGTCACTTTTTCTAAAGAGGTTGTCTAGCCCAACCCATATCTCCAAAGTAATCCCAAACAAGCTAGGAGACCTATCAGACTATCAAAGCTAGAGAAACCATGCCCTCCTAAACCAGCCCATTTCACATTTGAGAATGTATAAATATTAGAAAGTTTATCTTGTCATCAATCTTAAATTTGCTTCTCTAAAATCTCTACCCAAAGTTTTACACTTTGGGGCAAAATAAAACAAATTGAGTCCTTCTTTGGTGTAACACCCTTCAAATACATGAAAGCAGTGAGCCATGTCCCTGATCTATCTTCTCCAGATTAAACATGCCCATTGTCTTTAGCAGATCCCAACATGACCTTTCAGCTTCCAGGTTGCTCATCTTCCATGTGAGAATGGGTTGTTTTTCAATTCTGTGGAAGAGAAACAATTGGAAGGAAAGTTGCCTGAGGTAATAACCACAGAAAATAAAACACTACGCCACTTAGAGCCCCTTTTAGCTCTCCTTTCTCTCCCTCACCAGGAAGACCTAAGGTTTAATGGGTCTAGCTATTTTTCTGGATTTATGTATTTTCTCTAATTTGGGAAAGCTATAAACTGTGAATTAGTGACATTTCATTTCATTCTAACTCTTAGTTCTCATGCTGGGGATGTTCCAAACAATTGTATAAATCTCATCCTCTTTCCCTGGGTACTTCAACATACACACAATTAAATACAGTGATAAAGTCAACTAGAATGTAGAGGAAACTACTTTGTTTATTTTTAGAACTGGGAGAAGTAAAAGCAAAGAGAATCCTAAGAAACAAAAATTGCTAAAGGGAGGGAGCAAGCAATTATTAAGCATATGTGTTAGACTAAATGCTTTAAAATTTGATCTTCACAACAACCTTGGGAGGTAGTTGCTATTATTATCTTCATTTTATAGTTGAGAAAACTGAGGCAGACAGAGGTTAATTGACTTGCCCAGGGTCACACAGCTAGTAAGGGTCTGAGGTTGGATTTGAATTCAGTTTTTCTGGCATCAGATCCGGGCCTCTATCCAGTGTGACATTTAGTTGAGATTTGTCTCTCAGAGACAGAAAAAAGAGGGCAGTGGGAAGAGGCAGACCTCACTGGACTTTGTCTCTGTAGCTCAGCTGGCAGCAGCTTCTACATGTCCCTGTTTATCTTGCATTTAGCTCAGTCATACAGTCTCTGTCTCCTAGTCAGAACATCCTCAGCCCCACACTCTTGAAGCATGTCAGTTGGCACAAAGCCAAGTCAGGAACCAACAGCGATTGAGGCTCAATGTTCCCTTTTCCTCACAACTTCCCCTCAGTGATTGGATTTTCATGTTTCTTATGAAGTTTCAGTTCTCCCTCTCCTTTAGCATCCAGGGAGGCAGACTGCCCTTTCGAATACAATCACAGTCCTGTAGGATTCATTTGTACCAGTACACATAGATTTCCAGTATCCAGGCTCATTCAAATCTCTTTAAAATGAACTGCTATTTAATTACATAAACTTCAACTTATAATTATGAAATTGATTTTTAACAAGTGAAACAACTGTAAAACTCTACCCTTTTTTGGCCATGTTATTTTACCCTTTTAAATATGTTGCAGTCTCCCACCCCATTAAGATATTTGTGGATACTATCTCAATTATCCAAACTGGTATCCCATTTTTATGGGAGTGTCTCATCCCCTGAGCTAAGTGACTGGGGCTTCCTTGGAAGTAGTCAATTCCATGCTAAACTCTGAGTCTCTTGGAATGGGTGATGCCTTTCATAATACCTTCACCTGCTAGTGAAACCAGACAGGAACCAGCAACTGGGACATAAAAAGAGACACAAATCATATTTTCTCTCTAGCCCTCTGTCTCTCAGACTATTTTCTAAGGTTTAGGAAACACGTATTTCCCACTGCATTTAAGGTATGGAGTGATGGTAACTATCATCATACCCAAGCCTGTATTCTAGGAACAGGTGGACACATGGAAGAGTTTATAGACTAACTGTATGAAGTCATTTTAGTACTACTTGTTTGTTGTTGCTCCTTGGAGAAGTAGAGTAAGGTCCAAAATTCAGCTGGCTATGGAACCCTCTATGTCCCCCATAACTGCAGGGGGTTCTTTTTATGCCAAACAAAGAGGTCACGGAGCTCTAGATTGATTATAGGTAGTAGTTTCATCAATCATTATGAATATTTACAAACAGAGGCAATCTTTGGTCTGGAGTGGCAGCCAGACAGTTTTGTGGATCTCTACTGAAGAGCCCCAAAATCCCAGTGGTAATTATAGAAAACAAAGGCAGGAGGGGCTAGAGAATGTATCACTACTGATTGGTGGATTTTTTTTTTTCTGCTTAGTAATGAGCTTGGGAGTTAAGCCGATGTTATGCCCAAAAATAAGTTTGTGGATGAATCATGTACCAGTCATAAATGGGTCACAATATTCTTGTTTGGTCTTTCATAGGTTATAGTATCTTAAGTAATGACTCAGTGTTTAAGTTATGATTGTAAACAGGTCACCATGTTCAGGCTTCCACCTTTCACAGAGTTTAAGTTTTTATAACTTTTTACTTGTTACTGTGTTTTAAGGCCTTTTCCCAATTTGAATCCTACAGGTAGCTTGAGTCTGAAGATTAGAGAACACTAGACAAGAAGTTCTGGATTGTAGATTCATCTATGTCACTGTGTGTGACTTGTTGTCTAAGATGTGCAGTAACAGCAAATTAGCTGTGAATTCTTTTCCAAGATTGAGACTGTACATTTAATGACTATAGTAGCTCCTTCAAGTGCCATCTGCTTTTAATAATATTTCTTATGATTTTGAGAAGAGAACACTGACCCAGGGAAGCCTCACCCTGGGCAAAGCTAGCCTTGTAATTTGTCCAGTCTTTCTTTACCACTTCTGAATATTCTTGGAGAAAAATGGCAAAATTGAGCTGATTTCACTCATTATCAGTGCATGACCATAACTTCTGTCTCTGGTGCTTGATAAGCCTTCTTATCCATTCTTAGTGACTCCATATCTCAACCCCCACATGGAAAGTTCTATATCTTTTCTCCACTTCTCTAGACACCAATCACATTCTGACATTTCCTCCCCTCCTCTTCACCCTGATCCCTCCAACATACAAACACACATTGGAAACAGAAGATGCTACTTTACTGAGAATATGGAAGCCTTCCGAAAGGAGCTTCCTTAGCCCTTTTCCTCCATGCCTCCAACTTCAGGTGCACTGCTCTCTTCCTTTCTTTCTGTAAAAGAAGAGTTATGACTATTACTCTCTATCCTGCCACCTGTACCCTTAACATTATTCCTCCCTACCATCTCTAGAACCATACTTCAGCCCCTTATCCCTCATGCATTTTCCATTTTTTTTCAGGGGTTGCCACTAGATTTTATTGAGATCAAGGTGGATGAACCAAACTGTACTCCAAACTACTAAGCTGGGAAAATAATAATTCATAGAGTTTGCCCTTTTCAAAAAAGTTATTTTTCATTAGAACTGCTGTTTAGTAACCTCTCTTCCTCATCCTATATTTATGATTGAGGTAAGAAAGAGAAGGTAAAAAGACATCTGGTTGTTGATGGCTTTACATTACAGGGAGGGGGGGGGAGAGGTTAATTTTACCCTAGAAACAATAGGGAACCACTGAATATTTTCTGAGCAGAAGACTTGTATGACCATATCTATACATAAGAAAAATCACTCTGGCTGCATGAAGGATGGTTGGAGGGGCAGAGTATAGAGGGGATAAAATCCATAAAGAAACTATTCAAACAGTTGAGGAATGATGATGGGATTCTGCACTAGGTGGATGACAGTAGAAAGAGAGAAGAGGATGGCAAAAAAATGTTGCGGAAATAAAATCAGGAGTACCTGGTATCTGATAGGATGTGATGAGGGAGAGGAAAGACTCAAAATAACTCCAGGGTTACTAGATCTTTTGACTGAGAGAATGATGGTGTCACAGATGGAAATAGGGAAAGTACAAGGAGCAGCAGAATTGGGGAGCAGAGGGAAGAAACTAGACTTAGTTCTGGACATATTTATTGAGTTTGAGACACCGGTTGAGTTTCTACATAGAGAATGAAGCAGGACAAGAAAGATACTGAGAAAAAGACACATGATAGGTCTCTTGCTCAGTAGCTTGGGTAGGAGGGACTCTTCCTGTTTGAAGGAATACCAGCCAGGGCACTTTACTATACAGGAAAGAGCAAAAGGACTCAGTTACATTTCCCAAAACACCCATAGACAATCTTGACACAGTTAGGAAGACAAAAGGATAAAGAGAAAAGATAACCCTGAAAGGGACAGAGAAACCAAGAAAAATGAACCCTGTAGGCCAGGAAAGGGAACATCTAAACCATACTGTGATTTCATGAGTGCTTAGTTGGGGACCTGGTTATTGGACTGGTTAGTGGACTGGTATTGGACAGGTTTTCTGGCTTGTAACCGCCTCCATTGAGCTTTTCTGTCTGGCTGTCTGTGATACTGTCTTTTAGGGCTGATCAGTTCTTCAAAGGGCTCCGGGGTTCCAGGTGGGCTCATCTTTCCTCACTTCATCCTCAGCTTCTCCTTTCTTCCTCATTAGACACTGCATCATGCTCTTTACTATCCTCTCCAGGATTGTGCAAAGGTACCTTCTGATTTCTTTGACCTCCAATGAGGTTATTTTCATTCCCCTTAAGAGATGATAGAGGGTGCTGGAATCACTCAAGTAGGCTCAAAGGGTCGTCAGTAAATGGGTTGAAGCCCCCAAGACTTATTAAAGGAGATATCAGAGAATCTGGGGAATTTCTTACTTCACTCTTCAGATTTCCTTATATTTCAAAAGCTAAAGCCAAAGCAGTAGTGGAGGGAGTGAAGGGAGGGAGAAGGGAAGTCCTCGGGTTAAATCCTTCTGGAAATGATGTGCAGGGAGAGGAAGGAACCCTTGAGAACAGGGAACCAGAGAGTTGAAGTCAAGTCAGCCTTAAGGGTATAGCTGTTTTGTACTGGGGAGTGTCAAAGAGTGGGGAAATCTTTGATCATAACCAGATCTGGAGGCCACAGAAAACACACACCCAGAGATGTTTGAAATTTGGAGGAACTCCAGGAAACAGTTCACTTGTTAAGATTTAGCTCAGCTACCTGGCATTAAGGTACTAGGAACCTGGGGCTACTATCCTAAGAACCTGCATTTCCATGACCTCCACTATCTTCCAGTTATAGTTTTGCCTCTTAATCTCTACCTTTCCCTCCCTATTTTGAAATTTAATCAAGTGCAGGCCCAGCATCAGTTTATTCCTCCCCAGACTTGTGCTTTTGCTTTTTTTTTTTGCCTCAGAAAGATTTACCTCACACAACACAACCTCACTCCACCACTCACTTCCAGTTACTGGGAGAAGATGCTATCAACTTGTTGGCATTTCTTTTTTTTTTCTTTTTTCCAGGACAGGGTTTAGCTCAAATGGTATCATGCTTGCTTAGCATTTGAGAGGTAGCAGAATCAATGCCCGCATCCTCCAGTTTTGCTTCCCTTCACACATAGAAGTATATGAATAGGTTTGTTTTCTGAATTGTAAAACAGACAGTAAGTACAATATAATCAGACTCCACATCCCTCCAAGGCAGAGACTCATAGTAGGACCTTTCCCTTCCTTACCAGTGTAGTAACCCCACTTTCCTTTGCATGTCTATTGAAATAGATCAGTTGGGGCACTACTAGAATGAATTTTTACAATTCCACATCTTCACTGTTGAGATTAGATTACTGGCTCCCAAATTCTTTATCCCCCAGCACTACACTATGGTCTTCTTTCTTGAAATGGTTTGGCAGGGGGGCAAGGAGGGAATAGTGGTTCTACCATAAATAAAAATTTAGGGCAATGAAGGGGTGAGACATCTTTATACTATATTTGGAGACACGCTGAAATCCTCTCCACCCAAATCCATGGGAAAATAATTGGAGGAAAAGACTCAAAGATCCCACAAGCAAAGGTGAAACCTTCCCAGAATGATAGAACCTGCCCAAGTTTGTGCCTCACTACTATGGCTTTCAAGAATACAACATACATATCCTAAGGAACTTGAAAATAGAAAGAAAGCCCAGTAAATAGTACAAGCTATTCATAGCCACATTTTTTCCTTGACTGAACAAACTGTGCTCAGTTCCTGTATTCAGAAGTTCAACTAGTTGACTGTTCACAGAGAGCAGAATAGTTGGGAGCCAGCACATGGAATGGGGTTGGGTACCAAGCAGAATTGAAGTTGCTCCTAGGGAGAATTCTGACTTCATCACCAACTGTTGTTCTGGCAATCATCTCCCTAAATGTTTCCCAAAAGCAATTGGAAAAGAAAAGTAAGCCTTCTCCCCTGGTCACTTGAGTTTGCTCCCAATGCTTGGTCCAAATCTTGTTAATACACTCAACTCCTAAGCAGGAGATCCTGGTTTGGAATTCTGGCTGAATTCCTTTTCTTTTTTTCTGTCTTCTCAAGCCTTACCTTGGGATCCAGCAACCTGGAGAAGCCCCAGTGCAGGCTCTCCCTTCTGCCATCTTGGACTGCTTGCAGGATCCCCTGATCTGATGTCATGAAAGACAAGAAGTATTGATGAAGTTCCTACTTTGGAAAAGTCCCTCGACTATCCTTTAGGAATACA
>CM053623.1:415654483-415669605 GCA_028646595.1 Phalanger gymnotis
AATTCATAGTTACCAACATCTAGGTTCAGCCCCGGGGGCTCAGAACAAGGGCTGGCCCAGAGTCACAAGAGCCACCACTGCTTTGGGAATGAGCTCCAAGGAAGAGGAGGCCAAGCCCTGGTTTTATATCTTTTTCAGCATCAGGGGTGAGTCACACATGCGTCTCATCCACGTGACCTAAAATCATCACAAAGAGGTGACTTAAACCCATGTGGTCTAAGAGCCTCTGGTGTCCCAGACACGTAAACTAGGCCCTCCCTGGAGTTAGCCCCACCTTGGGCCCCACCTTAGCTGCCAATCCACACCCACATAGGATTTACACCTAATAGAGGTTTGGGCCTGGGGTTTAGCACCTAGTAAGGCTCAATGAAATACACTAAATTACTCAAACAAAACAAAGGCCATTTTGCTTGCCAACACAATGACACATAAAAAAAAGGTTAAGAACTCAACTAAAAGCATCTCCCAAGCCCCAAAACAGAACAAAGGAAAGCAAGACTAAAGTAGGTAGCATGAGTTTAGAAACCTGAAGGGAAAAAAAGATAATCTATCAATAATCTTCAGAGCAGGTTCTGGGGATGCTGGAACCCAACTGGGACCATGAGATCACTAAAAAGGCTGGGCTCAGATCCGAGGGGAAAGATACCAAATTGAGAGTTAGGAAATATGGGTTTGAATCTCAGCCCTTACTATCTGTACAATAGTAAACAAGTTACTTAGCTGAACCTCAGTTTCTGTAAAAAGGAGACAAAGGGATAATCACTCTACTTACCTCACAATGGTGTTTTAAAACAACAATACAACAATAATTTAAAATATATTAATCAGGAGACCTTTGGGGCTCTGACTCTAGGCTCGTTTCTGGAGGCTTTCCCTCAGAAATGTCATTCCATGGAATCAACTACTGCTGTTGACTCCCAAATATTTTCCTCTTTAGTCCTGGCCTCATTTCAGGCGCACACAGGATCAATTGCCTCTATATCATTTCGAAAGCATTTTTATAAGATTTCTGCTTCAGGCAAAGGGTAATTTCAGTGTTACCCTTTTTGTGAACTGGGTCCTTGGATAAGGACTGAGAGGGAAAATAGGATTTTTTTTAAAGAGTTCATTGGTACCTTTGGATAGAATAGGTTCAGATGATTGATGAGCTTGGAGATCATATTTCAAAGGTTGGAGAAATAAATTAGAAATAAATGAAAAAGAGGAGACAAGGAGAGCAGACTGCCTTTTTCTAGGATGTGAAAGGGAGGAGACAGAGGACTGCAGTATGAGGATGTAATAGAATCAAGTGAAAGTTTTTAAAGAATGAGGGGGATCTAGAAATGCTTTTAAACTGGAAGGAAGGAGTCAGTGAATAAGGGACGACTGAAATTTAGGGAATGGTCGAAATGCCAGTAGAACGTAAGCACCATAGGGCACAAGAGACAAAGGTTAGAATGGCATAGGGATGTGGGAGGGATTTAGTTAACGTGGATGGGTATGAAAACGCAGGGAGTGATAGCAAGAGAAGGGAGCACTACCGGATATGATTTCTTCTAGGTACATAGAAAGGAGCATGCAGGAAGGCAGGGAAAAGCAGAGGATGCAGACATCTTTTCCGCTACCTCTTGCTTGTCAAACGACCTATCTCATAAGCTAATTTTCCGTTAACTAAATCAACTGGGAGTGAGGAGATATTTTTCAGTCCTTTAGGTCGAGTCGGACTCTTCGTTACTCCATTTGGAGTTTTCTTGGAGTGGTTTGAATTTTTCATTTTACATTCATTTTTGCAGATGAAGAAACTGAGGCAAACAGGGTTAAGTGACTTTCTCAGGGTAGCATGGCTTAGTAAATGTCTGAGGGCGGATTCGAACTCGGATTCCTGACTCCTGACTCCAGGCCCAGCACTCTAGCCACTGAGTGAGGCGATACGCTAAGTTTCCAAAAAACCTTAGGCATTCCAAGCCAGGTGTCGTTTTTCTCCTCTTTGAATCTGACTTCCAAGGAAGATCACATGACCAGAAAATTAAAAAAAATAATAATCAAGGATGGGAGGCCAATAGATTAAAGGAGAAGGAAGGGATGGTGGAGGCAGTAGAACTAAGGGAAAAAGCAAGGACAGTGGTCAGACCTGCAAGCGAGCATAAGTAGGGCAGAGAGAAGCCCCGCTTTCAAGGATTCATTCTCAGGCAACTGGGATGGATCTATTGGGGACGAGGCACCCAAGTTGGTTTGCAAGTGTTCTTTTCCCAATGCTTTTCCCTCCAAAGACTGGCTCTCGCTCTGCCACTTAGGGACCAGTTGATTTCCTAAAGCGCTGAAAATGCATGAATAGAGAGGTTAGGGGGACATTCCAGGGAAAATTAAGCATTTCAGGTAATTAAATTACCGCGCATAAAGTGGAACTGGAGAAGAGAAAATGAACTGAGGTGAAAGGAGGCATCTCTGCGGTCATGACTCCAGCAGAAAGAAAAACAGACTCAACCAGGGTCCTGACGCAACAAAATTGAGGCTGCCTCGTGTTAACCGCTGACTCTTTCTCTTGCAGAGCATTTTACTGTGTGGCTTGGTCTGTAAAAACCCTACTCTAGTAAACTGCAGGTCCTTGAGATATCCCGAGAATGTGGGCGAATTTGCTGAATAGTTACTGAGGATTATTGTCTTTTCAAAGGAAAAATCGCGAAATGGGCTTCTATCCGGGAAGCAGTTTCGAATCCTAGGGACAAAACAAAAACAATTAGCCCAGCAGATTAAGGAAACTGCCCAGCCAGATACCCACAAACGGTTAGAGCTCTCTCTTTTCCACACAAACCCTTTCGAAATTCTCTTGAAAGAAAAATAATCGAGGACGTTTAGAAATGGACAGTGTTGATCAGAGCACTGCCATTAGACCTGGTGAGTCGTGGGTGTTCTCAGGTCTCCAGCAACCATTTTCCTATGAAATGTAGGCTCCATGAGAGTACGAATTGTTTTTCATTTTTGCTTTTCTATCCCCAGCGCTTGGTTCAATGTCTTACGGTGAAGGTGCCTATTAATGTTTGCTGAATTGAACTAAATTGAGTTGAAATGAAATGAATTTTGCCTTCCTATTCAGTACTTGTAACTGTCACAAATGCCTCTTATAACTAAAGACACAGCAGGTAGATGCTGCATTTGTCTCTGTGCCCACTGGAATTAGAAGGGAAGGAGACAGTTGAGAAATTACCACACAGATTCAAGAGGACGATATACAAGAAGGCAGAAAACTTGTTGGTATTGGTTTCCCCCCTGGGAGTATCGTAGTAATGACAAAAAAAGGATCATTGAAGACCAAGAGGCTTCTTTTGGTCAAAAGTTCAGGATCACCGCCCCTACAGTCTCACCTGACAATCCATTGTTTTAACTAGCGGGTCACTACATTTCTCGAAGAGATCAGCGCCTTCTAGGTTTTAGGAAGTTTTGTAAAGTAAAGACAGAATAAGTGTATTGCAAGTGAATTCGCCATCACAAGGGTCTAAACCATTTTCAGGATGCCGCCTAAAGAAAGGACTCTTTTAAATCTACTTCTTGGTGTCAACAGCTCTGAAACAAGAACACCATGCCCTGTAGGCACCTGATGAAGGGATGTCAATAACCTGTTAAGTAGAAAGGAACAGATTCATCACAACAATTTTGATATCAGAAAAAAAGAAGGGAACTCAGTAGTCTTGAAACAGCTGGCAGGGTTGGGGAGGAAGATGGAAAGAGAGAGAGAGAGAGAGAGAGAGAGAGAGAGAGAGAGAGAGAGAGAGAGAGAGAGATGGTGAGTAACAGATAGACAATGAAGCCTTGGGAGGAGAGTCTTATTCTGGATTTGATTGTGAGTCCAACAGAGTTTGAATGCGGAAATCTATAGGTTGACTGTTTTCCAGAACTTAATTATCCATCTGAATCTCTTTTCTGACTTTTACAGAAACCATGCCTTAGAGGTGAATACTCTAAAAGACTCTGACCTCAGCTTCTCCAGAAAGGTTCTGGAGCGAAGAAGTTATAGATTAAGTAAAGAGTACAGATCACTTCAAATCTATTCCCTTGTCATTTAATGAAGTGACTTTAAATTTGGTTTGGGACAATGGAATAAAGCTGCACTTAACTCAATGCCATCTACCCTATGGCTAGGACTGATGCATTAATGAGGACCAATCTGTGGTAGTTGACTCTCCAGCCAGCTGACTCGGAGAGAACTTGTACTTTTGCTTCCCTGAAGTTTTGAATGTGGAAATCCTGAGCAGTGGCCTAGACAGATCTCCTCAAGTGCAGGAAGAGGAAGTGACCTTTCCAGCTTGAGAGGAATAGGATTTCTAAGGCTCAAAAAAACAAAACAAGCCTCCAAATCAGGACCTCACACACGAGAAGCAAACACTCTAGCATTATCACAAGCCGGACAAAACCCTCTCACCAGAACTCCCACTTAGCTTTTATCTGTTTTCACTAGTAGGATAGTTTTACTGGCAGACCTCCAGTATTGGTATTAAATGGCATTAAAATGATATTAAAATCCAAGGAAACGTCGGGATAGTAGGCCAGATTCAGGGGCAGGACCTCTTTACCTTCGCGTTTATCATCCTGACTTCTGGATTCCAGGTTACTACTTTGTCGAGTAAGAATTCCCTTTAAACAAAAATTGCCAGTGAAAATTGTAATCCAAGGTGTCTTCCTTGACATTGTAAGCACCCGGGACAGTTCTTTTGAAGTTAATGGAAGTAAATGGTGTATCGGTCACTTCTCTATTGAGATTAATTTTCTAAAGTTGTCTAGATAGCTCTGGTGCCATCTTTTGAAGGAGACTTTTATTTCCTTTCTGCAACTGCTAGAGTTTTCCTTCCAAGGTTACCTTGTAACCTCTTTGCATATACTTTTATGTACATATTGTCTTTCCCCATTAGAATGTATGCTCTTTGAAGGAAGGGACTGGGGCTTTTTTGTATGTAACTCTCAGGGCATAGCACGATGTTTGACAGAGTGGTTTCTTATTGTATCATTGATTGTCAATGCATACTAACGGAGCCGGGGGAGATATAAGACAACCACCTACAGAAGTGGTAGGTATTTCATGAAAAAAAAAATCAGAATTCAGTTAATTAAACTACTGTTTTGATTCCTCATAATTTTGTGGAGTGGATCCTGGATTCTCAAAAGTTATGATGACTGAGCACAAACTCTGGTGATTACTATAGCGCTGGAAAGACTTTGATCACTACATGGAAAGACTGTGTATCCATTATCCAAGGAAGACCCTAAATTTGAGAGGTCCATCTCCAGCAGGTTGGCCATGAGGTTATAAATCATTTTGGCTGCAGAAGCTAATTAAGCCTTCCAACAAGGTGGAGAAGCACTACAATCAACATTAGGAAGATAAGGGCCTATGCCGACGGAATTAAAGGTATTTGATGTATTGAAATAGTGTTATATCAAATGAGACAATATTTGTACAGCACTTAGTGCCTGGCACATAGCAGGCATTATATAAATGCTTATTCCTTTTCCTTCCCTTCCTTCATATAATTTTGTGACCCAAAAAGAGTCCACAGTGTCCTTAAAGATGTCACCAAGGCAATAGAAACCAGCCTTCAAAATCACCATACCATGTTCAGAATTAGGTGTTGTAGCTCTTGGTGACTGAAAGAGGAATAAATAGGGCAAGCTGCATTGTGATTCTATGTTATTACATGCTAACACACACATCTCAGTCATCCTGAAAGATTGTAAAAGGACATTAACATTTGCTTTCCACTCCGTCATAAGATAGTCATTGACAAAAAGGAAGGCTCCATATAAAATGATATATTTATGGCAGCATTTTTTTGTGGTAGAAAGAACTGGAAACAAAGTAGATGCCCATCTATTGGCAAATGATTTAAAATGCTGTCTATGAATTCAATGGGATATTACTGTGCTGTAAGATACAATTAATATGATGAATACAAAGAATACTAGATAGACATGTGAACTGATGCATAGTGAAGTAAATAGTAAAGAAAACAATATTACACAATGATTACAATAATGTAAACCACAAAATAGTTGAAAATGAATAATTAAAAAATTCTAAAGAACAATCTTGTCCCCAAAGGAGATATGAGAAGACATCATCTCTCACTCCTTTACAGAGATAGGGACCCACAGCTGTGCAACATTACATAGTGTCAGCTTTTTGCAATGTTTTGATAAGTTGCACTGATTTTTTTTTCCTCTTTGTTGTTTTGCTTTATTTTAAAAAATCGTTTGTTATAAATGGTGACTGTAGGAGGGAGAAGAAGGAGGAAAAATGCAGGGGGGAAGTTAGGTGACCTAAAAACAATAAAAATACTTGTTTTTTACCTGACCAAAATCTATTTGATATACTACAGAGATCTCTGGTTAAAAGGGCAGAGACATTTTGCAGCCACTTTATTTCTATTATTTCCAGATTGCTTTCTAGAATGGTTGTATTAAGTAAAGCTGCACTAATAATGTTTTAGAATGACTATTTTTCTACAAGTCCTTAGCATTGACTTTTGCTACTTTATCATTTTGCCGATTTGCTGGCAAAACAACTACACCAAATTAATTCAACTACCTTCAACAGCTTTTTAAAAAATTATTTTCCTTATTTGAAGATCAAGACATATCTTCTCCCTGCTTTTAACATAATTGACTCTGGAAAATTATTTCATATGAAGAAAATCCACCAATTTGATCTATTATCTTGGCAAAAATTTTCATTGAATGAAGTAGAAAACTTTGAAAGGTTTCACTGGTGGTTTATCACAATTTCCTCTCCAAGTAATAGTTATTTCCTTTGTGCTCAGCTTCTTTATTTAAATTTTATTTTTTATTCTGAACTAGATGCAGAGCGAGTGAAATGAGCATTGTCACATATGATATAGAAAAGGAGAGGATTGTCCATGAAACTATGAACCTCTATTATGTATATCTTTCTTTAAAAAAATTTATAACAAATTTACATGTAACCCCTAAATCTAATCCCACTTGTGTGTGATTCTTTTTGGCCTTCATCGTATTCTTTTCCCTTTTTGGAGTTGGATTTGTTAACCACATGTCTAAGTTCTTCTCCTTCACATCTTCTCAATTAAAAAAAGGAAATAATGTCATAATAATAAAATTGAATAGTCAAAAAAATCCAAATTTCCATATAAACCATTTCCAAAAATGTATGTCTCATTTTGCATCTTGAGTCTATCACCTCTTTATTAGAAGGCAGGTACCATGCTTCATCATTGGCCCTCTGAAATTATGATTGGTCATTGCACTAATAACAGTTCTTAAATCTTTTGAAGTTGGTTTTTCTTTACAGTGTTATTGGCATTATGTGAATTGTTCTCCTGGTTCTTCTCACTTCACTCTACATAAATTCATACAAGTCTTCCCTGTTTTGTGAAACTTGCTTGCTTCATTATCATGAATATTCCTTTATATTAATATATCATTATTTGTTCAGTCATTCATCAATTGGTAGACATTCCCCTACTTTGCAGATTTTTTGCCACTGCCAAAAAAATTGTTATATTTTTGTACATATAGTTCCTCTCCCTTTGATCACTTCAGGACCTTCTAGTGATGGTTCTGGGTCAAAAAGTCAAATTCACAGCTTAGTGACTTGTTGGGCATAGTTTAAGTTGCTTTCCAAAATGAGTGCACCAATCCACAGTTCTATCAAAAGCATATAAGTATACTTTTCCCACAGTTTCTTCCACAATTGTCACTTTCCTTTTTATTATCTTTACCAATCTCATAGGTATGACATGAAACCTCAGAATTACTTCAATTTGCATTTTTCTGGTTATTAGCAATTGAGAGCATTGTTTTACATGTTTTAGATAGTTTAGACTTCTTCCTTTGATACTACCTATTCATGTCTTTTGATGATTAACTTATTGGGGGAAGTTTGAAGACTTTTTTAAAATGAAATGCTCTACCCCCATCTCTGCTATTTCTCTCTCTTTTTTTTACATTTAATACTATTTTTTCCAATTACATATATAGTTTCCAACATTAATTTTTGTAAGAATTTGAGTTCCAAATTTTTCTCCCTGACTACCATCCCTACCCCCCCTCCACAAGACAGCAAGCAATCTGATATAGGCTATACATGTACAGTCATGTTAAACATATTTTCACATTAGTCATGTCGTGAAAGAAGAATCAGAACAAAAGGGAAAAGCCATGAGAAAGAAAACAAAGTAAAAATAGTAGGCTTTGATCTGCATTCAGATTCCATCAGTTCTTTCTCTGAAAGTGGGTAGCATTTTCCATCATGAGTCTTTTCAAATTGTCTTGGATTATTGTATTGCTGAGAGGAGCGGAAGTCTTTTACATTTGATCATCACTTCATGTTGCTCTTACTGTGTACAATGTTTTCTTGGTTCTGTTCACTTCACTTTGCATCAGTTCATGTATGTCTTTCCAGGTTTTTCCAAAGTCTGTCTGCTCATCATTTCTTATAGAACAATAGTATGCCATTACATTTCATATACCACAACTCGTTTAGCCATTCCCCAATTGATGGGCATCCCTTCAATTTCCAATTCTTTGTCACTGTAAGAGGAGCTGCTATAAATACTTTTGTACATGTGGGTCCTTTTCCCTTTTTTGTGATCTCTTTGGGATACAGGCCTACTAGTGGTGTTGCTAGATAAATGGGTATTCTGCTATCTCTTTCACAAATAAAGCAGCAGCATGTGGAATACTCAAATTGTAGTCCTAAAAAAAGAACAACAGCTTCAGGTGTTCACATATATATCAAGAATAATTTTAATACTTAAAGGTTCTCAAGAGAAGCTTTATGTTTTAAATATATTTTGTTGCTTTCTTATATAGCAGCCTTTGTCTTAAATCTGCTTTATCTAGAAAATAAAGTTTTAACTTAAATTTTCATAAGTTAAGTGAACAAAAAAAAAAGACATTTGGGTCTGCTTGAATTATTATTAACTGAGGGTCTGAAGATCTGAGGACAGGAAAGTTACTTAGCACATAATCTAGAACTTCATGGAGCATACAAAAATAGGCCAATCAGTGACTTCTCATTACCACACCACATCTCTGACATCACTCCCAACAACAGTTTATTAACATATAATTTCAGTGCATAAATTATGCAATAAGATTTGAGGTACATTTCTGGACAGATATAGAGAAACAGACAGTTTAAACTCTGTTGCTATCAGTTAATTTTCCTTATCAGTTCTCAACCCGGGTTCTAAGGCCTTCAAAGCCTATGTTTTGAGATTTCCCTATTAGTTCCTAAAATTGTAATATCTCTCCAATTAATCTATTAATTAGCTTTGTATCCTCACTCCAGTTAATCAAAAAAGTGGTATTTAAGAAGAATTTCCAAATAAGAATTGTAAAATAAATAATTTCCCCTAAAGCTTTTGCTCATATGTGTACAATATGGGTATACACATGTTTTTATATATTATAGACACATATCACCTCCCCCCCCCCAAATCTTACTAGACATCAAGGTTACTGAATAAACTATTTATCGCAATATCACAAACAATAAAAATACACATAAATAATTATTTATAATCCATCAACTGTGAGAAATATCACAAAGGCACCTTAACTGTCTAGGCAACTGCTGATCTCCCTGTTCTATGAACACAGTTCCATTAATCATTTATCTCAAGATAACAAATAGAGTCTCATCAAGAACTCTGTTTCATCTCCAGAAGAAGATTTTAGTTAGTCGTCTTAGGAAATAAGTTATCTTAGCTCATTTTCTCAGTCCTCTTTTCAGCTATCAGTTAATAGTGTCTACAGAATGACAGTTAAACTCAGTGTTCTCACAGACAATTCATCGACTGAGGGTTAAACTATTACTCCAAGATTCCATTGTCTCTTAAAGATACAGTAACATATCTACAATCTCTGTACAGAAAAGCTATTGAACTTAGTATTATGTTTATATCAAAATTAATTTTTCATTCAACAATAGTAGATGATAGAGAAATTCTGTTTGTATTTTTAAAATATGTACCAAAAAGCATATCTGAACACAAAAGACATTTCCACATGACAAAGTATGTGTTGAACAATGGATTCTGTGATATTTGGCCACATAATTAATTCAAATGAATGACTACTAAAATAGATAATTAACAGCAATTATGATATGCTTTCCCCTCAAATTCATTTATTATAAACACTCAATAATAACCATCACGAAATTTTTCTTAATAAAAATAAGTGTTTTCTGCTTATTACTTTCATGATGGCCCCCTTTACTTCTTTGTTTCTCAGGCTATAGATCAAGGGATTCAACATAGGGATCATTACAGTGTAGAAGACAGAAACTATTTTGTTCTGGTCAGTTGAGTAGCTAGATTTAGGCATCACATAAATGAATGTAATAGTCCCATAAAATAGACTGACTGCAGTGAGATGAGAGGTGCACGTGGAGAAGGCTTTGTGTCTTCCATCAGTGGAGTGTATTTTCAGGACAGAAAAGAGAATATATACATAAGAGATGACTATGATCAACACTGTGACCACAATAATTGACCCAGAAGTGACAGCAGGAATAATTTCAGTAAGAAAACCATGGGAGCAGGAAAGCTTCAATAGAGGTGAGTAGTCACAAAAAAAATGATTGACTTTATTACGTCCACAGAAAGACAGACTCAATAAACAACCAGTAAAAGCCCAAGCATTCAGACAACCACCCAGATAGGATACAATCACTAATAGTGTGCAAACTCTGGTGGACATATTGGTGGAATAGAGCAGGGGGCTACAGATAGCCACATACCTATCATAGGCCATTACAGACAACAGAAAGCATTCTGCTGTCCCAAAAGTGACTACAGAACACAGTTGAGATGCACATCCTGCTAGAGAGAGTGAGGGTATTTTCCCAAGAAAATTCATGAGCATGACAGGTGTGACTGATGAGGAGTACCCAACATCTACAAAAGCCAAGTGGCTGAGGAAAAGATACATTGGAGTGTGAAGTTGAGAGCAATTTCTGATCAGTATGATTATGCTAAGGTTACCAATTAATGTGAAAATGTAGACACCTAGAAATATCGTGAAGAGAATGGCACGAAGTGTCGGAGCAGCCGTTAATCCCAAAATAATGAATTCTGTCACATCTGTCTCAGAATGGTTTTTGAAGTACATCTGTCTCAGGAAAGGCACCTGTTGAGACAAAAAAAGAGATTTGGGTGTAAAACAAGAGTAAAATGTAGATATCTTTTTATATATGTATAATAAATATTTACTACATAAAAGGCCCTATTTGGGGGAATGAGGGGAAATAGAAAGATGAATATCATACGGCATTTTTACTGAAGGAGTTCAAAATCTAATAAGGGTGATGAAACACAGAAATAAATCATAATAAAAATATAAGATTATCAGAATTCTTTATGTAAATAATGTTCTCTGAGAATACTAAAGTAGGGACCAAAGAAGGCTTCATGGAAGACATAGTTTTTGTCAATTCCTCATTTAAATTTCAGGATCTCTTGGATATAAATTATTTATGAGAGATATATGGTAAAAAAAAAAATAAGGTTTCCCCTTCCCAACTCTAGAACTTCTTTTATTCTAGCTGCATTGATTTTGTTAATGCAAAACTTTAAAATTGTATGTAGCAGAAACTGTCTATTGAGCAGTAGTTTGTCAAATGGTTTACTTTGTGCTGTTTAGTGCAATTCAGGAACTCGAATTTAGATATGGGTGTTGGGTTATTCATCTAGCATGCAAACTTCTGCACTGGGTCACAAAAGATCAGTCCTAGAAGGAAACTTAAAGATGACTGAAGGAAACACTTTGATTTTACAGAAGAGGAAATGATTTGCTCAAGGTTAGGGTCAAGGCTAAGACAAAAACCAAGTCTGGTAAGTATTTCTCATCATAATTCATCATCATACTATAGAATGCTGATGTCTCCAAAACCAATTGTAAAAATAAGTATTTCCGTAATTGTACCCTGCCTACTATATTTTGCAAATATGAGAAAGGTTTAAAATAAGTTTTAATCTTATCAGCTGTATCTTAGCTAATTATTCTTGCTAAGTAGGAGTCAAACTTACTTTTGTACTGCTAAAGAAATGTAAATGCTGTAAGTATCCTCTAAACTTTGGTTTCTGGGGTCAAAGAGAAATTCACCCAATTCAAATTGTCCAACATTAGACTGTCTTGCCACAGAAGAAAGATTCTTTTCAATGGAAATATTCAGGCAGAAGCTGGATAACCACTTGCCTGGAAGTCATGAAAAATGTTTGGGAATCTGTACAAGGAATTCCAGCATTGGTGGAATTTTGAAATAGGTGACCTATAAATTGATTCGTTGTATTTCTAAGTACTATGGGTCATCGTCTTAGAGGAATCTACTCTTTGGGTGGGCAAATGGGAAATGAAGAGATGCCTTGTAAATGTAGGTAGGCTTCAGCATGCTTCCAGCAATGGCTATGAGAAGTGTTAAACATACTAACATGGACATATATGATTGGAAAATAAGGTAGACCTGTATTATGAAACAATAACAAAAGGTAACAATAACAATAACAAAAGTGACACCACAAGATCTGTACTGCTATCTATTAAATATTAAAAGATCAAGAGTAAGACCTCAATTCCAATCTATGCAGGATTTATGGTAGGGTATGGACAAGAATTTCACAGGATGAGAAAGTATGGATTGGTTGGGGTCTGTATAGGTGGTGATAGAACACCTATCAATGAGATCCCAGATCCATTAAAGTATCAAAGAAGTCCTACAATATTATATTTATGTACATGTGTTACAGTTCACCTATCATTGTTTACATTTAATCTGATAATACAATAGTCAAAGGAATTATTTCTCTCAGAGATCAATAAATTTTGTCATTATGTGACAATAGTAGAACTCTCTAATGCTCATAGGTGACTTGGACTGGCCTGGGTTATATAGGCAGTGGAGAAGGGGGGATTAGAAAGGATGGAAGAGAAAAAAAAATAGTTCAACTATATGAGAAAAGAGAAAGAAATATAGAGCAGATGGAGAGTTTTTGAAGGTGAGTAATAGTGGCCTCAGGTGCTCATAATTTCCATTTACTAGGCTAAATGATTCTAATATAATGTTCTAACCATATAACAAAGTTCAATTAATTATTAAGAATAAAATCTCATGTTAACTCAAGAAGTCAATTGGAATCATTCAACTGGGGGAGTTAGAAAATCAACAGTCTAGTCCTCCATGTTCACTGAAAGTCCACTTGCCATCAGGACTCTGAACAGGACCAGATGGTTCGATACTAAGTTATCAGAGCCTCTTTAGTCTTAAAAGTCCTTTACTTGACCCAATCTCATTGTCATCCCTTCTAACTATCTTCCTATATATTTTCTTCCTTCCTTAGTTAAAGGCCCAGAAAAGAAATCCAACTTTGCTGCTGTCACTTCCTTTCCTCCTTGCCCTTCTCATTTCTTTTTAATCTGGCTTCGGATTCAAATATTCCACTGAAAACTGTTCTATTCAATCTTATAAACAATCTCTTAATTTCCAAATCTGAAAGCCTTTTCTCAGTCTTCATCTCTCTTGATCTCTTAACAATATTGGACATTTTTCATTACTGATAGCTACCTTTTCCTATATACCAGCTCCTCCCAGGGATTTCGTGACCCCGTTTTCTCCTCCTATGCATCTGTCTACTTCTCTGTCTCTTGCTGGATTATCATCCATGTTCTATTTTATTTTATTTTGACCATGGCTGCTCTGTTCTTAACCTTCTTTTATTTTCCCTCTATGCTCTTTCTTGGTGATTTTATTCACTACCGTAGGATCAATTACCCTTCTATGAAGACAATTCCCAAATCAGTATTTCCAGAGCTAATATTGCTCTTGCGGTCTAGCCACACAGATTGAAATGACTGTTCAGTATCTCTACCTGGATGTCCCATAGATACCTCAAGGTCAGCATGTCCAAAACAAAGCTTATTGTACCTGTTCTTCCTGCTTCTCCATTTCTGTTGAGGGTACCATCATCTTTGAAGTCATACAGGTTCAAAACTCGAGGATCATCCTCTACTCTTCCTGATTTAATAATAATTTAGTTTTGAAGATCTTTCCCACCCATTACATAGGTCAATGGGGCAATCAATAGGAGTTTTGGGATAACTGGTATCAATAGAACTTTACAACAGTGTAACAGGGATAAGACAAATTAAGCATAAAAAACAATATCATCATTCCCCCCTCAAATGAATGGGGCTCAAAATCTTGGGGTAAGGGGTGAAGGTCTCATCCTCCATAGCTTCTTCCTGCTGAAATTGGATGTAGAGCCCCAAGAAGTTAAGTCCTATTCAAGAGGTCAGTTCTTTAGCTGGCATCTGGAGCTTGGTAGATGCCAGGTTCAGGAGTGACACTGCTATATGCCCCCCTCTCCCTATATACAGTCAATTCTATTATCTTATCAATTCCTTTTTTCAAACATCTCTCACACCTACCCTCTTCTCTGCATTCTCACTGTCACTACTATCTCAGATTCTCATTCCCTCTAGCTTGGACTATTTGGACAACCTCTTAATTGGACTCTGAGCTTCTAGTCTCTCCCCCTGAAAAATCTATCCACACATGGTGGCCAAAATAAATTTTCCAAAGCACAGCTCTGACCATTTCATTATCCTGCTCAGAGAACTTCAGTAGTTCACTTTTGTTTCTAGGATATAACATACAAACTCCTCAGCTTGATATTTGAAGTCCTTTACTATCTGTCTCGAGCATATCTTTCTTACTTATCTTACATTATCCTCCTTCATTTACTCTGGGCTCACAAACCACATACTACAAGAAGTCTAATTTTTATTGTCCTCTGCGTTCTCAAGTATTTTGTGTTTACTCATCTGGGAAGGTGTTTTATCTCCCAAGTGAGATATTAGCTCCTTGAAGACAGGGGCTATTCTACATTTTTCTTTTTATGTCCAGTCTCTAGTGACTTGCATATAATAGGTGATCGATAAATGCTAGTTGAATGAATTAAATTGATACCAGTCATTCACTTTGGAAAACCACCAGGCTCATATATGGTATAAGACTCATAAGTCAATTTACTTTAAACTTTTCAAAGTGTTTCCTGCCAAAAACTCTTTGAAACAGTACTTTAAAACTAATATTATTTCAGTTTTAAAGATAA
>CM053623.1:415670105-415706292 GCA_028646595.1 Phalanger gymnotis
TCAAGGAAGTTGATGAGCATGAGAGGTGTGACAGATGAGGAATATCCAATATCCACAAAAGCCAAGTGGCTGAGGAAAAGGTACATTGGGGTATGAAGTTGAGAGCTACTTCTGATCAATGTGATTATGCTAATGTTACCAACTAAGGTGACAGCATAGACACCTAAAAATAACACAAAGAGGATGGGACAAAGCGTTGGATCATCTGTTAACCCCAAAATAATGAATTCAGTCACAGCAGTGCAGTTATTGCCAGACATGTCTTGGAAAGAGAGCCTATTAGATGTAAAAAATGGAGATTAAAATAGAACCCAGGATTAAGCTTTGGATGTGTCTATTGATGTATTTAGTAAACATTCACTGGCCACCTCTGACATGCCTCTTCTGTTGTCTTACTCTAATACTTTGCTCCAATGCACCATGGTGGGCTGCCTATAAGCAAAGCAGAGATGAATAAATTTGTTTTGTCCAATTTTTTTTCCTGTGACTCTACAATATTCTATGATTTGCCAATTTTTACCATTTTGACAGTACAAAAAAGACCATTAGAGTATAGAAGACAGTTGAATTTCCACCACAGGAACCTTTCTTAAATACATGCAAAGATTATATCCAAATGTATAAATGCTGTTCTCTCAAGTAACCACCATTGTTAATCCCTTCCAAAGAAACAGAATCTGTATTGTTATCCTTCACCTCTCACAGAACAATTTTCCACATTTGAGGATGTTATCCACCTTAGGCTAACTGGCTATGAGGAAAGTCTTGGTTTCCAAGATGACACTTGTACTCTAAAATCACAAAAGAGAAGGAATGGAGAATCTGGATTCTAAATCTTCTCATTGTATTTTGCTCTTAGAACTTGGTATTACTATAAAGGTTAACAATAGGCTAGACATTCTCAGCCTGAAGGACTATGGGAAATTTTCCTTTGGAACCTCTGCTGTTTCTAGATAAAATAATAGAAAGCACTTGCTCACCCTGATGTAACCATATACTGTTTACACATTGCTTCCTTCAACTGAAGAATAGCAATTACAGAATGAGCAAATTGTGGTATAGGAATTTAGTAAAAATTGATTGTGGCACAAGAAGAGATGGATATGACTGCTTTAGAGTAATATGGAAGCACGTTTACTAAATGATGCAGAGTAAACTCAGTAAAACTAGAAGAAAAATGTATGTGATGACCACAATACTCATGAGAGGGGAACCAACTTTGAAAGATCTCAGAACTTGGAAGGAAACAGAGATGAATTGTATCTTCAAAAGACTGATATGGAAATATTAACTAACAGTTTTTGGCAGAGAGTACAGAATGGGACGTGCATTCTCAGACATGGCTGCTCTGATCTGTTGATTTGTATGCTTTAGCTACATACATATCTTTTACATGGGAGGGCTTCCACTGTGAGTGGGCAGAAGTAGCTTAGTGGATAATGATAAACATGGAGAAAGGCAAAGAGTAACAACAAAACATTTTCAAAATGCACAAAAGACAAGAGGGAAGTATAACTTTACATGTATATACATTATATTTCTTTCACATGCCAAACTGTCTTGAAATGCTTGCATTTATTGATGATTTACAAGTTCTCAATTAATCATCTTGAATATTAATTTTTCTGGGAATATTTTTATTACTTTAAACTCCTTTATCTTTTCTCCTAAGTCCAGGAAGAAAGAATGTAAAATATTGAGACAGTGTTCAGCTCAGGAAGAATCTGACTATAATGTCCCCTTTGGGGTGTATGGTCCAGCTCTTTCTTTGTGAACATATGAGAAAAGGATGCCTTAACTAAATAAAATTTTTTAGAGTGCTGAGTCAATTCTCCAACACCTCCTAATTAACTCTTCCCTCTGAAGAGAGGATTTTGCATCCTACTTTTCTGACAAAAGAAAAGATGTTCCCGTGGACTCCCTAAACTCCTCAATATCATCCCTTATAGTCTTTGCAAAAATATCTGAAAAAAATATAGTCTTTTTATCCAGGACCAACCCCTCTACTTGTTCCATTAATCCCATCCCTCCCATTTCAAATCCTAAACTTTCTCCATTGACAACTCCCCTTTAATTTCTATTATTTTTTTCTATATGCTTCTTTCTTTCTTCCTAAAAATGGGCTCATATCTAACAAATCCTCTAAAAATATTCATTTGGCCCTGGCATCCTTTCAAGTTATCATACTTTATATTTCACATTTCCCAATCAGCTCTCAGGGGGAAAAATATACCCTTGTTGAGTACAGTCTTCCTACTGGTTAACTCATTCTAATCTGGTTTCTGATTCCATCAGTCCACTGGAAGCATTCTCTACAAATCTGTAAGCAGTTTCTTAATTTATAATCCTCATTTTTAAATGTTCATTTAAATTCCCAGAGGGTAGGGATTGTTTTAAACTTTGTATTTGTATCATTTTTTTTTTGTTGCCTAATCATTTTTATTCATGTCCAACTCTTTGTGACCCCTTTTGATTTGTTCTTGACAAAGATATTGAAGTGGTTTGCCATCTCCTTCTCCAGCTCATTTTACAGATGAGGAGCTAAGGGAAACAGTGTTAAGTGACTTGCCCAGCATCACACCTAGTAAGCACTAGAGACCATATTTGAATTTAGGAAGATGAGTCTTTCTGACTCTAGGGCAGGTATGCACTCTATCCATTGTGTCACCTAGGAAAGTGCCTGAAGAATAGTAGGTGCTTAATAAAACTTAGTCTCTGCCTAGCACATGACAATGTAGACCACCTACAGGCCATGGATATTTTCTCCTCATAAGTTCTCATGACACTGATTCTGCTGGTACTACAATTCCTCCCACCTATCTGACCTTTGGCAGATTTTAGAACACTCTCCTATTCATAATGTGCCCCCTGGATCTGCCTAGGCCCTCTCTTCTTTTTCTGTACCATCTCAATGAGCTCATTAGTTTCCACAAATCCATTAACACCTCCACTTAGATTGCTACCAAATTTATCTATCTGTTTATCTATCTATCTATCTATCTATCTATCTATCTATCTGTCTGTCTGTCTGTCTGTCTGTCTGTCTGTCTGTCTGTCTGTCTGTCTATCTATCTATCTATCTATCTATCTATCTATCTATCAATCTATCTATCTATTCAGCCCTAAACTCCTAATTCATACATTAATTATTGTTGGATGTTTGTAACAAAATGTCCCCAAGGCATTTCGAACTCAACAAGCACCAAAGAGAACTCATCATATCTATAACCTTCAATTTTAATACCATTTATCTCTATAATTTCTTTTGTCTGTTCAGTGACACCCCCTCCCCAACCTTCTAGGTATCCTGGTTTGCAATTCTGAAATCAATCTGTTCTCTTCTTTCCATTTTCCCTTCCACAACCAGAAAATTGCCAAATCTTGACATTTTTACATCATATATCTATACGTACATATACACATGTGTATATGCATGTATATGTACATAGTACACACATATGTACACACATACATACATATCTCACATTTCTTATGTCCACTCACAAAGCCACCTCCTTAACTTAGATTTGTATGTCTTCTCACTTTGACCGTTGCAAAAGGTCTTAATTAGAAGTCCAGCCTCTGCTTCCTCTAAACTATACTCTAAAAACCTACAAGAGTGATCTTCCTAAAGCAAATGACTGACCATGACACTTGTTTACTAAAGCTTTGAACAGATCCCTTATGGCCCTAAGAACAAAAGAACACTTCCTCAGCTTCATATTTAGAGTCATGTCCAATCTGAATCCATTCTCCCTTTTCAGATTTATTTTACTTTATTTTCATTCACTCACTCTATGTCACAGCTCAACCAGCCTGTTTTCTGTTCCCAAAACTCAGAATGCAACTCCCATCTCTGTCCATCTGTACAGGCCATCGTCTACCCTCCAAATGAACTACTTCATCTATTCTTCTTAGAAGCTAAAGGTGTCTTTGTTTCACAACTAATGGGTCACCATTTACAAGAAGCCTACTTTCCACAACTCTGTCTTCCTCAATCTATCTTATATTTACTTTTCTGTGTAAGTATTTTATCTCTTCCTCTTCTATAGAATGTAAACTCACTGAGCTTAAAAATGTGCATAATGGGCACAGAAATATATTAGTTGAATGGAAGACAACTTGTTTTTGAAAACCTCAACTCTCACTTTCATTGGTAACATAGTCACAATAATTTGATGACAGGAATTCTAATAACTCAATACTGCAATTTAAATTTCATAAATTATTTTCCTCCCACAATTTTTAGAGGAAAATACTGTTATGCTCATTTTACAGCTGAGGCAACTGAGGATAACAGCATAATCACTTACCCACAATCACAGGCAGAGCCAATAAGACTCAGATGTGGGATTCAAACCCAGGTCTGACAACTTCAAGTCTAATTCTCTTCCCACCACATCAAACAACAAATATGTCAGTAAAATTCTTCCTCCTAAATCCTCAATCTGAAAAATGGGAGAAAACTAATACATGAAATAAATGTACACATGTATACACAAAGATCTTTACCTAGGGTGTCCTTACCTAATCATGTTCTGTCAGGTACTTACTATTTGTAGTGAGATTTCAAGATATGTAATGGGACCTGTGGTAAACCAGAATTTGCTTACTACCATGCTGTAATAATTCCCATACATATAGTTTACTTCCAAATCTTTGGCTTTATATAGCACTACAAGGGACCAGAAATCTGATGACCCAAATCACAAATGGACCTTAATGAGAGAGAGGTGGGGGGAGGGAGGGAGGGGGAGGGAGAGGGAGAGGGAAAGGGAGAGGAAGAGGGAGATAGAGAGGAGAGGCAGAGGGAGAGAGAGAGAGATGAATTAAAACCTCATGTAAAACTGAAATCAGTATAAAGTTTGACATGGCAAGAGGAATGCACTGGCCTCCCTAAATGACCTCCAAATCAAAAAATCAAATCTTAGTATTTTCATAGTGAAACCTAGAACAGCAGTGGTACCTACTCATGCCAGAAGACAATAACTTTAGACTTCAAGGAATTATCACTGCATGGCAGCACCAAATTTATGTTGGCTTTAACAGCATTTGGGATATAAGCCCTTGAGCATCCTAACACCAAATGTAACCTACCTCATTAAAATACCAATTGTAGCCCACTGGGATTGAGTAAATTACTAACACAAAGAAGAAGTTTCTAAATTCTCAAAATTCTCAGGGGTCTTCATTTATTTTTTCTTTGTATATGTTTATAGAAGATTTTTAAAAAGTGTGAAACAAGATTAGATAGCAATAAAAACAAATTAGCATGATCTTCCAAGAATTTCTAAAAAATTATTCTGGGATCAACATGAGGAAATTGTGATTGTCCCACTGTTCGCTAAGTATGAAAATTGGTCCTTATGACCTCACCAGATCCATTTTGGTCAGGCCGTAACCCATACTGATTACACATATACAAAACTGAAGTGGAAAAGACCATCTATAAAACTCAGTTTAGTAGAAATTGCTGATCTATGAAAGAGAGGTACTATTCACAGTAAGGACAATTGATCATATGTAAAAGCAGTATTGACAATCTTTGTAAGGTTCCTGATAAAATTTCCCTGGCACACAAGAGCATTTATGATATATGACATGGAGGTTTTCTATAGAACAGTTGACAGATGTTGTGAGCCAGGTGAGGGTCAGGAGATAAGGATCATTTACTCCCTTGCCATGAAAAGGGACAAGAGATTCTTGAGCTTGGTAAGATGATTACCTATTATTAGGTATTTTTAGGTATTAACCTATTATGTCACAGAATACCATAACACAAGTTGGGAGCTTAGGGAGCCAACTACTTTAAACTACAACACTATATTGTAGTTGTAGTTGTAACAGTGTTGCCTGGACTATTAAAAGTGGTCCTTATCATCTTGCCATATTTGTTTTGGTCAGGCTATAATGGATACCGATGATACTTATACCCAACTGAGACTGAAAGGCATTTATGAAACTCAACTTAGTAGAAATTATAGATTCTAGAACAAAGGTAGCATTCACGGTAAGGAAAACCATCCATATGTTAAGGCAGGATGGAAATCTTTTCAAGGTTCCTGATAAATTTTTCCTAGAATATGAGAGCATTTATGATATATGACATGGAGTTTTTCCAAAGGTTAATTGACATATGCTGAGTCAGCTGAGAGTCAGAAGATAAGGACCATAGACTCCCTGGTCATGAAAGGGAACATGAGGTTCTGTAGCTTGGTAAGATGATTTGGTTTTCTCCCCTCTGTTTTTGAAACACAAAAGCTTCAAAGGACATTCTTATAAAGGCCTGCAGGTGTTTTAGCCTATCATTTCACAGAACATGGTGGGACAAATTGGAGATTGGGTAATCAGCTGCTTTATATCTCACATTTATATTTGTATTTTGCTTTCAAGATATTAAGTAAAATTTAATTTGAATGAATTTTTTGGAGGAAGGGTCAAATTATGGAAAAAAGCAAGATGGAGGATACAGTGAGTGGGGTCTCTTGCACCAAACTATTACTTATAGAAATAGTGAAAGAAATTGCCAGGAAACATGGAAGACACTAGGAAAATATAAATGTTTGGAAGGTTTATGTGATTGGTGTACAATCTGCACTTTTTTCTTAGGGGTACAACTCTTTAGGCTCTTTTACACATGTTCATTTCAGTGATGAAGTGCATCTAAAGTTTGGATTGATATACTATCCAAAAGTGTAGAACCAGGCAATTATATTGCAAGCCTTTGGACTCTTCCATTTCTTATTCTTGAATCGTATTTCCCAGTATATTTTCTTCTCACTTATGCTCATTTTACAGTGAAATAACCTATCTTTAAATTAGGTAGTCTTTGAAAGTTGTTTGTAATATTTCCCTATTGCATCATTCTTTGTAAAAAATGTTTTTCTTTACATTTAATTTTCATTTCATTTTTTCTTAATTTCATGTAAATAAACTTTTTCAAATTTAATTTAATTTACCTATGTTAAATTTTCATTTCTAAACTGACTCCCTCCCTTCTCACCTCACACTAGAGGAGGCCACCATTTGATGTGTGTGTGTGTGTGTGTGTGTGTGTGTGTGTGTGTGTGTGTGTGCGCTTATAAGACCACACTATGTATACTTCTATTTAATTGGTTCTTTTGCTGGAGGTAGACATCATCTTTTATAGGTCCTTTGTAGTTGATTGGACTACTTAGAATAACTTAGTTGGTCTCACTTATTCTTCAAATAATATTGCTCTTACTGTATACAATATTTTCTCAGTTCTCCTCTTTTCATTCTTCATCATTTCATGCAAGTCTTTCCAGGTTTTTTTTTCTAAAACCAATCAGCTCCTCATTTCTTACAGCACAGCAGTGTTCCACCACAATTATATACCACAACTTGTTTAGTCATTCCCCAATTGATGAGCATCCCCTCAAATTTCAGTTCTTTGCCACCACAGAGATGCTATAAATATTTTACAATGTATAGATTCTTTCCCTTTTTCGTGATCACCTTGGAAAATAGAATTAATAGTGGTATTGCTGGGTCAAAAAGTATACATAGTTTTATAATTCTTTGGACATAATTCCAGATTGCTCACTAAAGTGTTTGAATCAGTTAACAGTTTCAGCACCACTAAATATATTCATGTCCCAGTTTTTCCACATCCCCTCCAACATTTGTGATTTCCCACTTCTATCATTTTGGCCAATCTGGTAGATATGACATAAATCTCAAGGTTATTTTAGTTTGCATTTCTCTAATTAATAATGATTAGAGAATTTTTATATTAATGTGTAGTTTTGATTTCTGCATCAGACAATGACCTGTTCGTATCCTTTGATCATTAATCAATCAGGGAATAACTTGTATTCTTATATATTTGATTAAGTTCTTTACATATTTGAAGTATGAGACCTTTATCTGTCTACAAAAATGTTTTCTCAATTTTTTGCTTTCCTTCTAATCTTGTCTACTTTGGTTTAATTTGTTAAAAAAAAAACCCTTTTAATTTTATATAAATGAAATTATCCATTTTACATCTCACAATACTCTCTGTTTCTTGTTTATTCATTAATTCTTCTGTTACCCCTGAGTCTAGTTTATATTAAGTTTCATGTTCTCCTAATTTTCTTCTAATACCTACCTTTATATCTAGATCATGTATCCATTTTAACCTTATGTCGGTGAATGGTGTAAGATATTAGATTATGGCTAATTTCTACCACACTGCTTTCCAATTTTCCCAACAATTTTGACCAAATAGTGAATTCTTATCCTATAAGCTTAAATCTTTACATTTTTTTCAAACACAACATTACTATAATTATTTATTACTGTTTATTGACTGTCTATTCCATTCTACTGATTGACCTATTTCTTAACCAGTACCAGAAAGTTTTGATAAATATTGAGTTATAATACAGTTTAAGATCTGGTAATGCTAAGACTCCGTTTATATTTTTCATTAATTTCTTTGATAGTCTTGACCTTTTGTGCTTTAAATGAATTTTGTTATTTTTTTCTACCTGAACAAAATAATTTTTGGTAATTTATTGGGATGGCATTGAATAAGTAGATTAATTTAGTTTAGTTTAAAATGTCATTTTATATTTTTGGCTCTGCCCACCCTTAAACAATTAATATTTTTCCAAAAATTTAAATCTGATCTTAATTGTATAAAATTTTTTATTAGGTTCATAAACAAACACTTTTAGCACTTAAAAAAATTTAAATTCCATATCTTCTCCCTCCTTCTTTCCCCTGTCTCATCAGTGAGAAGGCAAGCAATTTTATATAGAGTATACATTTGAAGTCATGCAAAATATTTTCATACTAGTCATGTGGCAAAGAAAAATGCAGACCAGACCAAAAAAATCAAGAATGATAAAGAAATTTTAAAATGTATGATTAATACAGAAACATAGAAAACATTTACGTAATCTGACACAGAGTGATGACAGCAGACCCAAGAAATCAATACATAAAATGGCTACACCAATGTAATGGAAAGAACAACCCCCATAAATTAATAGAAATTTCATGCTACAAAAACATTTTTAAAAAGTAATCATGGGCCCAAAGAAGAGCAATGAAGAAACACCTCTCCCTACTCTTTTGCTGAGATAGTATGTTTATGGAACATTACGTGTATTTTCAGACCATCGCAATCAACATTTGAATTCACAAATCTAATGAACTAAATGAAAATATACTTTTTCAAAAGCCCATTTATTTATTTCACTTGATCATAACTATTATATTAGTAGAATATTCAATTTTTACAGACTGGGGCTGTTTCATTTTTTTTTCACTGTATCCCCTGTGCCTAATACAGTGCCTATGATATACTATGTATTTAATAAATATTTCTATTGCTAGAACTAAGATGGCAGGTTAGAGGCAGCTGTCCAGCTGAACTATCCCAACATTCCCCTCCAAACGACTTTAAAATAATACCTCAAACCAAGTTTTGGAAAGAGATAACCAACAAAAGGTCAAGGTGAGACATTTTCCCACCATATGAAAATTTAACAAGTTAGCAAGAGAAATCTGTGCCACCAGGGTGGAGGCCTATCTGGAGACCACGCATGCCACAGTGGCAACAGTGACCACAACAGCACCTTTGACAGCTCTCAGTCCAGAGACAGTAAGGAGACAACTGGTCAGAAAGAGATTATAAGGGACTCTTTGCTGGCACTAGGCACAGGTGGCATTGACTGGCAACTCTATTGCTCATATGCAGTTCTGGGTTGTAGTTCCGGGATGGAGAGTAGTTCTGGTGGTTGTTGACAGGGTAGCAAGGGCCTTGGACATAGTTCCAAAGTGCTTACAGTTGCAAGGGACTAGGGGCCCTTCCTGGGAGGGGGCACAGACTAGGAGAGAAGTGGCCACACCTCTCCCAGGATCACACTATTTAGGAAACACCAAAAACACAGACTCCCAGAACTAGCTCTAAAAACAGCAGCACAAAAAAAACCCAAAGCTTTAGACAATACCTCCCACTACCTAGGTGAACAGAGCTTAACATTAACATAAAGTTCAAAGATTTGGCTATAAAAATTACTGTGGTGGCAGGGAAAACCAAGACATAAATTCATAAGGAAACAATAATGTGAAAACAGTTACAAAAATGCCTCAAAGAAAACTGCTAATTGAATTCAAATTCAACGAGAATTCCTGGAAAAGTTAAAGAAAGAGATGAGTAGTGGAATAAAATTGGGAAAAGAAATGAGAATGATGCAAGAAAATTATGAAAAGAGAATTAACAGCTTGGTAAAAGAGGCACAAAAAATAATGAAGAATGTAACATCTTTTTTTTTTTTTTTAAAGATAGTAACATCTTAAAAAGTAGAATTAGCCAAATGGAAAAGGAGATATAAAAATTTACTGAAGATAAGAACTCCTTAAAAAGCAAATTTGGCCAAATGGGAAAATAGGTACAATATTTGACTAAAGAAAATAATCTCTTAAAAATTAGAATTGGACAATGATCTAAGACAACTCTGAAGGATGAAAAATGCTATCTATGCCAAGAGAAAGAACTGATAATGCCTAAATATAGACTGAGGCATACTTTTTTACTTTATTTTTTCTTGCGGGTTTTTTTCCATTGGTCTATGTTTTCTTTCACAATGTAATTACTATAGAAATGTTTTGCATGACTACACATGCCAAACCTAAAATGAATTGCTTGCCTTCTCAATGAGGGGGGTTGGGGAGGGAGTGAGGGAGAGAATTTGTAACTCGAAGTTTTAAAAACAAATGTTAAAAATTGTTTTTACATGTAACTGGGAGAAAATAAAATACTAAATATTTTAAATGTAATTGTGAAATATTTACCAAAATCATTATTTAAAAAATTAGAATTGGTCAAATGGAAGCTGATGACTCCACGAGTCATTGCAAAACAATAAAACAAAGTCAAATGAATGAAAAATAAAAGAAAATGTGAAATATCTCATAGGAAAAACAAGTGACCTGGAAAATAGATCCAAGAGAGATTATTTAAGAATTATTGGACTATAAGAAAGCCATGATCCATAAAAGAGCCTAGACATAATCATTCAAGCAATTATCGAGGTGTGGAAGGGAGTGGGAGGGAAGGAGAGAATTTGAAAATCAAAATTTAAAAATAAAAGAATGTTTAAAAAATCATAAAATGTTTTTTGAAAAAAAATACTTGCATTCAGTTGCATTCATGAAAAAAGATGTTTCCTACTCATCAGTTTCCTTAGAGCTCCCTTTACTTCATTATTTCTTAAACTGTAGATCAGGGGGTTTAACATGGGGATCATTACGCTGTAGAAAACAGAAATCACTTTATTCTCATCCACTGAGTAGCTAGACTTAGGCATCACATAAATTAAAGTAAGGGTCCCATAGAACAGAGTGACTGCTGTGAGGTGAGAGGTGCAAGTTGAGAAAGCTTTGGATCTCCCCGCAGTGGAGCTTATTTTCATGACAGAGAACAGGATGCGTACATAAGAGACTATGATAATTAGCAGAGTGATCAAAATTATTGACCCAGCAGAGGCAGGAGGAAGAAATTCAGCAAGATTATCTTTGGAGTAGGAAAGCTTCAAAAGTGGTGAATAATCACAGAAAAAGTGATTGATCTTATTGGGTCCACAAAAGGACCGATTCAATAAGCAACCAGTAAAGATCCAAGCATTCACACAACCACCCAGGTAGGATATGATGAGTAACAGAGCACAGACCCTAGCAGACACATTGGTGGAGTAGAGTAGGGGACTACAGATGGCCACATACCTATCATAAGCCATCACAGCCAGCAGGAAGCACTCAGCTGTGCCAAAGGTGGCTTCACAACACATTTGGGCCACACACCCTTGAAGAGAGATTAAGGTTATGTCCTCAAGGTAGTTCATGAGCATGAGAGGGGTTACAGATGAGGAAATTTCAATATCCACAAAAGCCAAGTGGCTGAGGAAAAGGTACATTGGAGTGTGAAGTTGGGAGCTATTTCTGATCAATATGATTATGCTGAGGTTACCAACTAAGGTGATAGCATAGACACCTAGGAATATCACAAAGAGGATAACGCGAAGGGTTGGATCATCTGTTAGCCCCAAAATAATGACTTCAGTCACAGCAGTGCAGTTATTGCCAGGCATTTGGCCTGGAGAAAAAGTGCCTATTAGACAAAAGAAAAAGAGATTAGGATAGAATACAGGATTTATGTCTATTGATATATTTGGAAACATTCACTGGCCACTTCCTAAATGTCCATTGCATGATCTTACTCCAATACTTTATTCTTATGCACTATGGCAGGCTGCCCATAAGAAAGCAGAGATAATAATGAATTTGTTGCCCCAAAATTTTTCTCCATGTACCAACAGGACTATATGATTTGCCAATTTTGCATTATGCCAGTGTGAAAAAGCATCTCAGCGTGAAGAAGACAATTGAATTCCAACCACAGGAATTATATGCAAAGACTTAGTTATAAATTAAATATATGCAGAAGCTATATCTGAATATGTAAATGCTGGTCTGCCAACTAACCACCCATTGTGAATTCCTTCCAAAGAAACAGTATCTGATTTGTGATTCCAGACTTCTCAAAGGACTGCCTTCCACAACTGAAGATGTTATCTACCTCATGCTAATTGACTATGAGGAAAATTCTGGTTTCCAAGATGACCCTTGTGTTTTAAAATCACAAAAGAGGGAGTCTGGATTCTGAGTCTTCGTACCGTATTTTCATCTTAGAACTTGGCATTGCTGAAAAGAGCTATCATTAGACTCGATGTTGCTAGTCTGAAGGACTATGGGAAAATTCCAATGGGAAACTATGTTTGTGTGTGTGTGTATCTATATATCTTGGATTTTCTAAGTTATCACTTCCCTAATGTCATGGTCTTCTTCAAGAATGAAAGACAAACAACAACCCTGGGAGCAATAGGAGCTACCCCACTGGGGACCCAACTGGAATACCCCTTTTCTTTTCCTTCTTCTTTCCTTCTTTCTTTCTTCCATCCTTCCCTCCCTCCCCTCCTCCCTTACTCCCTCCTTTCCTTTCCTTTCCTTTCCTTTCCTTTCCTTTCCTTTCCTTTCTTTCCTTTCCTTTCCTTTCCTTTCCTTTCCTTTCCTTTCCTTTCCTTTCCTTTCCTTTCCTTTCCTTTCCTTTCCTTTCCTTTCCTTTCCTTTCCTTTCCTTTCCTTCCTACCTTCCTTCCTTCCTTCCTTTCCTTTCAGAAACATCACAATATATCTTGGGGTTTACAGAGTAGCCTCACTGACTGGCCAATAATACATTCCCAAGCTAAACCCCACTTGGTCATTGTTTATCCCCTGATTGACTCAGAGTGAATGTAAACAGGAATTATTTCTGTTTTGGCCAGAAATCCTTAGGGTCTTCCCCCCCAACTCTGATTTCTTTTTTGGAATAGCTTAAAGAGGCCATTTTTTGCCTCATTTTTTTTTTACCTAGCTTAATCACTGAATGGACATTGCCTCAGCCACATTGAGACCTGCTAAAGACCTAAGTTTTAAAAGGTCAAGGTCTTCCACTGCATCTGGGGCCATCTCCAGTCATCCTGATGCGTATCTGGCTACTGGACCTAGATGGCTCTGGAGGAGAAAGTGAGGCTGGTGACCTTGCACAGCCCTCCCTCACTTAAATCCAGTTCACTTGCATTTTGTGGCATCACTTCCTTGATGTCATGGTCCTCTTTCAGAACAAAGGTCAAACAATAACAACAATATATATATATATATGTATATATATACATATATATATAACTGAGATATTTCCTCTAAAGATCAAACTACTTAGAAATGTTTGCATTTGTTGGTGCTCGATAAGATACAAGTAAAAGAAATGATCTTAAATGTTACTTTTTCCTAAAATGTTCTTATTACTCCCAACTTTAAACTCAATTTCTTCTCTTCTAAGTTGACTGAGAAAGCATGTAAAATATTAAGATACTGTTCAGGTCAGAGAAGAGCCTGACCATAAATACTTGTTTATGGGTGTATGGTCCAACTCTTTCTTTGTGACCACAAGAAAAAAAGGATGCATTAAGTAAACAAAAATTTGTAGAGTGCTGAATAAATTTTCCAACATCTTCTACTTCGCTTTTCTTTCTTAAGATAGAATTTTGCATCCTCTTTTTCTGCTATAAGAAGGGCTGTCCCTATAGGCTACCTTTTCTTTCCTCTTCTACCATTCGAAACTCCTCAATATCATCCCCCATTGTCTGCAACAATCTCTGAAAAGTAGGTAGTCCTTCTTTTCCCCAGGGTCAATCCCTCTACCTGCTCCATTGATCCCATCCCTCTTATTTCAACCCTAAACTTTCCCCATTGAAAAACTCCCTTTTGAATTTTAATTTTTATATTCATGGGCTTCTTTCCTCTTTTGTACAAATGGGCTGAGATCTGTCCAATCCTTTAAGACATTGCATTTAACCCTTTCAAGTTATCATACTATCTCTTCCCTTTCCCAATCACCTTTGAAGAAAAAAAAATCTACCCTTGTTGAGTCCACTTCTTCTCCTCATACTCATTTGTTAACTTGTTCTACTCTGGTTTCTGACCCCATCACTCCACTTAAACTATTCTCTATGAAGTTATCAATAATTTCTTAATTTTAAAACCATAGTGTTTTTGTAATCCTTATTTAAATTCCTTAAGACGAGAGGTCGTTTCAGACTTTGTATTTGTGTTAGCATTAGCACCTAGAAAAATAATTTTAAAAACAGTAGGTGCTTAATAAATACTTGTTCACTGATTCTTGGCCTCGGCAGCATGTGACAAAGTGGACCACTTACTTTTCATGGATACTTTCTCCTCATGAATTTTCATGACACTGGCTCTCCTGATACTAGTACTCCTCCTACCAATTTAACATTTATCAGTCTGCTTTGGCAGATTGTGATCCTGGTACAGCCTCCTAATAATACATATTTCACCCAGCCTTGAACTCCAATCCACACATCACCAATAGTTGGACATTTGTACCTGGATGTTCCCAAGGCATTTCAAACACGGGAAGTCTAAAAGAGAACTCATCTTATCTCTAACTTTGAATCTAAAACCACTTATCTTTATAATTTCTTATTTCTATTCAGGGCCCTACCATACTTCTGGGTACCCTGGTTTGCAATCCTGGAATTAATCTCTAATCTTCTCTCCATCTTCCCTTTCCCCTCTAGTCAATTCCCAAATCCTGCCACTTCTACATCCACAGCACATATCACATCTCCTCTTATGTCTACCCACACAGCCACCACTGTAACTCAGGTTTGCATCTCTTCTCACTTGAACTATCACAAAAGCCTCTTAATTAAAAGTATTGTCTCTACATTCTTTAAACTGTCCTCTAAAATCCTATAAAAATTATCTTTCTAAAGCACATGGCTGACCATATCATTTGGTTCCTGAAGTCTTGAAGAGACTGCTTATTGCCTTAAGGACAAAATAACTATTCTTCAGCTTGATATTTAGAGTCCTGGACAATCTGAATCCAGCCTTTCTCATCAGATTTATTTCATTATGTTCTCAGCCATGTACTCTATGCTCCAGGCCAATTGGTCTACTAGTAGTCCTCAGACTCAGAATTCTACTCCTATCTCCTTCCCTTTGCACAGGCCATCCTCCATACTCAAAATCCTCTAGCTCATCTCTGCTTCTTAGAATCTTAAGCTTCTTTGTGTCACAGCTAGTGGGGTGACCACTTACAAGAATCCTAGTTTCTTAAACTCTGTTCCTCCTCAACTTATCTTGTTTTTAGTTATGTGTATAAATATTTTATCCCTTCTTCCCCAATAGAATGTAAGATCCCTGAGATTAAGGAACATTTTGTCTTTTACTTTTTCTATCTCTAGTTCCTAAGAGGACCCCATGCCTCTTGGGCATATCCAAATACTAATTGAGTGGAAGACAACACCTCACTTCTGAAAATCTCAAGTCTCATTTATATTAGTGACATAATCATGATAATTAGAATAGCTCAATACCATAATTTAGATTTCATAAATTACTTTTCACCCACAATTTTTAGAGGAAAATATTATTACCTCATTTCACAGATGAGGAAACTGAGGATCGCAGAGGTTCAATCACTTACCCTCAATCACAGTCACAGCCATAGTCAGATCTGGGACTCAAACCAAGCTCCCCTGACTTGAAGTCTAATTCTCTTTCCATTATTGTCAGTGGAAATATATCAGTGAAATTCCTCCTGTCATAGCTTCTATTTGGGAAGAGTGAGAGTGGAAGAAGAAAGCAATATATGAAACAAATGCACCTGTGCATACACAGAGATCTTTACCAAAGGTATCCTTACCTAATCATGTTCTGTCAGATACTTTCTGTTTGTAGTGATACATTTCAGGATGTATGACATGACCTATGGTAGATCAGAATTTACCTACTAATATAGTATAACAATGCTCTCTCTATATAGCTTGTTTTCAGATATTTGACTTTATATGACATTATAAGGGACTAGAAATATGAAGGATGTAATCAGGAATGAGACAGAGAAAGGGACAGAGAGAGAGAGAGAGAGAGAGAGAGAGAGAGAGAGAGAGAGAGAAGGAGAGAGAGAAAGAGAGAGAGAAAATCCTTATGTAAAGATGAAAACCATATAAAATCTAGCATAGCAAGAGGAATAGAGAAGCCTACCCAAAATGAGCTACAAATCAAAAATTATATCTAAGTGTTTTTATGGCCAAACCAAGAACAGCAGTGGTACCTATTGATGAAGAAGATGATAACTTCAGACTCCAAAGAATTATCTTTGTATGGCAGCACCCTATTTATGTTGGTGTTTGTAGCATTGGGGATATAACCCCTTGAGCACCTTAACACCACATGTAACCTACATCATTAAATGCCATTTGAAATCCACTGGGATAGAAAAATTACTAACACAGAGATAAGTTTTCTAAATTCTCAGGGGTCTTCATTTTTTTTTCTTTGTGTTTATCCAGGATTTTTAAAAAGTGAAAAACAAGATTGGATAGCAATATAGGCAAACTATTATGATATTCCATGGAAACTCTCAACAATTGTTCTGTTATCAAAATATTGGTAATTGTAGTTGTGACAGTGTTGAATAGGTATGAAAATTGGTCTTCATCACCTTACCAGATTTGTTTTGGTCAGGCTATAACTGATACTGACTATACTTATACCCAACTGAGACTGAAAGGAATTTATGAAACTCAACTTAGTAGAAATTATAGATTCTAGAACAAAGGTAGTATTCACAGTAAAGAAAATCATCCATATGTTAATGCAGTATGGGCAATCTTTTCAAGGCTCCTTATAAATTTTTCCTGGAATATGAGAACATTTATGATATATGACATAGAGTTTTTCCAAAGGTTTGTTCACATAGGCTGAGTCAGCTGAGAGTCAGAAGATAAGGACCATAAACTCCCTGGTCATGAAAGGGAACATGAGTTTCTGTAGCTTGGTAAGATGATTTGGTTTTCTCCCCTCTGTTTTTGAAACACAAAAGCTTCAAAGGACATCCTTATAAAGGCCTGCAGGTGTTTTAGCCTATCATTTCACAGAACATGGTAGGACAAATTGGAGCTTGGGTAATCAGTTGCTTTATATTTCACATTTACATTTGATTTTGCTTTCAAGATATTAAATAAATTTCCAATTGAATGATTTTTTTTGGAAGAAGGATCAAACTACGGAACAAGGCAAGATGGAGGATCCAGTGAGTGTGGTCTCTCGCACCAAATTATGAGTTATAGAAATAGCCACACCCATAGACAGGAAACCAGGAAGACACTAGGGAAATACAAATGCTTGGGAGGCCTAGGAGATGGGAGTACAATCTGCGCATTTTTAGAGGGAATAAAGGTAGATGCTCAGGGGTGCAGCTCTTTAGGCATATTTACACATTTTCATTTGAGTAATGAAGTGCATCTAAAGTTTCAATCGCCACCCAGTGGCTGACTTAGATATACTATCCACACATGCTACTCCAGAGTTTTATGAAACTATTTGAACGAGGCAATTACATTGCAAACCTTTGGACTCTCCCATTTCTTAGTCTTGAACCATTTTTCCCAAAATATTTTTCACTCTTCTCACATATGCTCATTTTTACAGCGAAATAACCTATTTTTAAATTAGATCATCTTTTTAAGTTGTTTGCAATATTTTCCTATTGCCTCATTCTTTCTAAAAGATGTTTTTCTTTATATTTAAGTTTAATTATATTTTTTCTTGATTTCATATAAGTAAAGTTTTTCAAATTTAATTCAATTTGTTTGAGTCAAATTTTTATTTCTAAACTGTCTCCCTTCCTTCTCAACCCACAATAGAAGAGGCCACCATTTGATACGTGTGTATGTGTGTGTGTGTGTGTGTGTGTGTGTGTGTGTGTCTGTGTAAAAACATAATACATATACTTCTATTTAATCAGTTCTTTCTCTGGAGGTGGACATTATCTTCTTTTATAAGTCCTTTGTAGTTGACTGGAGTATTTATAATAGAATAACTTAGTTGTTCTCACTTATTCTTCAAATAATATTGCTCTTACTATATACCATATTCTCTTATTTAGTTCTCCTCTTTTCACTCTTCATTATTTCATTCAAGTATTTCCATGTTTTTTCTAAAATCAATCAGCACCTCATTTCTTACAGCACAGTAGTATTCCATCACAATTATATACCACAACTTGTTTAGACATTCCCCAATTGATGGGCATCTCCTCAAATTCCAGTTCTTTGCCATCACAAAGAGAGATGCTATAAATATATCTTTTTCCTTGATCACCTTGGGAAATAGACCTTATAGTGATATTGCGGGGTGAAAGAGTATACACAGTTTTATAATTCTTTAGACATAATTCCAGGTTGCTCCCTAAAATGTTTGAATCAATTCACAGTTCCACCAACATTGAATATACTCATGTACCAATTTTTCCACATCTTCTCCATTTGTGGTTTCCCACTTCTATCATTTTAGCCAATCTAGTAGATATGAGATGACATCTCAAAGTTATTTTAATTTGCATTTCTCTAGACAATAATGATTAGAGAATTTTTATGTTACTATGTAGTTTTTATTTTTGCATCAAACATCACCTGTTCATATCCTTTGATGATTTACTAATCAGGGAGTAACTTGTATTCTTATATATTTGATTAAGTTCTTTACATATTTGGAGTATAAGGCCTTTATCTTTCTATACAAATGTTTTTCCAATTTTATGCTTTCCTTCTAATCTTGTTTACTTTGGTTTCATTTGTTAAAAAACTTTTAATTTAATATAAATGAAACGATCCATTTTACATCTCACAATACTCTCTGTTTCTTGCTTATTCATCAATTCTTCTGTTATCCATAAGTCTAATAAGTATTAAGACCCATGTTCACCTAATTTTCTTATAATAGCTACCTTTTTATGTAGGTCATGTTATATAGGTTATATCTAGGTAATTTTAACCTTATCTTCATAAATAGCATAAGATACTAGATTATGCCTAATTTCTACCAGACTGCTTTCCAATTTCACCAAGAATTTTCACTAACTAGTGAATTCTTATCCCATGAGCTTAAATCTTTACATTTTTCAAACTCAAAGTTACTATAATTGTTAATTACTGTTTATTATGTATCTACTCCATTCTACTGATCCATCTTTCTATTTTTTAACCAGTACCAGAAAGTTTAGATAATTACTGATCTTAAAAATAGTTTGAGATCTGGTACTGCTAAGCCTCCTTCTTTTATATTTTTCATTAATTCCTTTGATATTCTTGACCTTTTGTTCTTCAAATGAATTTTGTTATTTTTTTCTACCTAATCAAAATTTTTTGGTAAATTATTGGGATGGCATTGAATAAGTAGATTAGTTTAGTTTAGTTTAAAATGTCATCTTATATTATTGGCTCTGCCCACTCATAAACAATTAATATTTCTCAAATAATTTAAATCTGATCATATTTGTGTAAGATTTTTATTATTAGGTTCATAACCAAATATTTTTAGCACTTTAAAAATTTTAAATTCCATATATTCTCCTTCCCTCTTTCCTCTGCCCCTCAATGAGAAGGCAAGCAATTTTACATATATTATACATTTGAAGTCATGCAAAATATTTCCATATTAGTCGTATTGCAAAAGAAAATGCAGACCAAAAAAATCAAGAATGATAAAGAAATTTAAAAACATATGATTAATACAGAAACATAGAAAACATTTACATAATCTGATACCGTGTGATGATAGTAGAGCCAAAAAATCAATACATAAAATGGCCACACCAATGTAATGGGAAGAACAATCTCCATAAATTAATAGAAAATGAGTGCTACAAGGTTATAAAAAACAATCATGGACCCAAAGAAGAGTAATAAGAAGACACCTCTCCCTACTCCTTTGCAGAGGTGGGGGCCCCATGTTTATGGAACATTGCTTTTATTTTCAGATCTTTGCAATCAACTTTTAAATTTATAAATTTAATTAACTAAATAAAAATACACTTTTCCTAAAGCCCATTAATTCATATCACTTGATCATAAGTATTATCTCAGTAAAATATTAGATATTTACAGGCTGAGACTGTTTCATTTTTGTCACTGTATCCCCTAAGTCTAACAAAGTGACTGGGAGAAAATATGTACTTAATAAATACTTCTTCTTTTGAGTTAATTTCATGAAAAGATATGTTTTCTACTCATTAGTTTTCTCAATGCCCCTTTTACTTCATTGTTCCTTAGACTGTAGATCAGAGGGTTCAACATAGGGATAATTACAATGTAGAAAACAGACACCACTTTGTTCTCATCCGTTGTGTAACTGGAGTTGGGCATCATATAAATGAATGTAATGGTTCCATAGAAAAGAGTGACTGCTGTGAGGTGGGAGGTGCAAGTTGAGAAAGCTTTGGATCTCCCCTCAGTGGAGCTTATTTTCAGGACAGAAAGGAGGATGTATACATAAGAGATTATGATAATTAACACTGTCATCACAATCACTAACCCAGCAGAGGCAGCAGGAAGAATTTCAGCAAGATTATCTTGGGAGTAGGAAAGCTTCAAAAGTGGTGAATAATCACAGAAAAAATGATTAATCTCATTGGGCCCACAGAACGACCGATTCAATAAGCAACCAGCAGCAATCCAAGAATTTATACAACCACCTAGGTAGGATGTGATGAGTAATAGGGTACAGACCCTAGTAGACATGTTGGTGGAGTAGAATAGGGGGCTACAGATGGCCACATACCGATCATAGGCCATCACAGCCAGCAAGAAACACTCAACTGTCCCAAAGGTGCCTCCACAACACATTTGGGCCACACAGCCTTCCAGAGGGATTGTGATTTTGTCCACAAGGAAGTTCTTGAGCATAATAGGTGTGACAGATGAGGAATATGCAGTGTCTACAAAAGCCAAGTGGCTGAGGAAAAGGTACATTGGAGTGTGAAGCTGGGAGCTATTTCTGATCAATATGATTATGCTGAGGTTACCAACTAAGGTGACACTATAGACACCCAGAAATATCACAAAGAGGATGACATGAAGGACTGGATCATCTGTTAACCCCAAAATAATGAATTCAGTCACCGCTGTGCAATTATTGCCAGACATCGGTCTTGGAAAGAGTGCCTATTAGACAGAAAAGGAAGAGATTAAAATAGAACCTAGGACTAAAATTTGGATATATCTAATGATGTATTCTGGAAACATTTACTGACCACCTCCTAAATGCACACCCTACTCTCTTATTCCCATGTTTTGCTAGTAGGTATCAGGTCAGGGTCCTTACATGCAAAGCAGAGAAAATCAAATTTGCTTCCTTCCAATTTTTCCCAGTGGACTAATAGCAATATATGATTTACCAATTTTGCCATTGTGACAATTTTTAAAATCCTCTAAAAGTGAAGAGGATACTTTGCTGCCAGGATAAGAAACTTTCTTAAAGATATGCAGAGATTTTATCCAACTGTATAAATGCTGGTTTGCCAACTAACCACCATTTTTAATTCCTTTCAGAGAAGTAGAGTCTGATTTGTTATCCCTGGCTTCTCACAGGGCCACTTTCCACAACTGGAAATGTTATCTACCTCCTGCTAATTGACTATGAGGAAAGCCCAGGTTTCCAACATGACTCTTGAGCTCTGAAATCACAAAAGAGGAGGAACTGAGAATCTGGATTCTGTCTTATTGTATTTATCTCCTAGAACTTGGTATCACTGAAAAAGGCTATTATTAAGTGAGATATTGCTAGCCTGAAGCACTATGGGAAATTTCCCATGGGAAGCTCTCCTGTTTTTAGGTAAAACAATGGAAAGCACTTGCTCACCCTTCTGCAACCATATCCTGTTTTATATATTGTTTCCTTTGATGGAAGAGTAGATGAGCAAATTGTGGTATAGGAATGCAGTGGGAATTTATTGTACCAGAAGAAATAATGAATATGACTGCTTTGGAGAAATATAGAAGCACTCCTATTAACTGATGCTGAGTGAACTCAGTAGAACTAGAAGAATAATTTATGTTATGACCACAATAATCATGAAATGGGAAACAACATTGAAAGATTTGAGAACTAGGACCAAAATAGTGACATATCATGTCTTCAAAAGACTGATGAGGAAATATTAACGACTACTTCTTGGCAGAGAGGTGATGGACTAGACTAGATGTGTAGGTTCCCAAAGTGGGTGACTATGCTCCCTGGTGGTGCTGGAAAGAAACAGAGAAGGGAAGTTGTTGCTTCTGGTGCATTTTGGGGGCATTGAATAAAAATATGGGTTAACCTAATCCTTCCCCAGGGGGCACTGAGTATTTTTTTTTAAAGAAAGTGGCAGGCCAAATAAGTTTGGCAACCTCTGATTGAGATATGCATTCTCAGACGTGATGAATCTATTGACTTTTGTTCTTTGACTATGCATATCTCTTACAAGGAAGGATTTCCACTGTGAGAGGTAGCTAAGTAGGCAGAGATAAACAAGGGGGAAGGGAAAGAGTAACAAGAATATATTTTAAAATGCAAAAAAGTAGGGTAGCACAACTTTACATGTATGTTTTATTTCTTTTAAAGATGAAACTTGAAATGTTTTCATTTTTTGATGCTTAGTTAAATTCCAATAAAAGAAATAATCCTAAATACTAATTTTTACTGGAATGTTTTTATTACTCCCAACTCTAAACTCATTTTTCTTTCATCATTTTTATTCTCTTTGAATTCCAATAAGAAATGATATAAAATATTGAGATACTGGCCAGCACCAAGACTTAGACTATGACACTCATTTATGGGTCTATAGTCTTAATCTTTTTTGTGACCAGAAAAAGAAAGAAAGCCTTAATTGTGTACACATTTTTAGAGTGCTGAATCAATTTTTCAACACCTCCTTCACCCTTCCCTCTCAAGAAAAATGTTTGCATACTACTTCTCTGACAAAAGAAAAGCTATTCCTGTGGATTCCCTCTTCTTTCTTGTTCTACAATTTAAAATGCCTCAATATCATCCCCTATTGTCTTTGCAACAATCTCTGAAAAACAGATAGTCCTTTTTTTCTAGGACCAATCCCTCTCCTTGTTCCACTGATCTCAACCTACTATTTCAATCCTAAGCTTTCCCTTTTGAAAAACAACCTTTAATCCTTAATCTTTTTATTTGCTTCCCTTCTTTCTACAAATGGGCTCAAGTCTGTCCAATTCTTTAAAAACTTTTATTTGTCCCTGACATCCTTTCAAGATGTCATAAGATATCCCTTCCCTTTCCCAATCAGCTACCAGGGGTAAAAAAAATCTACCATGGCTGAATCCACTTCTCCTCCTCCTAGTCACTTGTTTTTTTAAAATTTATTTTTAATTTATGGAATGAAAAAACATTTCCATAACATAGTATAATGAAGAGATGGTTACACATGAAACTGCAAATCAATTCTCTATAACTTGCTATTCCCTTTAAATACATAATAAAATTTACATGTAAATTATTTTTTCCTTCTTTTTCCCTCCTCCCCATGGCTACCATTAGGCACAAATATGTGTATAATATGTAAAATAATTCTATACATACTTCTATTTATCACCTCTTTCTCTGGATCCAAAAAGGATCTTCCTTCATATGTCCTTTTGTTTTGTCCTTTGCAGATAACTTGGATACTTACGATAGTCAAAATGACTTATTCACTCAAAATTATTCTTAAAACAATATTACTGTTATTGTATGCAACATTCTCTTGGTGCTACTTATTTTAATCTTCATTACTTCATGCAAGTCTATCCGTGTTTTTCTAAGATCATTGAGATAATCACTTCTTATAGCACAGTAGTATTCCATCTCAATCCCATACCAGAACTTCTTCAGCTATTCCACAATTGACAGGCATCCCCACAATTTCCAGTTCTTTGCCACCACAAAAGGGAGCTGATATAAATATTTTATATGTTGTTTTCCTTTTTCCCTTATCATTTTTGGAAATAGACCTAGTAGTAGTATTGCTGGGTCAAAGGGTATAGACAGTTTAATAACTCTTTTGGTATAATTAGAGATTGTGCTCCAAAATAGTTGGATCAGTTCACAATTCTACCAACAATGAATTAAAGTCCCAATTTTTCCACATCCTCTCTCACATTTGTCACTTTCCCCTTCAATCATTTTAACCAATCTGATAAGTGCGAAATTATATCTCAAGATTGTTTCAATTTGCATTTCCCTAATCAATGATGATTTGGAGCATTTTTACATATGGCCATAAATTGTTTTGATTTCTTTGTCTAAAAACTGCCTGTTTATCTCCTTTGACAATTTATCAATTGTGGAATGACTTGTATTCTTATATATTTGACAACATTCTTTATATAATTGAGATATGAGATCTTTATTTGAGAAACTGCCTATAATTTTTTTTTTGCTTAACTTTCTGCTTTCCTTCTGATCTGGGCAATATTTGTTTTATTTGTAAAAAAATCCTTTTTAATTTAATGTAATTAAAATTATCCATATTATACCTTACTCTCTATCTCTTGTTTATTCAAAAATTATTCACCTGTCCAAAAGTCTGACAGGTAACATGTTCCATGTTCTTCAACTTTTCTTTAATATTTTTCTTTATATCTGGGTCATGTATTTATTTTGACCTTATCTTGGCAAATGGTGTAAGATATTGGTCTATGTCCAATTTCTGCCATATTCTTTTCCATTTTCCCCAACAATTCATTACCAAATAATGAATTCTTATCCCCAAATCTTAAGTCTTATGTTTGCCAAATACAAGTTTACTGTATTTATTTGCTGTTGTAAATTGTGTCAGCTCTGTTCCATTGATCTACCTTTCTATTTCTTAGCCAATACCAGAAAGTTTTGATATAGTTATGTAACAACTTATATATATATATAACATATATATATATACATATATATATATCTGAAAATTTGGTACTGCTAAACCTCCTTCCTTTACATTTTTATTAGTTCCTTTGCTATGCTTGGATTTTTGTACTTCCAAATGATTTTTTTTTTTTACTTTTTTAATTGAGTAAAATAAATCTTTGGCAATTTAATAGGGATGGCATTGAATATATATATATATTAATTTAGGTTAAATTGTCATTTTTATCACATTGGCTCTCCCTACCAGTGAGGGATTAATATTTTGCTAATTATTTAAATCTGATTTTAATTGTATAAAAAGTTCTTTTTTTTTTTTTTTTTACAATTTTGTTCATATCATTCCTGAGTTTGTATTGGTAAGTGTACTCCCAAGTATTTTATACTTTCTAGAGTTATTTTAAATGGGGTATCTCTTACTATCTCTTCCTGCAAGATTTTTTTTTGTGATATATCAGTATACTGATGATATGTGTGGATTTACTTTACATATTGGTACTTTGCTAAAATTATTAATTATTTTAACTAACTTTTTAGTTGAAGCTTTAGGATTTTACAAGTATATCATCCTATCATCTGCAAAAAGAGATCATTTTATTACCTCATTCCCTGTTCTGATTCCTTCTGTTTCTTTTCCTCCTCTTTTTGCTATTGCTAGTATTTCAAATACTATATTGAATAATATTGGTAACAGTGGGCATCCTTGTTTTCTACCCGATCTTTACTAGGAAGGCTTAGATCCATTAAAAGTAATGCTTGCTGAGGATTTTAGATACATACTTTTTTATCAATGTCAGGAAAAAAATCCATTTACGCTTATACTTTGAAGTGTTTTTTTTAATAGAAACTAGTGTTGTACTTTATTAACAGCTTTTTTCTGCATCTATTGATATAATTGTGATTCTTTGACCTTTTATTATTGATATAATCAATTATGTTCATAGTTTTCCTAATGTTAAACCATCCATGCATTCCTGGTATAAATGCCATTTGGTCATAATGTATGATCTTTGTAATATATTGTTGAAATCTTTTCGCTAGTATTTCATTTATGATTTTCACATCCATATACATTAATGAAGTTGGTCTATGATTTTCTTTGTCTGTTTTCACTCTGTCTGGTTTAGATATCAGTATAATTTTTGTTTTGTAAATGGAGTTTGGTAAGATCCCATTTTTTGCCTAATTTAACCCATTCTGATTTGGTTTCTGACCCCATCACACCAATCAAACTATTCTCTACAAAATTGCCAATAATTTCTTAATTTTAAAATAACAATATTTTTGTAATCTTCATTTAAATTCCTAGAGGGTAGGGATCATTTCAACCTTTGTATTTGTATCACTAGCATATAGGAAAGTGGCTTTAAAATAATAGGTACTTAATAAATACTTGTCAGTTAATTGATCCTTGACCTCTTTGCAGCCTATGACACAGCCAACCACCCACTTTTCTTGGATATTTTCTCCTCAGGGTTTTTTCATGGCACTAGGTCTCCTGCTAGTATTCCTACTAAGTATGCCTCCTTTGGCAGATCATGATCCAAGTGTGAACTTCTAATTATACCTGTGCCCCAGTATCTGTCCTAGGCACTCTCATCTTTTTCTATATCTTCTCAATGAGCTTATTAGCTCTCACTGCCATTAATATCTCCATTCAAATGAATCCCACATCTACACATCCATCTTTAAACTCCAATCCACATATGTGTGTACATGTGTGATGTGATATGTACAAATTGGACATTTGTACCTGGATATCCTAAAGGCATTTCAAACTCAACAAGTCTAAAAGAGAACTCATCCCTAACCTTCAATCAAAAGCCATTTATTTACATAATTTCTTAATTATATTCAGGACCTTTTCTTCTAGGTACTTGGTTTACAATCCTGGAATTAATCTCTACTCTTCTCTCCATCTTCCCTCCACCAACTACTCAGTTGCTAAATCTTACCACTGCTATATCCACAACATATATCACATCTCCCCTTATGTCTTCTCACATAGCCACCACCCTAACTCAGGATTACATCTCCTCTTACTTGAATTATTGCAAAGGCCTCTCAATCAGTTCAGTCTCACTTTCCTCTGAGCTATCCTCCAAAACCTACAAAAACAATCTTCTTAAAGCACGTGGTTGACCATGTCACTTACTTAAGCCTTGAACACATCCCTTGTTGCCTTGAGGACAAAATAAAAATTCTTCAAAACTTGATATTTAGAGTCGTGTACAATTTGAATCCAATATTCCTCTTCAGATTTATTTCGCTTTGCTCTCAGACATGTACTCTATATTCCAGCCCAACTAGCACACCATCTGTGCCCCAGACTAAGAATTCTATTCCCATCTCTGTCCCTCTTCACAGCTTATCCTCCATGCTCAAAAAGCCCTACCTCATCTCTGCTTCTTAGAATCTCAAGCTTCCTTTGTGGCTCAGCTAGTAGGTCACTACTTATAGGAAACCTAGTTTCTAAAACGCTGCCCCCCCTCAGCTTATCTTGTACTTACTTATTTCTGTAAATATTCTACACCTTCCTCTCCAATGGAATGTAAGCTCTCTGAGATTAAGGACTGTTTTGCATTTTTTCTTTCCATCCACATTGCCTAGGAGAGTCTATGCATAGTGGGTATATCAAAATATTAGTTGAATGGAAGGCAACAAGTCACTTTTGAAAATTTCACATCTCATTGTGTTGGTAACATAATAATCAGATAATAATAATATTGAAGATTCAATCTGACAATATTTCATAAATTACTTTCCCCCCACAATTTTTAGAAGAAAATATTGTTATTCTCATTTTATAGCTGAGATAACTGAAGATCACAGAGGTGTAGTCACTTACCCACAATCACAGGCAGAGACAGTAAGATTCAGATGTGGAATTCAATCCCAGCTCTCTTGACTTCATCTGATTCTCTTCCACCACATCAGACAGCAATTATATTAGAGTAAATCTTCCAGCCAAAGCCTCTTTTTGAGAAGTGAGGCAAATGTAATAAATGGAACCAATGACCCATGTATACATGGAGGACTTTAACTAATGTTTCTTACCTAATCATGTTCTGTCAGGTATTTAATGTTTGCAGTGAGGTTTCAGGATGTATAATATGAGCAGTGGCAGATTAAAATTTTGCTTACTAACATGCTATAATAATTTTCTATGCATATAACTCACTTCCAAATCTTTGAAGGACTAGGAACATGAAGACCCAAATCAGAAATGAATCTTATTCATTTAAAAAGGGAGAAGAGACAGAGACAGTGAAAGAGAGAGACTGAAAGATGCATTAAAGCACCATGTAAAACTGAAATCAATACAACATCTGGCATGGCAAGAGGAATAGACAATGAGCTGCAAATAAAAAATTATATGTAAGTATTTTTATAGCAAACCTAGGATAGCAGTTGTACCTACTGTTGCAAGAAGATGAAAACTTTAGACTCCAAGTTATTATCTTTGCATGGCAACACTGTATTTATGTTGAGTTTAGGAGCATTTGAGTTATAACCCCTGGGGCCCAATAACTCCAAATGTAGCCTACGTCATTGAGATGCTATTTGAAATCCACTGGGATTGAGAAAATTACAAACATGCAGATGAGTTCTGTGAGAATCTTTTAAAACCTCAGGGCCTCATTTATTCTCCTTTGCCTATATTTATCCAGGATTTTTAAAAACTGAAAAAAAGACTGGATAGCAACATAGTCAAACTAATGTGATTTGCCATGGAAGCTCTCAAAATTGTTCTGTGACCAAAATGTGTCAATTGTAGTTGTGACAGTGTGACTAAGTATGAAAATTGGTCCTCCGGTCCTCACCTGATTCATTTTGGTCAGGCTATGACTCACACTGATTACACATATACACAACCGAGGCTGAAAGATAATCTATGAAACTCAGCTAAGTAGAAACTGCAGATCCTGGAACAGAGATACTATTTACAATGAGAACAATTAACCATGTGTGAAGGTTCCTGATAAAATTTCCCTGGGATATAAGATCATTTATGATGTAACATATAGAGATTTTCCAAAAGACAGTTGACAGATGTGTGAGTCAGCTGAGGGCCAGGAGATAAATATTAGTCACTCCTTGGTCATGCAAGGGGATAAAAGATTCTGAAGCTTGGTAAAGATGATTTGGTCTTCTCCCTTCTGTTTTTGAATCATAGAATCCTGAAAGGATTTCTTTTAAACAGACCTTCAGGTGTGTTAGCTTATCATTTCACAGAACTTGGTGGGACAAATTGGAGCTTGGGTAATCAGCTGCTTTATGTCTCACATTTATATTTGTATTTTGCTTTCAGTATATTAAATAGAATTTCATTTGAATAATTTTTTGGAGGGAGGGCCAAGTTAAGGAGAAAATCAAGATGGAGGATCCAATGGGTGGGGACTCTCAAGTCAGAGAAGCTATGAGTTATTGGAATATCCAAACCCATAGATAGGACCCCAGGAAGACCCTAGAAAAATACAAAGGTTGGGAAGGTATAGGAAATGTAAGTAAATCCACAAATCTTCAGAGAAAATAAGGTGGATTCTTAGAGCTATAGTTCTCTATGGGCTTTTCTTGTTCATGTTTTCTTGTTCATTTGGTTGATGCACTGTATCTGAAGCTTAGGTTGCCATTCAGTGGCTTGCTCAAATACAACTGTGCTACTCCAGATGTAACATCTTTTCTGTTTTATGAACCATTGTTCTATGAACCTGGGAATTATGTCACAAGACTTTGGACTCTTTCATTTCTTACTTTTGAATCGCATTTTCCAACAAATTTTTCACTCTTCTCATTAAAATAATTTTAAATTATACAATCTTATTGAGTTGTTTGTAATATTTACATTAAAATAATTTTAAATTATATAATCTTATTGAGTTGTTTGTAATATTTCTCTACTGCTTCATTCTTGTAAAAAGTTTTTTTTCATTTAGTTTTTATTTTATTTTCTCAATTTCAAGTAAGAAAATTTTTTTAACATTTAAAAAAATTGAATTCTACATTTTTCTCTACCTTCTTTCCTTTTTCCCTGATTGAGAAGGCAAGTAACATGATATACATAATACATTTGCAGTCACGCAAAATATTTCCATGTTAGCCATACTATAAAAGAATATGTAGACCAAAAAAATCTAGAATGATAAACAAAGTTAAAAAGTGTGCTTTAATCTAATTTCAGACATCATCAGTTCTTTCTCTGGATGTGGATAGCATTTGTCATCATCAGTCCTTCAGAAATGGCTTGGATTATTGTCCTGCTGAGAGTAACTATGTCATTCAGTTGATCATTGTACAATATTGCTGTTATTGTGTGCAATGTTCTCCTGGCTCTGCTTACTTCCCCTTGCATCAGTTCATATATGTCTCCCCAGGTTTTTCTGGAAGCATCTTGCTCATCATTTCGTACAGCACATTAGTATCCCATCATGATCATATACCACAATTTGTTCAGCCATTCCTCAATTGATGAGGATCCCTTCAATTTCCAATTCTCTGCCAACATAAAAAGAGCTTCTAAAACATTTTTTGTACATATATGGCCTTTTTCTTTGATATCTTTGGGATACTGAACTAGCAGTGGTATTGCTGGATTAATGGGTATGCACAGTTTGATAGCCCCTTGGGCATAGTTCTATATTGCTATCTAGAATGGTTGGATCAGTTTACATCAACAATACATTAGTATCCCAATTTTCCCATTTTCCTTCTAACATTTGCCATTTTTTACTTCTTTCATATTGACCAACCTGACAGCTGTAAACTGGTACCTCAGAGTTGTTTTAATTTGCATTTCTTTATTCAATTATGATTTAGACCATTCGTGTCAATAGAGATAGCTTTGATTTCTTCTTCTGAAAACTGCGCGCTCATATCCTTGGACCATCTATCAAGTGGAGAAGGACTCATATTCTTATAACTTTGACTAAATTCTCTATATGTTTGAAAAATGAGGCCTTTATCATAGAAACTTGTGGTAAAATGTTCTCCCCAGTTTGCTGTTTTTCTTCTAATATTGGCTGCATTGGGGTTTTTATGAAGATTTTTTAAATTTGATGTGATCAAAATGATCCATTGTGTGTCCCATAATGCTCTCTTTCCTGTTTATTCATAAATTCTCCCTTTATCCATAAATCTGACAGGTAAATTATTTCATGCTCCGCTAATTTCCTTATAATATCACCTCTTACATCTAAAAATGTACCCATCTTGATCTTATCTTGGTATACAATGTGAAATGTGGTTCTATATTAACTTTCTGCCTTTTCCCAGTAAACCAAAAGCACATAGCCCATCCACATGGACTTGAGAAAGTCAAGAGACTGAACCATCTGGAGGTCCAGGAATGGAGTAGTGAGTCTAACATCCAGATTCTAAGGAATGACCTTTAGGACCCAGCCTAACATCAATTGAGACTCAGTCTCATACAGTTGCTGTCACATTTAAATGTGAACTTGGTGAGGATGGGGGGAATGCTATACAGAAATTGTGGTAATTCTGAGTCCACTCTCCCCAGGGACCAAGGTGGTATAGAGGAGAATCTGCTTGTCTTCTAGGGATTTGGGAGTGGGGAATATCTTCCAAGTAAAAAACCTTTTGCAAGATCTCATTGATAATAATTGGATAAATGGAACTAGCAAATAGTAGAGAAATACATTGCAGTGAAAGCTTAAGTCCAGAGAGTTAGATAAAAACATTGCCAAAACCACTCAGTGGTACCTTAGAACAAAGAGAGGAAGTAATACTGGCATAGCTGTGAAACAATTAAGCCAGACCATGCCTATGTATAAATGTTAACTGAGCTATTATTTCTCCAAATGTAACTGGATTCTTGTCAAATTGCCAAGAAGTGGATATAATCCTAGAATACTCACAACACATCATGCATTTTTACCACAAATCAAACCAGAATACAAAATGGAGTTACAACTAAATGAGAAGATGGTTCTGAAGTTGCTTTTGAAGAGGCAAAGAAGGAAGTTGGTGGAGCAGATATTATCTTATGCCCAAAGGTAATATGAAATATTTCATGAGATTTTTCATTTTATATTGCAGAGCTTATTAAAATAATTTGCAAAAAGATTGCAATGAAAATGATTGTAGCTTGTGTGTCAACATCTTTTACAAAGAAATGATCAGCATTTCTATATATTACAAACAAAGCCTAGCAAGAAGACACAGAAAGAGAAACTCATTGAAAATAAGTGCAGAAAATCCAAAACACTGGGGAATTCTACCTCTTAAGACAAACCTTGGAACTATATAAACAAAATGACAAAACACCTTTTAAACAAATTAAGTGGGATCTAAACAATTGGAAAAATATTAATTGTTCATGAGTAGGCAGAAGCAATATAGTAAAAATGACAATACTGTCTAAGTTAATTTACTTATGCAGTGCTATACCAATCAAACTATCAAAAATTATTTGTAGAGCTAGAAAAAAATAATAAGAAAATTCATCTGGAAGAACAAAACGTCAAGAACATCAATGGAATAAATGAAAAAAAGAGTAAAGGAAGACAGCCTAGCTGTATCAGATCTCAAACTGTTTTAAAAAGCAGTAATCATCAAAACAATCTGGTACTGGCTAAAAATAGAGTGGTGGATCAATGGGATGGATTAAATACACCGTAGTAAATGACAATAATAATCTAAGGTTTGACATACCCAAAGATCCAATCCTGCTCTCTGTGTCGCAAGGCAAAATGGTCTCCTTAGCACTTGAGGAGTTTGGCTTTTGTTTACTTTGAGTGAAAGTACTTTCAGCTGTTAAGTGCTAAGCCCCAGGCCCAAAGCCCTATCAGGTGTGAAACCTGTGTGGGTGTAGACTTAAGAGGGGCCAACTCGGAAACCAATGGTCTCTGGTCATTGAGGCGGGGCTTGAGAACACCAGAGGCTCGGCTTCGAGGACAACTACAGTGAAGGGGAAGCCGAAGCAGAAAGCTGCAGAAGCAGAGCCGACCTGACCCATATGTAGACCCAGGAGTGAGAGCAAGGATTTGAGGCCAGTAAATATGATTTGGCTAAATACTATCTTGTTTTTCTGTGGCCTCCTGGTTACTCCTGTGAGGTGGGCTTACTGGGCCTGGAGTCTTTTTGTCCAGATGTCGGAATGGGGAGGCCAGTTCACGGATCTGCTGCGGTGGGGCCTAAATAAATGTTTTGTTGCTTTCCACTTAGAGAATCTCTCATACCTTGCGATTTTGAACCATTCGAACATATACATGACTATATTTGAGATTATAAATTCGGCCTTCCTACTACACTCTCATTTTAAGAAAATATTGAAAATCTGGAGAGCATCTAGAGAAGGATAATCAAGTTGGTCATCAATCAATAAGAATTTTAAGAGTTTGCTACACCCCATGATCTATGCTATAACTTGTAATGTGGAGGGGCGGGGAGAGCAAAAAATAGTCCTAGCCTTTTAGTAGCTCACATTCTATTGGGAAAGATATTATGTAAATAATCAGGTGCATACAAGTTATAGACAGAGTAAATGAACAGTGATCTTAGAGAGGAAGCTACTATTAGCTAGAGAGGAAACACTTCTGGCAGAACATGGGATTTGAGCTGTCTCCTGAAAAAAGCCTGTGAAACTAAGCGGCAGTGGTGGGGGCACAAAGCATTTCAGGCACACAGGACACTCATTGTAAAGACACAGAATATGAAGTGTCATGTTTTGGGAAAGGCAAATATTTCATTTTTTTTAGGGGAGAAGGTGAGGCAATTAAGGTTAAGTGACTTGCCTAAGGTCACATAGCTAGTAAACGTTAAGTACCTGAGGGCAGGATTTGAACTCAGGTCCTCCTGATTCCAGGAACTGGTGCTCTATTCACTACACCACCTAGCTGCCCCCAAATATTACAGTATAGTTAGATTGCACAGTGCATGGATAAAAGTAGCATAACACTGGAAAGGAGGGAAGAGACAGGTTGTGAAGATTTTTGCTTTTTTAGTGATTCTTTATTGATATATTTTGTTTTAACACAACAAATTTCTTCTAGTATCTCTCTGTCCTCCCTCCTTACAAAGAATTATCCCACAGTACAAAGAAAATATTTCTTCAGGTGTATTATGCCATAAAGGCAGTCATTGAAAAAATGAAAGTCTCCACATAGTCTAAAATCTTTACAGCACCACTTTTATGGTAGGAAAGAACTGGAAATACAGGATAAGTCCAGGGATTGAGGAATGGCTAAACAAATTGTGGCACATGAAAATAGGGGAATAGTAATTAATACAGAAACATAGAAAAGATTTCCATGATCTAAAACAGAGTGATGATAAGCATAACTAAGAAAACAACACACACAGTGAAATTTGTTGTTATTCAGTCATTTTCTTGGCCCAGATACTGGAGCGCTTTGCCATTTCCCTCAACAGCTAATTTTACAGGTGATAAAACTGAAACAAACAGAGATAAATGACTTGTCTGGTGGTCACACAGCTAGTAAATGTTTGAGAACAGATTTGAACTTCTGAATATTAGTCTTCTTGACTCTTGGCCAGAGATGCTATCCACTGCACCACCTAGCCAGCCACATAGTAAATAAAACAGTGTAAATGGAAAGAACAAAGCCCCATCCCCCAAATCAATAGAAAAAGAGTCTTATAAGAGTCCAAAAATAATCACAGACCCAAAGAAAAGCTATGAGAAGACATCTCTCCCTCCTCCTTGAAGACGTGGGAGTTCCATGTTTGTTGGAAAATTGCATGTATTTTCACAACCTTGTAACAAAATTGACAAGTTTAACTCATCAAAATGAAATTTTTTTTTGTTGAGTCATTTCAAATGTGCAAAATTCTTTCTGACTCCATTTGGGATTTTCTTCTCAACGATACTAGAATGGTTTGCCATTTCCTTCTCCAGTTCATTTTACAAATGAGGAAATTGAGGCAAAAGGGTTAAAGTACTAGCCTCTTCTAAATCCACTTATTGGTATTGCTCAATCAAAAACATTGTATCAGTAGAATATTAGATCCTTCAAAGAAGGAAATGTTTCATTTTCATCCTTGCATCCCCAAAACCAAACCAAGCACCTGAGAGATAGTATACACTTAATAAATACTTGTTGTATTGAGTTGAATTCATGAAAAAAGGTGTTTCCTACTCATCAGTTTTCTCAGGGCACATTTTACTTCATTGTTCCTTAGACTGTAGATCAGAGGGTTCAGCATGGGGATCATTACAGTATAGAAAACAGACACCACTTTATTTTCATCTGTTGAGTAGTTGGACTTAGGCAACACATAAATGAATGTAATGGTGCCATAGAACAGAGTGACTGCTGTGAGGTGGGAGGTGCAAGTTGAGAAAGCTTTGGATCTCCCCTCAGTGGAGCTTATCTTCAGGACAGAGAAGAGGATGTATACATAAGAGATTAGGATAATTAACACTGTGACCACAATCATTAACCCAGAAGAGGCAGCAGGAAGAATTTCAGCAAGATTATCCTGGGAGTAGGAAAGCTTCAAAAGTGGTGAATAATCACAGAAAAAGTGATTGATCTTATTAGTTCCACAGAAGGACCGGTTCAATAAGAAACCAGTGAAAATCCAAGCATTCACACAACCACCCACATAGCATATGATGACCAACAGTGTGCAGACCCTAGTAGACATGTTGGTGGAGTAGAGTAGAGGGCTGCAGATGGCCACATACCGATCATAAGCCATCACAGCCAGCAGGAAGCACTCAGTGGTGCCAAAGGTGGCTGTAGAACACATTTGAGCCACACAGCCACCAAGAGGTATTGAGGTCTTATCATCAAGGAAGTTGATGAGCATGAGAGGTGTGACAGATGAGGAATATCCAATATCCACAAAAGCCAAGTGGCTGAGGAAAAGGTACATTG
>CM053623.1:415706792-415725482 GCA_028646595.1 Phalanger gymnotis
TATCCTTCTTTCCTTATTCATCTCTGATTTGCTTAAGGGCAACCTGCCATGGTGCATAGGGGCAAGGTATTGGAGTAGGAAAGTAGGATGGGCATGTAGGAGGAAGCCTGTGAATGTTTCCTAAATGTGTCAATAGACATACTCAAATCTTAGTCCTGTATTCCATTTTCATCTCCTTTTCTTCTATCTAATAGGCACTTTTCCCAAATAAGATGTCTGGCAATAATTGCACTGCTGTGATCAAAGTCATTATTTTGGGGCTAAGAGATGATCCAACCCTTTGTGTCATCCTCTTTTTGATATTTCTGGGTGTCTATAGTGTCACCTTAGTTGGTAACCTCAGCATAATCATATTGATCAGAAATAGCTTCCAACTTCATACTCCAATGTACCTTTTCCTCAGCCACTTGGCTTTTGTGGATATTGAAATTTCCTCATCTGTCACCCCTCTCATGCTCATGAACTACCTTGAGGACATAACCTTAATCCTTCTTCCAGAGTGTGTGGCCCAAATGTGTTGTGAAACCACCTTTGGGACAGCTGAGTGCTTCCTGCTGGCTGTGATGGCCTATGATCAGTATGTAGGCACCTGTAGTCCTCTGCTCTGCTCCACCAACATGTCTACTAGGGTCTGTACTCTTGTTACTCATCACATCCTACCTGGGTGGTTGTGTGAATGCTTGGATCTTTACTGGTTGTTTATTGAAACAGTCCTTCTGTGTACCCAATAAGATCAATCACTTTTTCTGTGATTATTCACCATTTTTGAAGCTTTCCTACTCCAAAGATAATCTTGCTGAAATTCTTCCTCCTGCCTCTGCTGGGTCAGTAATTATGATCACAGTGTTAATTATCATAATCTCTTATGCATACATCCTCTTCTCTGTGCTGAAGATAAACTCTACTGAGGGGAGATCCAAAGCTTTCTCAACTTGCACCTCCCACCTCACAGCAGTCACTCTGTTTTATGGGACCCTTACTTTAATTTATGTGATGCCTAAGTCTAGCTAGTCAGTGGATGAGAATAAAGTGATTTCTATTTTCTATAGTGTAATGATCCCCATGTTAAACATATATGGTTTAATCTATAGTTTAAGGAACTATAGTTCTATAGTTTAAGGAACAATGTAAAAGGAGCACTAAGGAAAATGATGAGTAGGAAACATCTGTTTTCATGAATTCAGCTGAATACAAGTGTTTTTTTTAAAAAAGAATTATTATATATTTTAAACATTCTTTTATTTTTAAGTTTTTGATTTTCAAATTTTCTTCCTCCCTCCCTCCCTCCCACTCCCTTCCACACCCACTGAGAAGGCAAGCAAGATGATATCAATTATACATTTGAAATTACGTAAAACATCTTTCCATATTAGCCATATTTCAAACCAAGCAATAAAATCAAGAAAGCTAAAGAATTATACTACAATTTGCACTCAGAGTTCATCAGTTTTCTTCTTTTTCACCATAAGTCCTTTAAAATTGTCTTGGATCATTGTTCTGATCAGAGTAGCCAAGTCTTTGACAGTCAATCATCATTACAACCTTGCTGCTACTATGCACAATGATCTCCTAGTTCTTCTTACTTCTGTTTCCTTCAGTTTATATAGTTCTTGCCTTTCCTTCAGTTTATATAGTTCTTGCCATTCTTTTCTGAAGCTACTTCCCTCATCATTTCCAAAGTTCAATAGTACTCCACCACAGTCATATGTCAGAACTTGTTCAGCCATTTCCCAATTGATGAGTATACCCTCTACATCCAGTTCTTTGACACTACAAAAAGAGCTGCTATAGATAGTTTTGTACCTATAGGTCCTTTTCCTTTTTCTTTGATCTCTTTGGGGGTACAGACCTAGTAGTGGGATTGCTGGGTCAAAAGGTATGCACAACTTTATAGCCCTGTGAATATAGTTTCAAATTGTTCTACAGAATGATTAGCTCACTTCATTATTCCACCAGCAGTTCATTAGTAGACTTATTTTTCCATTGTCCCCTCCAGGATTTATCATTTCTGATAGGTGTGTGGTGGTAACTCAGATTTATTTCAATTCCTATTTCTCTAATCAATTGTGATTTAAGGCAATTTTTCACATGGCTACAGATAGCTTTGATTTGTTCTTCTGAAAACAGTCTATTTATGTCTCATAACCATTTATCAATTGAGGAATGGCTTTTTTTTTTACAAATTTGACTCTGTTTTATACTCAGTATACTTTTGAGAAATGAGACCTTCATCAAGGAAACTTACTGTAAAAATTTTTGATCTTACATTGTCTATGATACCTTGTAGCATAATGTAATTTCCCTGATTATCTCTTTTACTTAGGTCTATTTTTCTTTTGTTTTGTCCGTGATCATGATTACTATCCCTTCCTTTTTTACTTCAGCTGAAACATATTAGATTTTGCTCCAGCCCTTTATTTTAACTCTGTGTGTTTTCTGTCTCTTATAAATAATGTATTATTGGATCCTGGTTTTAATCCATTCTGCTATCCGGTTTCATCTTATGGGTGAACTGATGCCATTCACATTCACTATTATGATCGCTAACTGTATATTTCCCTTCATCCCATTTCTTCTTCTTCTTCTCCCTCTCCTCCTCCTCCTCTCTGTCTCTCTGTCTCTGTCTCTCTCTCTCTCTTTTCCTCCTTCCCTCCATCACCCCCTCTCCCCAAACTCCATTTTGCTTGTAATCACTGTCTCCCTTAAATCATCCTGTCTTTTCTCATACTCATCTCTTTCTCTTATTCCTAACCTCCCAGGTCACAGAGAAAATACTTCAAGTAGCCAAAAAGAAACAATTCAGATAGTATGGAACCATAGTTAGAATAACACAAGATTTAGTGGCTTCCATGTCAAAGGAGTGGAAGGCTTGGAATATGATATTTTTGAAAGTGAAGGAGCTAGAATTACCACCAAGAATAGTAATAATCGTTCTGGGGAAATGGGTAGTCAATGCAATAGAGGATTTTCAAGCATTCCTAATGAAAAGACCAGAGCTGAATAGAAAATGTGACATTGAAATAGAAGACTTAAGAGAAACATAAAAAGCTAAGCACAAAAGAGAAATCACAGGCGACACAAGGAAATTAAACTGTTTACATTCTATTTCTATTTTTCCTGCTGGGTCTAAGACGTGAAGGCAGTTTTCCTTGATAATTGCTTGAAAGATGATGTCTAGGTTCTCTTTTTGGATCATGGCTTTCACATAGTCCAATAATCCTTAAATTATCTGTCCTGGATTTTTTCCAGGTCAGTTGTTTTTCCTATGAGATATTTCATATTTCTTCTATTTTTCATTTTGACTTTGTTTTATTGTTTCTCATTGTTTCATGGAACCAACAACTTCCACTTCCTCAATTCTATTTTTAATTAATTATTTTGGTAAATATTTCACAATTACATTTAAAAATATTTAGTATTTTATTTTCTCCCAGTTACATGTAAAAACTATTTTTAACATTTGTTTTTAAAACTTTGCATTCCAAATTCTCTCCCTTCTCCCCTCCCCCCCCCCTTGAGAAGGCAAGCCATTTGATATAGGTCAGGCATTTCTATAATAATCATGTTAAAGAAAACATAGACCAAAGGAAAAAAAACCTCAAGAAAAATAAAGTTAAACAGTATACCTCAATCTCTATTTAGATGTCATCAATTCTTTCTCTGGGGATGGATAACATTTTTCATTCTTCAAAGTTCTCTTAGATCATTGTCCAATTGTAATTTTTAATGAATTATTTTCTTTAGTCAAATATTGTACCCTTTTTTTTCCAATTTGGCCAAATTTGCTTTTTAAGGAGTTCTTATCTTCAATAAATTTGTATATCTCTTTTTCCATTTGGCCAATTCTACTTTTTAAGGTGTTATTTTCTTCAGTATTTTTTGTGCCTCTTTTACCAAGCCGATAATTCTCTTTTCATAATTTTCTCACATCACTCTCATTTCTGTTCCAAATTTTTACTATACTACTCTCATTTCTTTCTTTGGCTTTTCCAGGAATTCTTATTCAATTTGGATACAGTTAGCAGTTTTCTTTGAGGCATTTTTGTGGCTCTTTTCACATTATTGTCTCCTTATGAATTTATGTCTTGATTTTCCCTACCACCATTGTAATTTTTATGGTCAAATTCTTTTGTTGTTGTTGCTTATTTTTTTAGCCTATTTCTTGACTTTGAACTTTATGTCAATGTTAGGCTCTGCTCACCTGGGGAGTGGGAAGCATTGTCTAAAACTTTGGGCTTTGTTGTGCTGCTGTTTTCAGAGGTATCTCTGAGAATCTATGTTTTTGGTACGTGTGATCCTGGGAGAGGTGTGGTCACTGCTCTCCTAGTCCATGCCCCCTCCCAGGAAGGGCCCCTAGTCCCTTGCAACTGTAAGCACTTAGGAACTGTGTCCAATGCCCTTACTCCCCTATCAACAACGACTAGGACTCCTCTCCATCCTGGAACTACAACCAAGAACTGCATATGGGCAATAGAGTTGCCAGTAAGTGCCACCTGTGCCCAGCAAAGAGTCTCCTATAATCTTTTTCTGACCAGCTGTCCCACTCTCCTTACCGTCTCTGGGATGAGAGCTCTCAAAGGTGCTGCTGTGCTGTGACCATTGTTGCCACTATTAGCACTGTGGCATGTGTGGGCTCCAGATAGGCCTCCAACCTGGTGGCACAGACTTTTCTTGCTGACTTCTTAAATTTTCTTAGGCTGGAAAAATGTCTCACCTTGACCTTTTGTTGGTTATCTCTCTCCAAAATTTGATTTGAGGTATTCTTTTAAAGTTGTTCAGAGGAGAATGTTCAGATAGTTCAGCTGGATAGCTGCCCTTAACCTGCCATTTTGGCTCTGCCAATACAAGTATTTATTAAGTATATACTATGTCCTAGACACTATATTAAGCTTAGGGGAAACAGTGACAAAAATGAAACAGCCCTAGCCAGTAAAAATTCTAATATAATAAAAATCTAATATAATGGTTATGATCAAGTGATACAAATAAATGGGCTTTAGAAAAAGTATATTTTCATTTAGTTCATTGGATTTGTGAATTTAAATGTTGGTTATGATGGTCTGAAAATACATACAATGTTCCAGAAACATTGCATCTTGGCAAAGAAGTACAGAGAGGTGTCTTCTTTTTACTTTTCTGTGGGTCGTTGATTGGTTTTTCTTTTATATAATCTTGTAGCATTCAGTTTCTATTAATTTATGGGGGTGTTCTTTCCATTACATAGGTGTAGTCATTTTATGTATCAATGTCTTGGTTCTGCTATTATCATTCTGTGTCAGAGTATGTAAATGTTTTCTATGTTTCTGTATTAATGCAATATTCTATTATGTTCTTGTGCCACAATTTGTTTATACTTTCTTCAATCACTGTTTGTTTCCAGTTCTTTGCTACCACAAAAGTGGTGCTGTAAGTATTTTGATGTATGCAGTAACTTTGCTTCAATCTGCAGTCAGAATCCATCAGTTCTTTCTCTGGATGTAGATAGCATTTTCCATCATGCGTCCTTGGAAATCGTCTTGGATCATTTTGTTGCTGAGAAGAGCTAAGTCATTCACAGTTGATCAGCACACAATGTTGCTGTTACTGTGTACAATGTTTCCCTGATTCTGCTTATTTCACTTTGTATCAGTTTGTATAAGTCTTTCCAGATTTTTCTGAAATCTGCCTGTTCATCATTTCTTATTGCACAATAGTATTCCATTGCATTCACATACCACAACTTGTGCAGCCATTCCCCAAGCTTCACTCTTTCTTCAGAGTCATTAAAGACCAATATCAAGACAAAAGTCAAGATGACTTTCAATGGCCAGGATACAGTGAAAATCCTTGGCATCTTTAATGTCTGACCAGGCTCTAAGTACTCCACAGTGTCTGCTTCAGTTTCTGTCCTCACCATTGGAACACATTGTTCTTATCCATCCCTTCTGCCAGGGAAATTCTTCACATGCTTAGAGTGGACATCCTCTAACTCACCAAAGGGTTTGATGCCTGTTTGTTACTTTTAACCTGGTTTAGGCCATCCGTTGAAATGGTTTTTCTATGGGATAGTTCTTTGGGAAGGGCGAGTGGGGAGAAATACTAGAAAAAAATTAGGTCATGTAAAAACAAAATATATCAATAAAGAATACTTTGAAAAATAAAGATCTTCACAGCCTGTCCCCTTCTTCCATTTCCAGTCTCTCACTTTACTCCCATCCATGTAATTGTGCAATTTAGCTACACTGGACTATTTGCCTTTCCCCACAAATGACACTCCATCTTGATTATTCTCCTCTGCATATGCTTTCCATATCTTCAATGTTTTTTTCTAAAATATGGAGGCCAGTGCTGAACATAGTATTCTGTATCTTATCTGACTAAGGCAGAATCCAGTGGAATCACCATCATCCTAGTTAATGATCCTATGTTTCTCTTAATTCAATCTAAATTTCTATTAGCCCTTCTGGCTGACATATTGAATAATGTTTACCTTTCTAATTGCTTTGTAATCTACTTTTTGTAAACATCTAATTTAATATATAACTGATTTAAACTCTGGATCTGTTGTTCTACCTATTTTACCTTTTAGCCAACATGAAATAATTTGGGCCATAATCACTTCATAGAATGATTCAAAATCTGACAGAGCTAGTCCTTCTTTCTATCTTTTTCTTCATAATTTCCTTTTATGTTATTATGCAGTTCATTCTGGCTTTTGGGGGTATTTATCCCAACTTACACTCATGTCGATAAATCAGAGCCCACAGAGCAAGGTTCTAGGAGTGGCCTTAAGGGATTATGCTGGGTTTTTTTTTTCTAATACTACCAGCTTGAATCCCTGTCCCCATTTTGGCATGTTCTCCCTAACATCAGTTTCATCATTTGATTCAATGATTTATTCCCTAATGTCATTTAACTAATTATAATCAATTACTGTTACAAAGGGATATTTACTGAGAAGCTGTATCACAACCAGAAGTTATAAACATATCCCTGTGGACTATTAGCATACTCTCCCCTATACTATTTCAGCCCTTGGGAGAGTGGGCTCAAACGTAGAGCAGTTACCATAAAGCATTGGCTCTATCAAGTTCACTTTGAAATCCAGCCTTGCCAATGGATAGCCTCTCCCTTACTTGTAGGAGTATGGCATCTTGACTGTGAAATCAATATCTTGCTGGGATGGGTTCTGGTCTCTTCTTCGTCCTCTGCTGGTGGTCTGGAATTGGCTGCCCACAAATTCTATTATCAACTCCTCTTCTGGCCTTTTGAAACGCACATGGTCTGAGCCCTCTCTAACAGTCCTTCATCTAAAAACAAATCAGAATAGACACAACATAGGCAGAAGCAACCACAGGGCCATGTGTTCATGGATTCATGTCAACCTGGGTGGAGAGAATAGGTCATTGGCCTTATGTTTTGAATGTTAAGAATTTTCTTAATTGGGGGCTTAGAGAAATTGTGACTAAACTTATAACTTTTCATCTAAAGCAAACTCCCTAATGCTGAAAAGAAGAGAACCACAAGGGCATTTGGGGACTACAAATCAAGTTTGAGGCTTAAACTAAGCCAATTATTGTAATAGACATGAAACAGAGATGGTGAGTGGAGCTTCAGAAGAGTAAATTGATGCACTTTTCAGGAGCAAGAACAATAGTGTTTTGCTTGTGGTTCCAGAATTGGCAAATGAAGAGATGGGGTGGGACATGGTAGGAGGTATATTTGGTGGAAAGGTGGCCTTTGAGGAGATGAACATACAGCAGTGTTAGGCATAGCTGGAGCTGGCTTGATCTGCTTTAGTGCAACAAGGAAGGCACTTATTATTGTATAGTGAAATGGAAGATTCTTAAGTCAAAGAAGTATTGTAGTGAGTAGAATTTATTATTATCATTTTGAGTTCAGAGTTTTCTTTGAAACCTTTTGTAACTATATATGTATATATGTGTACACACACACACACACACACACACACACACACACACATATATATAATCTTAAAAGTTCAACTATTTTTTTCTCTTTATAACTTGTGGGGAAAAATAAGGCTGAGTGGGCTATGTTTCTGAACTCAAATTGTAACTATAAGATAATATTAGCTTCTTCCCAAGTCACACTCAAAATAATTATTACCAACTGTTTTGTGGATGCTGCCCACCATGAGATAACAATTATATCATATGGTTACTAAATATATTTCATCCTTAGGCTAACTATGAGAAACGTTCATCATAGGCCTTCCCTCCTGTTAACAATAACATATTTCTAAAGCTGCAGACGTAGTTGATTGTATGCTAAGTCTGAGTTGCCGTTCTTGGGAAATACTGAATTCATACAGACTGTTCATAATCTTGAATATGCATTCCCTAGCACAACCTCCAGGAGGGATTGTTTGTATAAGGTGAAATGATTCTACTATGCTCCAGCAGGAGACAAAAGATTAGGAATTTTAATTTCTCCATGTTTGGCCCCCAACTTTGGGCTGTGGACACTGACAGTCTTTTCCAGCTACTCTCCTCCTCCTACCACCAAATGTGACTTTCTTTTTAGTCCTCATCTCTGGCTCCACCTGTATAAAAGGGTTTTTCTGAGCATGGGCAGAATGGGGAAGACCATATGCCCCACTCCATAAGCATGTCAAACCCTTCACTAAAGAGAAACTGTTGTTGGGCTCGCCTTTTGTCTAAACGGGGGAAACAGATTCATGTTTTTATCCCTCTTTGGGAAGTTATAGAATAAAAATCAATAAGATCCTTTTAATTAAGATTCCCAGGTTGGAAGATCCTGCCATTTTACAACAGTCTATTTTTTTCTGTAATATTTCTGTGTAACTTGCCACTGCTTCTCTCTCTTGCATTCCATTCTCAATAATAAAACATATACACACCAGAAATTGTTGTGATCAAACAAACTTTTGGCTGATGCCATACTGCAATGCTAATTGAACAGAAATGTAAACAAACTGGATATAACAAGGAAGCTTTTGATTTAACAAAGGCTTTCCCAGGCTGGGAGAGAGAGGAACAGAACTGGTAAATCACTGATATCAACTGTGCCAAATGGAAAGGGTAATAATAACTGGTCTTCTTAGACAGGATACACAGGCTGGTCTCCTAGCTCTAATTGCTATTTAAATGCTGCCCCATCCACCACCAAAAACATCTCCAATCCCTTGAAATTCTTTTCAGGGCGGTTAACTCATCTTCTTACTTATACCTCTTGCCTTCACAAAACTTTTCCAGTGGAAGGGGAAAAGAGGAGACTCAACTTCTTTAAAGCATAATCCTTCTTTAGTCAGTGGATTCAAAACTAAATGAGAATCTTCTTTCATCTGAACTAATAAGACCATTTCATAATTTGACTTGTAGCTTCTAGGTTCCCATTCTTCTAAATCAATATCGTTAATCTGCGGCCCACTGTCCCCTTAGAGGTCCATGGATAGATTTCAGAGGTCCGTGAATTGGATGGGAAAAAATTACATCTTTATTTTCAATAACTTTTTGTTTCCTTTGGAATCTTATGTATTTTATTTTATTTACTTTAAAATACTATTCTGGATAAGAGTCCATAGGCTTCACCAGATTGTTTAAGCATTCTATGAAACAAAAAAAATGCTTTAAATGATCCCCTAGAAAGCTCACAAAATGATTTCCCTAAAGCAGAGGTCTCTCTGGGTGACTCTCCTGCTCAAAATTTCACTGGCAATAAGCCCTAATGGTTTTTTCCTACCTTCCAAATTTCGCTAGTTCACAACCTTAGTCATTCCATTTCCAAATACTCGTTCACCTAAGATCAGAAACAATAAAACCACTAGAAATAGGCACCATGTGCTTAGGGATACACAGTACCTGGGTGTAGAGATGCCTAAGTCACTGTACAAAGGCTCACTGAAATTCTTTCTCATTCAAAAGTCACAAGTTGAGAAGGCTTTGCTTCTTCTCTCAGTGGACCTTATCTTAAGGACTGAGAAGAGGACTATATATGTACATATATGTGTGTGTGTGTGTGTATAAGAAATTATGATAATTTTAACACTGTCATCACAATTATTGATCCAGTAGAGGCAGCAGGAAGAATTTCAGCAAGAGAAACACCAGAACATGAAGGCTTCAAAAGTAGTGTATAGTTACAGGAAAAGTGGTTGATTTTGTTAGGATCACAGAATGACAGCCTCAGTAAGCAACCAGTGACACCCCATTGTCTCAAAAATAAAATACAAACTCTTCAGATTTCACAATGTTAATCTAACCTATTCATCCAGACTCATTTCACATTATTATTTATTTTTCACATGCTCAGTATTCTATTGAAATTGGCAAAATGTTATTTTCTGAACTTGGAATTCCATTTTCCATTTGTATGCCTCTGTAAAGCCATCTCCCAGACTGAACTGGACTTCTTCTTCATATCTGCCTCTTAGAATCCTTAGCATCATTTAAGTCTCTGCTAATGTGCTGCTTCTTACAAGAAACTGAGTTTCTAGTGTTTTTCCCTTCTCTTCTTAAGTTGTCTTTTACTTGGTTATCTGGGTAATTTTCTTATCTTGTAAACTGTATGCTCTCTGAGGATAGGGACTTTTAAAAATATTTTACTTGTGTCTGCAGTGCCTAGCACAGGGCTATTACATAGTAGATGCTTAATAAATGCAAATTGAATTGAATTGAAATTGACCATTCACTTTTGAAAATTTCCCATCTCATTTATGATGGTATCATAATTACAATAATCGCATGTAATTCTCTGATACTGTAAGTTGCATAGAAGGTGACAATCCAGGTTGGTATAGGTACTGTCTTCAATATGACTTTTCTATACCATTCAAACCACAGGTCTTGTCCAAAAAAATATAATCATGATAAATCAATATCAAGAATCCATTAATGTTCCAGTCACTGGAACAACTTGGCATAGAACAACTTGCTTGAAATGTTTTTGGAGCCAGATTTTAGAAGGTCTTGCCAGTTTCAGGAGTTGAATTTTAGCATATGAGCAACAGAGTCACTGATAATATTTTATTGGGGAAGCCAATCAAAAGTATGCCTAAATTTCAGGTTCACATTAGTCTACGTTGACTTGACATAGCTGTGCATATGACATGAAATCTGGCACTTCTAAAAAAGGGCTTTGGACCCATTCTACTCTATTGAAAAGACCTACAGCCTCACCAGTGACACCTGTTAATTGACTCTTGAAAACAATCCCCACTAGAGTCCTTGAGACTTTGGCTGTTCAAAGTGTCCAAAAATCTGTTATCAATAGATGTCCTAAGACCTATCCATTCACCAAGGTTCATATAAGCCTAACAAGTTTGATGGGGTTTATCATTTCAGTTTTTCATAATCTGGCACACAGAAATAAAATGGCACCCCTCTTTCCTGGCTGAAAAAAAATTCCTTCACAAAAAAACAGACTCCATATTTTGTACCAATTTTTTGATGGGACATTAAATTCTGAATAGATGGTAAAGTACTTCCATTGACCTTGTATTAATTACATATCCTCTATAAAACTATAGAGGCTCCTAAAGGAGATCCATAAGAACTCTGAAGAGTTGGGCCCAACTATTCCCACTAGAAAGATTGAAAATCATCTCTAAGGCTCTGCTGGAACTAATCTGGGAGACTCCAGAGAAAGTTCTTGCACATTGCTTTTAACTTCTCTCCTAGAGGATTTAAATGCTTCTATATTCCTGTGAAGGACTTTGTAATTATCTTGAGAAATACTCGGGGTATTTGAATGTGTTTTTATTTAAAAAAAAAGATTTCTAAGAATATAAAAGCCAGGCTTCTAGATTATTCTTATTTTAAGGACATTGATAAATTTGGGAGAATTGGGAGGTGACCAGGGATGATGAAAGGACTTAAAAGCATAGTCAAATTAATTATAAAAGACATTTGAATAAAGATGCTATTTGCACCCAAAGAAAGAGCTGATAAATAGAACTATATATAGTATAACGTCACACATGTATGTATACATATATAATATATATATGCATACACACACGCCCCTCTTTGTGTCTAATGGTTGGCATTTGGGTGGGGGGATTGGGAAGAAAAAAAGGTTAAAAAGAAATTTACAGGATAATTTTGTTGTATATTTGAAAGGAATAGCAAGTTATGCATAGTAGATTAGTAGTTTCATGTGCAATCATTTTATTATTGTACTATGTTATGGAAATGCTCATTTTATTCCAGTATATTAAAAATAAAATTAATAAAAATAAACAAATGTAAGTCAAGAAAAAAAAATAACTCACTGGTTTTCCCTGGCCAAAAGAAAAAAAAAGCATAGCCTGGAATAAAGAAGCCTTAAGAAGCTCATGATATTTGTCTTTAAGTACTGGGAGAAAGATTAGATTTGCTCCAATTGGCTCCAGAAGGCAAAAGTAAGAGCAATAAATAGAAGTTAAAAAATTAAAATTTCTCCTTTTAGGAAAAAAATTCCTTAAAATGGAGCTATCCCCAAAGTGAAATGGGCCTCTTCTGGAGGCAGTCTATTCTCCCTTACTTAGCAGCTTTCTAGGGGAGGCTAGACACTTTTAGGGAATGTTGTCGAGAGCTTTCATTCTGGTCCATCGAAGTAGATGAACTGTGAGGCCTCTATCAATGCTGATTCTAATGACAAGAAAAAATCATCTAAAGTAGTCTTCAGATAAAGAGATAAGACATGCCAGACCCTTTCCCAGAAAGGGCACTTGATCTCTACAGACAATCATTGGGAGAAGATAAAAAAGTATTTCTTTAGGGAATCAAATTTAGCTTAGTAACTGTGGCTGGCCTTTTTCCCTAGGTGCCTGGGGAAGCTGTGCCTATAGCCACAGGAAAAGAGATGTAATAGATTTGTACTGTCAATCTATTGCCACTGGTTCTGAGCTTCCAGGCTACTGTTTGGATGTCCACTCTCATTGGCAAGTTAAGCCCTCAAAAGGCAGCTACTGCTCTTTCCCTCAGATTCCAAGGGGCAATCCAAAAGGGGTGGGCTTTTCTCCTATTATTACAGCTCATGAGCCCCAATCCATGTGTTTCTTTTAGATTATCAGTTGATGTACGTTACTCTGCCAGGCTTTGTTAGCTTTTAGAAAAGGGGATTTACTAAGGAGGTGTAATAGGAACAATTGGTACATTTACGCTCAACCTCTATCCTGAAATCTTCAATATATTCTACCAAAAGTACATACAGGGTCTAAGACAAAGTGGGTTCAATCTTGGAGCGCATGTGGCAAAGGAAGTAATTTATAGCTCCTGGAAGTTCTTTTTAATAAGAGTCTTTAGATGTTCCTCTTAGGTACTGTAAAACTTTCTGCTAGGCTCTTTCTAGAGTTCTGAAGTGGCTTTTCCTCTGTATATCTAGTTTATCCTTGGCTCCAGTTGCAAACACCACTACTAGTAACCATTATTTGGGATCCTGCTAGGAGATGATAAGTCCAAATCCTCTGACTCTGAAGTCTACAAGGTCATCCTTTGGTGGTGGTTGTAGAGAAACAGAGGAGATGGAGGGGAATCCCCTAACCAATTTCCTCTCAGCAACTGGAAGTTTTTATGCCACTGGCTGGCCAGACATTGCAATTCTCAAATGCTAACTAGCTTGCTGATTTTCTACGAGCCCCAAAGTATATGGCTGAATCTCCTCAACCCTTCTAAATATGATTCTTGTAACAGTTAAAATATCTTTGTATGGTCTCTTGGCTTAGTGGACCTATTGTGTGGTTTGGGTAGACATTTTAAGTTGATTGTCATGACTGATACTCCCACTCTTCCACTTCTAAGAAAGGATCTATTCCTAATGGACTTGATAGGACAGTTTTGGCTTCACTCAAAAGGATCCTAAGGCACTAAGAACCTAACAGACTGTTTTGGCCTCTAGTTCCCCAGGGCAGGTGGAGGCTACCAAGTTTTAGAGAGGGTCTGGCAGAGCAGAGTGAAGTTTGGGCAGAATCTGCTAACCTGGGTGAAAAAAAAGTCAGAAGAGCTGAGTACTGTCAGTTTCTCCTAAGCTCTTCTTCCCTTCTCCAGGGAGGGAGCTAGGAAGGGAGTAATTCTTAATAACTGATTTTAAAAGCAGAATCATCTAATTTTGTGTTCCTTTTGCTGTGATTTTCTTTTTTGAGCTGAGGTGTCCAGACCTGTGATCTCATAGAAGAAGCAGGGAGCTCCAGGTGCGGGGACTCCCTGCAATCTTAGAAAGCTGCTGAAGGTGAGAGGATGGAGATGCGAAGGCAACTATTTTCCATGGTCACACAGCTAGTATATGACAGAGGCAGTTCTTGAAAGCAGGTTTTTCTGACTGCTAGGCCTGCCACGATTCTACACCTTGCACAGAGGCTGTCCTTGTAGAGTGTCAAAGGAGCTGTTCTAGGTCCTCCGGAGAATCTGGGTGCTGGAGCTTAAAAGTAAAAGCTCAGAGTGAAAGGAGTGTTGCAAGGAGGGGAGGGAAGCGAACGCACTAACTCTTTACTTTAACCTTCTCCTCTGAGCTGTGAATGGAAATACTCATTTTGCTCGTGTCAATACGCTGCGTTTGATTATGAACCACCATGCGCGTTCAGTGCCGACCCAGAACAACGACTTTTCTCCCTCCGCTAGTGAATGTCAACCAGAGTCCTTCCATTCCGTGTTCCTTCTTTAGGTTGTGATTTTATTTCTTTCTATCATAACCAGGATTTTTAACAAAAGCGAATAAAATTGGACATCCGCAGACCCGGCTGGGAGAGGCCATCACAGTGATCCACCGTAATCGTTTGTCCGTGGCAATAGTGTCACTTCTCTGAGTCATCTATCTTACTATGGGTCCAGGTTCTATGACCAGGAAGATAGAAATACAAAACCGACCGTTTGAGATCGCCACGAAAGGCACATCTGAGTCTCTCCTTCATCGCTTTTTCTTGTCGTTGGGGATGTAGCTCAGTGGTAGAGCGCATGCTTCGCATGTATGAGGCCCCGGGTTCGATCCCCGGCATCTCCAGGACGGCTTATCGTGTTTTTTCACAATTACCCTACATATTTCCTTGGAAATGCGCAGCACTAGATCTTCCCTTCTCCAAGATAATTATTTCCAGTTTACTGAAAGTGAGCCATAGACAATAACATGCACCTGTCATTTCCAGTGTCCCTGAAGGTTCCTTCCTCAATCTGTGCTTCATATTTTCAGCCCTGAAACGTACTCAACTCTCGGATGTTGAATTTACTGCTGATGCAGATCATCCACCGATTTCTAAAGTTGCTTGAGACACTGAGAGGCTAATTAACTTGCCCATACTCACTCATGTCAATGTTCTTCCTAAAATGAGGCAGCTACAACTGACGTCATGAATAACTTTATGCTTCAGAGACATCAATCCCACTCTGCCAGTTCTCTATCTCCTTTCTGCATCTCAAGAAGCTCCTCAGACCTTTTTCTGCTCCTTATTTCAAGACTCTGTCTTTGGTATGGTTCCCTTTACTTCTCCCTTGTCTACTATATCCATTAGATACTTGAAGAGTCTGGTGACACAGAAAGAAATAAGGAAGACATCCAACAGTTTCTGGAGAGTGATGGTAAGGTAAATAATATTCTGTTTTTGGACAAGTTGAGTTTAAGGTTCCAAGGGCCTCCAAACAGAGGGGCCATGTGTACTATTGGATAATGATGCAAATCTTCGGAGTCACTATTAAGGCCTTATTTTAATATATAATAGTTGTGTAACCATGGGTTAGTTACCAGGGCTCTAGATAACTCTCTAAGACCTACCCAACCTAAGTCCCGGACCTCCACATCACATTATCCAAAAACCAAGACTCAGTTCCTGAGGATAATCATTCAGTATCTTCTACTTTAGTGTCCAATCCAGGTGACTGGAGACGGTACAAACGAATCTTCTCAGCTCAGGATATCTACCGGATGCCTCTAGAAACCAGAGTCATACTTCAGCTACAATCCCATATTGCCATCCACTAGGGCCATTTCTCGATGCCACGTACCTATTGCCTGGGATGAGGTTTATTCCTCCAACCCACAGCCCCAAATTCTCCTCTCCACTCCCCAGTACAAAACACTCCTCCCTGGTCACCAATTTCCTAGATGGATTGTCTTGCTTAATGTAATAAAAGCTCTTTTAGAGCAGAGAACGTCTCTTTTAATTAAAAAACAAATTCAAATTTTACTATGGTATACTCCTAATAAATGCTCTTTTATTCATTTTATTCAATCACAATGAGATGGTGCTTGCCTCCATTGGAAGGGGGGAGTTTCCTTATAAAGCAGTTCACTATAGCGAGATCTAGTGTGGAGACCATGAACGATATTTCCAGTCAGAGCCTAAAAAAAAGGAGAAACAAAGGGGAAAGACTGGGGGGGGGGGGGGGGGTGGTAATATTCAAGGGAAAAATAAAATCTCTAAACACGTCCCTGAGTGGGCTTGAACCACTAACCTTTCGGTTAACAGCCGAACGCGCTAACCGATTGCGCCACAGAGACACCGTGGTTGTACAACTTTGGTCAAATTGAGACTCGAGACAGAAAAAAAAAATTTAAGCATGGCAAAAGTTTAGTGATCACAGATTACCTTCTCTCCCAGGGAACCTCAAAGAGGGAGTAAAGTGTCGATATGCATATAGAACAAAGTCAAGCCCAAGAAGATTTCAAAGTAGGAATCACAGCACACATCTTTCCTCCTGGGACTCCGATGCACCGACTCTTCTTACCTTGGTGTCCCAGGAGAGCTGCCTAACTAAAAACCCCGAAACCTCCTATATGCCGCCAGGTAACTCTTTCAGTTGGGTACAACCCGAAGCCTATATCCCTTCCAGAGGCCAGCCAATAAGGGCTAGGCATTGGAATGGGAGGCAAAGAGGAAGCCAGGCTGGTATTTTTCCCCTCCTAGTTTGGCGTTCTGGGAGGGGAAATTTGCCCTTTCCTTTTCGACTTCTTCTTTGAGCTTGAATTTATTCAAAATTAAACAAATAAAATAAAATAAATAAAATTCAAAATCACAGATATCGGTTTACCCACCACAGTCTCGTCAGGATGCCCAGAGGACCCATTCCCTCTTGACCTTGGGGACAAGGTAAGTACTTTCCTCTCTAGGCTTGGGTCTGCTGTAACTACCAAGAAGAGAAGTTTCTGTAGCTTGACCATTAGTGCCCTCGACTGCTTATTAGCCAAAGGAACAGTGGCCCCAGCCTTTTCCCCAGGCCCACCGAAGTTTTCTTTTCTCTTGGACTCTGCAAAGCGGATCCCTAATTACCAAAGTGTTTTACTAACCAGCTTTTCTTGTCCTCTGCCTCTTTGAGTTCTTCCCTACGTATTTCCCCATCTTTCCACTCCAAAGTGTCAATGGCCCTCACTCAGATCACTTTCCAGCCCTGACTTCTGCGCTCCAGACCCAGGAGGTCAAATTACCAAGAAGTCTACTGGGAAGTCCTCACCGCCTCCCCGGATTTAAGATCAAATTAAAGGCTTGTATCTTCGCCCCTCGCACGCCCAAAAGGAACTCCTCAGTTCCTCTTTCCATCTGCGGGCTTCCACTGTTACGCAGAGAGAGAATTAAGAGAAAGCCGAGAAGGCAGACCAGGGCATTAAGGGGTCCAGGAGGAACCATGGACAAAGAGAAGTGCTAGGAAAGTGCGGTGAAGCAGAGAGAGGAGGGGATGGTGAACAGAGTGCAGAGTTACTAGGAGTTGAAGGGAAATGAAAATGGAAGGCTATGGACATGGGAATGTTGTGGGAGACTTGGTAAATAAAAGTACCAGAGGGCAGACCTTTGAGTCTACTCTCTCCATCATCTCTCGCAGGTTGTGTAATTTCCTAAGAGATCTTCCCGTAGCCCGCCTGTCCTTGTTATGCTGCCAGGATAAAGTTTCCTTTTTAAATTCAAAGTTTTCTTGGGATCTTTGTTGTTACCTTCCTTTCTTTTCCGAAATATTCCTTTTGTCTCCTCCCTGCTGAGCCATCCCTTGTAACAGAGAATTTAAAAGGGGAAAAGCAGTGCAGCACTAACCAATCTTTCAACCTATTCAACCTAGACTCCCTGTCTCTCTCTCTCTCTCTCTCTCTCTCTCTCTCTCTCTCTCTCTCTCTCTCTCTCTCTCTCTCTCTCTCTCTCTCTCTCTCCTCCTTCCCTCCCTCTCTCCCTCTCTCTCCCCTCCCCCCTCCACACACGTGTGTATATCTGTCCGTAGTCCATAGTCTCCCTAAAACTCCTGCAAAGAAGGGGCTTCATTTTCTCGTCTCTTCTCAGTCGAGCTTGATCTTTCTAATTACACAGCGTTCTCCTTCGGATTTTTTCGTGCACCTGGATAGAGAGCAGGCTCTGGAGTCAGGAGGTTGAATTCAAAGTCCATCTTAGACCTAACTTACTATCTGTGCGACCCTTGGCAAGTCACTTAACCCTGTTTACCTCAGTTTCCTCTTCTGTAAGATGAGCTGAAGAAGGAATTCGCAAAGTGTTTGCCAAAAAAAAAAAAAAAAACCCAAATGGGGTCCCGAAGAGTCGAACATGAAGTCGACAAAAGCAAAGTTTCTTTTGCTCAAAACCCTTCGGTTTTTCCCAAGTTCGGTTCAAATTTTGCGGGGGTTTTGTGTTTCCATTTTAAAAACTCACAACTCAAGGGGAGGAAAGGCAGTGGAAAACAGTGTTCTTGTTTCCATTTCGGAGATTACACTACATATTCCTTGATAGCACTTTCCGAATTTTCGAAGAATACCATCCTCACCTAACTTAATGACAGGACCAAG
>CM053623.1:415725982-415741680 GCA_028646595.1 Phalanger gymnotis
CTTTTATGTGAGATAATTTACCCCATTCTATCTCTCCCTTTCTCCCTTTCTCAATATATTCCTCTCTCATGCCTTAATTTGATTTTATTTTTTTAGATATCATCCCTTCATATTCATATTCAATTCATCATCTGCCCTCTGTCTATACATATATATATATATGTATATGTATATAAGTGTGTGTGTGTATGTATGTATATTCCCTTCAGCTACTCTGATACTGAAGTCTCATGAATTATACACATTATCTTCCAATGTAGGAGTGTAAACAAAAGAGTTAACTTTAGTAAGTCCCTTGTGATTTCTTTTTCTTGTTTACCTTTTCATGCTTCTCTTGATTCTTGTGTTTGAAAGTCAAATTTTCTATTCAGCTCCGGTATTTTCACTGAGAAAGCTTGAAAGTCCTCTATTTCATTGAAAATCCATATTTTGCTTTGGAGCATGATACTCAGTTTTGCTGGGTAGGTGATTCTTGGTTTTAATCCTAGCTCCATTGACCTCTGCAATATCATATTCCAAGCCCTTTGATACCTTAATGTAGAAGCTGTTATATCTTGTGTTATCCTGATTGTGTTTCCACAATACTCAAATTGTTTCTTTCTGGCAGCTTGCAGTATTTTTTCCTCATCCTGGGAGCTCTGGAATTTGGCAACAATATTCCTAGGAGTTTTCTTTTTGGGATCTTTTTCAGGAGGTGATCACTGGATTTTTTCAATTTCTATTTTGCCCTGTGGCTCTAGAATTTCAGGGCAGTTCTCCTTGATAATTTCTTGAAAGATGCTATCTAGGCTCTTTTTTTGATCATGGCTTTCAGGTGGTCCAGTAATTTTAAAATTATCTCTCCTGGATCTATTTTCCAGGTCAGTGGTTTTTCCAATAAGATATTTTACATTGTCTTCCATTTTTTCATTCCTTTGGTTCTGTTTTAGAATGTCTTGAGTATCTGAGGATACTATCTATGGTAAGGTGGCTCCTGCAAATGTGAAATATGTCTGAATTCTATTTGTTTTTCTTTCTGATTCTTCAGGGATAATGACAGGGGGACATGAAAGCGAGTGAAGAGTTATAAGATTCATAGAGTTTCTAGGTTGTAATATATGTAGTGGGGTGAGGATACAATCCCTTATACTGAAGGAGCTATTTCTTGTATGGCATGCTGACATATAATGAAAATGACTTGAAGAAATTTAGAGCAAGTAGAGATATTCTATGAATGGTTTTGATATCCACATGGTGAAGACGAGTATCTTTGAGTAGCCATGGCTAGGACTGGGGTGCATTTTCAAAGGGTATTAATCGGTTAAAAATAATTGGACTGAATAGGTTATTAATTAAACCAGAAAGTTAATTAGAGTAAAAAATTTTGAGAAAGCAACAAGATCAGATAACTATGTAATTGAAAAGATTTTCTGTGATACTTTAAAAATTTTCATTTTTGGATTTCTCAGGTTGTCTTGGGATTTCTTAAGTATATCAACAACATAATTGCTAACTTACATTGCAAAAATTTAAATGATAATAGAAACAAAATGAAGGAGGTGATGTGAAGAGGACCAATTTTCATCTAGTAAACATTGTCACAATGACAATTGTCATCTATTGATTCCAGAACAATTTTTGAGAGGCTCTATAGCAGATCATATTTAGTAGATTGGTTGTATTGCTATCCAATCTTGTTTTTCCATTTTTTAACCATCCTAGCTAAATATAGAGAAAGGAAAATAAAAGAAGGCCCTTGAGAATGTAGAGAACTTCTTAAACAACTCACCTCCATGTTAGTAATTTTCTCAATCCCAGTGGATTTAAAATGGCATTTTGATGATGTTGACTATATTTGGTGTTAAGGTGCTCAAGGGATTAAATCCCAAATGATACAAAACCAAAGACAAATGTTACCACACTGTGCAAAGATAGTTCCTAGGAGTCCAAAGTTATCATCTTCTCGTATAAATAAATGCCTCTGCTATTTTTGATTTTGTTGTAAAAGTACTTTGATCTGACTTTTCATGAGGGCCTATCTATTCCTCTTGATTTTTCAAACTGTATATTGATTTCAGTTTTGCATTGGGCTTTAATCTGCCTCCCCACCACTTTGTATTAATAATAGAATTCATTCCTGATTTGGGCCTTCATGTATCTGGTCCCTTGTAGGACCATATAAAGTCAAAGATTTGCAAGTGAAGTGTATGCATGAAATATTATTACAGAATGTTAGTAAGTAAATCTTGATCTATCATAGGTCATATCAGGCATCCTGAAACATCACTGCAAACAGTAAGTACATGATAGAAAATGGTTAGATAGGAATACGTTAGGTAAAGATCTATGTGTATGTATAGGTACATTTGTTTCATATATTACTTTCTCCCTGCTTCTCAGACTGACTTTAGTTGGAGGAATTTCACTGATATATTCATTGGTTGATGTAGTGGAAAGGGAGTTGTACTTGAAGTCAGGAGAGCTGGGTTTGAACCTCACATCTGAGTCTTACTGGCTATGACTGTGATTGTTGGTAACCAATTGCACCTCTGTTGTCCTCAGTTACCTAATTTATAAAATGAGAATAACAATGTTTTCCCCTAAAAATTGGAGGAGGAAAGTAACTTATGAATTTTAAATTCTGGTATTGAGTTATTAGAATTCCTGTTATCTGCTTATTATGATTATGTTACCAATATAAATGAGACTTGAGGTTTCTAAAAGCGAGTTGGTGGCTTCCATTCAACAAATATTTTTCTGTGCCGTCTATGCATAGGGCCTTGTCCAAGGCACAGAGCACAGAAAGGAAAAAAAATTCAAAACATTCCTTCAACTCAGGGAACTTACATTCTATTTGAGACAAAGGGATAAAATATTTAAACAAATAAATAAATACAAGATAAATTTGGGAGGGATAGTTTTAGAACTAGACTTCCCATAAATGGTGATCTACTAGCTGAGCCACAAAGGAAGCTTGAGATCCTAAGAAGCTGAAATGAGGTAGGGTATTTGGAGCATGGAAGATGTCCTGTGTAAAGAAAAAGAGAGAGGGATAGAATTCTGAGTCTTGGGAAGAAGAAGGAGGCCAGAGGGGCTGGATATAGAGTACGTGTCTGAGAAGAAAGTGAAATAAATATGAAGAGGTAGGCTGGATTCAGATTGTGCAGGACTCTAAATATCTGAGAGGAACTGTTATTTTGTCCTTAAGGTAATAAGGGATCTGTTCAAGGTTTGAGTAAGGAAGTGACATGGTTACCCATGTGCTGTAAGAAGTTGATTTTTGTAGGTTTTTTAGAGGATAGTTAAGAGGAAGGAGAGACTAGATTTCTATTTAAGAGGCTTTTGCAATAATGCAAGTAAAGGGGATGCAAACCTGAGTTTGGGCAATGGCTACTTAAGTGGACATGAGTGTATATGAGTTATATGTTGTAGATTAAGAGGTGGCAAGACTTGGAAGCTGACTGGTTGGGGAATGGAAGATGGAGACAAGAACAGAGGTTGATTTCAAGATTGTGAGTGAGGCTTCTTGGAAGGATGGTGGGAACCTCAACAGAAATAAGAAATCATATAGATAAGTGGTTTTAGGTTGAAAGTTAGGGATAAGATGATTTCTCTTTCGAAATTATTGAGTCGAAATTCTTTAGAGACATTTAGCTATAAATTTCCAACTATTAGTGATGTGTGGATTGGAGTTCCGGGCTGGATTTACTAACTTAAGAATTCATTTGGATGGAGATGTTAATGGCAGTGGAAGCTAGTGAGTTCATTGAGAAAGTATAGAAAAAGAGGAAAGCATTTGGGACAGACCCTGGGGTCAAATTTGTAATTAGGAGACAGCACAGGGATAATAATCTGCTAAAGGAGGCTGAGAAGGAAAGGTCAGACTGGTACCAGAAAGGCCAGTGTCATGAAAATTCATGAGGAAAAAGTATCCAGTAAGCATAGGTGGTCCACAGTGTCACGTGCTTCAAAAAGGCCAAGAATCAGTCAATCAACCAGTATTTAATGAGCACCTACTATTTTTCAGCCACTTTCCTAGGTGTTATTGATTGAAATACAAAGTCTGTAATGTCTCTTCCATCTATGAATTTAAATGAAAATTACAAAAACATTATGATTTAGACATCATTGGTAAATTTACCGAGAATAGTTTTAGTGGAGCGATGGGGTGAGAAACCAGATTAGAATGCTTTAAGAAGTGAGTAGGAGAAGAAGTTGAGTCATCAAAGGTAGATTTTTTTCCCCCATAGAGCTGATAGGTAAAGAGAAGAGATGTAGTATGATAAATATCTGGGTCAAATGAAAGGTTATAAAGGATTGGACATACCTGAGCACATTTATAAGAAGAAGTAAAAAAGCCTACAGATAAAAAGACTAAAGCTTATTAGGGGTTTTTTCAATGGGTGAAAGCTTAAGTTCGAAATAGGAAGGATGGGATCAATGGAACAATAGGGTGATTGATCCTGGAGAGAAGAAGGACTCTGTCTCTTGTTCGGAGATTGTTGCAAAGGCACTAGTGGATGATATTGAGGAATAATGAATTGTAGAAGAGGAAAGAAATGGGATCCAACCAAGACAGTGTGTTTTTTGTCATAAAAGTAGTTTGCAAAGTCCTTTCATGAGGGAAGTGGGAAGAAGGCGTTGAAAAATTGTCTCATCACTCTACAAATTTTTACTTATTTAAGGCATTCTGTTTTCTTGTGGTCACAAAGAAAGAGTTGAACCACAGAGCCATAAATGATTGTTATAGCCAGAGTCTTCTCTGAGATAAACAGCATCTTAGTATTTTATATCTTTTTAGTTGACTGAGAAGAGAAGAAAAATGAGTTTAGAGTTAGGAGTAATAAGAACATTTCAGGAAAAATAATATTTAAAACAATTTCTTGCATTTGGAAATTAACAAGTATTAAGAAATGCAAACTTTTCAAGATTATCTTTAAAAGAAATGTAACATCTATACATGCTTATATACATACACATATATACCCGTATATGTAGATGTAATATTGAACTTCCTTTTTTTCTTGTATATTTTGAAAGTGTTTTGTTCTTATTCCTTTCATCCACTCCTCTCTATCTCTACCCAGTTAGTTAGTTCTCTTGCCACTCACAGTGGAAGCCTTCCCTTGTAAGTGATCTGAATAATAGTCGAGGAAACCAAATCAACCAATTCATCATGTCTGAGAGTCCAGCTTCATTTTATACCTCTAGTCCAGCATGTTTCAGCCAAGAAATGGTAAACAATATTTCCTTATCATGACATGATTTGTCAATATTTTGTTCTAAGTTCCAAGATCTTTCAAAGTGGTTTCCCCTCTTGTGATTATTGTGGTCATCATATAAATTGGTGTTCTAGTTCCACTGAGTTGACTCTGCATCAGTTAGTGAAAGTGTTTCCATATTACTCCAAAGCAGTGTTACTGATCACTTCTTAGGACACATAACATTGCCACTACTTTTCTATACCAGAATTTGCTCAGCTATTCTGCAATAGAAGGACTTTACAGGTAAACAGGATATGGTTGCAGCTGGTCAAGCGTGTGTTTTCCATGTTTTTTTATCTAGAAACAGAATTTCTATGGGAAATTTTCCATAGTCCTTCAGACTAGCAATATCTAGTTACATGATTCCTCTTTGGAGAAATGCCAGGTCCTGGGAGAAGAATACACAGAAGAGGGGCAGCAAGGTGGTGTAGTGAATAGAGCATGGCCCTGGAGTCAGGAAGACCTGAGTTCAAATCCAGCCTTAGACGCTTGACACTTGACACCAACTGTGTGATCCTGGGCAAGTCATTTAAGCCTAACTGACTCATGTGAAAAATTGTGGGAAGACTCAGAATTGAGATTCTTTTTATCTTGTGATTTTAGAACACAAGGCTCATATTGGCAAAGAGGACTTTGCTCGTAGTCAAGAAGCCTGATGTGGATAACATCTTTGTATGTGGAAAGTGGCCTTGTGGGAGGTGAAGGCACATAAAGAAGACTCTATTTCTTTCAAAGGGATTATTAATGGTTGGTTTTTGGCAGAAGAGCATTACATATTTGTATATAGTCTCTGCATGTAGTTAAGAAAGGTTCCAGTGATGTTATTAAACACTCCTCTTCACTCTTACAGCCTTTCCCCACATTCTCACAATGGCAGCATTAGCAAATCATACAATATGGTTGGTCCAGGAAAAAACATTTAGAGGCAACAAAAATATATATATTCACCTCTGCTTTGCTTATGACCATGCTGCCATGATGCATATTAACAAAATATGAGAGTATGATAATAGGATGGGCTTGTAGGAGGTGGCCAGTGAATGTTTCATGAATACATTAAGAGACACATCCAAATCTTAGTCCTGTATTCTATTTTAATCTCCTTTTCTTCTGTCTCATAGGCTCTCTTTCCAAGATAGATGTCTGGCAATAACTGCACAGCTGTGACTGAATTCATTATTTTGGGCTTAACAGATGATCCAAATCTTTGTGTCATCCTCTTTGTGATATTTCTGGGTGTCTATGTTGTCACTATGGTTGGTAACCTTACCATAATCACATTGATCAGAAATAGCTCCCAACTTCACACTCCAATGTACCTTTTCCTCAGCCACTTGGCATTTGTGGATATTGGATATTCCTCATCTGTCACACCTATTATGCTCAAGAATTTCCTTGTGGACAAAACTGTAATCCCTTTTGGAGGATGTGTGGCCCAACTCTTCTTTGGAGTCACCTTTGGGACAGCTGAGTCCTTCCTGCTGGCTGTAATGGCTTATGATCGGTATATGGCCATCTGTAACCCCCTGCTCTATTCAACCAACATGTCTCCTAGGGTCTGCACTCTGTTATTTATCACATCCTTCCTGGGTGGTTGTGTAAATGCTTGGATCTTTACTGGTTGCTTATTGAATCTGTCCTTCTGTGGACCCAATAAGATCAATCATTTTTTCTGTGATTATTCACCACTTTTGAAGCTTTCCAACTCCCAAGATAATCTTGCTGAAATTCTTCCTGCTGCCTCTTCTGGGTCAATAATTATGATCACTGCACTAGTTATCATAGTCTCTTATGTATACATCCTCTTCTCTGCCCTGAAAATAAAGTCCATTGAGGGGAGATCCAAAGCTTTCTCCACTTGTACATCCCACCTCACAGCGGTCACTCTCTTCTATGGCACCATTACATTCATTTATATGATTCCTAAGTCTAGTTACTCAACAGATGAGAATAAAGTGGTGTCTGTCTTCTACATTGTAGTCATCCCCATGTTGAACCCCTTGATCTATAGTCTAAGGAACAATGAAGTAAAAGGGGCCCTTCGAAAACTGTTGAGTAGGAGACATGCTTTTTCGTGAATTTAGCTCAATACAACAGGTATTTTTCAAGTACATACTTTGTCCCATTCATTGTGATATATTGCAGAAATACAAGGCTAAAATGAAACTTTCCTTTCCTTTAGGGATCTCATATTCTACTTCTGTAATAGTTAGGATTAAACAATGCTAACAACTCGGCTTTAGAAAAGATATATTTTCATTGTGATGTGTAAATTTGTGAACTTCAATGTTGATTGCAAAGGTCTGAAAATACATACAAAGTTCCACAAACATGGATCTCCCACCTCTGCAAATGTGTATGGAGAAGGGTCACATTGCTCTTCTTTGGGACCATGGCTATTTTTTTTTTGGAATCTTGCAATGCTCATTTTCTATTGATTTGGGAGGGGGCTCTTCTTTCCATTTACACTGTTATGTTCATTGTGTGTGTGTTGTGTTCTTTGTTCTACTATCACGAGTTTGAGAGATCGAGTAAATCTTTTCTATGTTTCTGTATTAATCATAGTTGTTTCTTATAGCACAATCATATTTTATTATGCTTATATGTCACAATTTGCTTTGCTCTTTCTCAGTCACTGGTTATCTGCTGTGATAAATGAAAAGTCTGAGGGACATAGTTTTTGGGTATTTAATAATCAATTTATTGGTTATGGCTAGTAAATAATTAATCAAATGAGGTTAGTGGCACTCTTAGAAACCAAAGGTGCCACTGGGAGAACACTGAATGCTTAAAAAACCTTTGGAAAAGGGGATATTCCTGAGGGTGGACATCAACTCTGATTGGTTAACATTCAGTGAGAGGTTAGACTGATTAATGGGGAGGTGGGCAAAAAGTCTTCAGTCTTCCTGCTGAAAATGTGACCTGATCATGAGACTCTAGCACCTTCAGCAAACTGGATAAAAGAATTTAGCTCTACCCAAACCACTCTGGCTGGTTTTCCCCTTCATAAGCTGGCTCACCCTAAATTTTAATGGAAGGTAGCAAACAGGGGTTTATTTTCTAAGGGCAAGTTCTAACCTAAACTGCATTTAGTTTGTAAGGTCTTCTAGTTGAGTAGGGTTCCACTCAAGATCAAAAAGCATATACCCCATGGATTTGGGCAATATCATGCATCAGCAAAGTCCCATAATAATTAATTAATAATTAATAAAAAATATATATAATAAAAATAAAATAATAAAAATTAATTAATTAATTTTTATCTTAATTGGTTATTAATATAAGAGAAAAATAACCATTTCTCTCCCTGTGTTGTTTCCAATCCTTTGCTACCACAAAAGTGGTGCTGGAAATATTTAGGTATATAAGGGAAATTTCCTTTTATCAAGGACTACCGATATAGCAAAGTACACCCGCAAAAATGTGTTCTTTTTTCTACATGGTAGCTCTTTATGAGGGCGAAAGAGAAGCACTAGAAGAAATTATGTTATGTAAAAACAAAGCAGATCAATAAAGAATCATTTAAAAATACAAATCTTCACAACCTAACAACATACTACCTTTTCACTCTTACATTTTACTCCCATCTATACAGCATACAATCTAGTTACATGGAATTATTTGCCTTTCCCCATACATGATGCTCCATTTTCTTCACCTTTATACTGACTGTTTCACAGGCCTGAAATGCTTTGCTCCTCCACCTTTGCTGCTTATTTTCCTTAAGACAATTCAAACCCCACATTCTGTAAGAAGTCTTTTCTGTGCAGTGGCTAAAGTACCAGGCCTGGAATAAGAAGAATCTGAGTTCAAATCCTGTTTCAGACACTTATAAGCTGTGTGACCCTGGACAAGTCACTTAATTGCCTCAAAAAAGGGGGGAAAGCCTTTTTTGGCTTCTCAAGCTAATAGTAGCTTCTTGCTAAGATGATTTTCCATCTACTCTACCTATAATTTGTATGTAGCTGGTCATTTACATGGTGTCTCTCACAACAGAATGTAAGATCCTGGAAGGCAGGGACTGTTTTTTGTTTTCCTTTTTATTCCAGGTTATAACCTAGAGCCTGGCATATAATCAGCATAGAAAATTCTTGTGGACTGACCACCAGCTTGGCTATTCTTTTCTAGATGTTTCTCTGTTGTTAAGATTTTCCTAAAATGAGGAGACCAGATCTGAACATGGTATTCCATATCTGGTGTTATCAAAGTAGAATCCGGTTAAGTTATCAGCTTCCTAATTTTTCTTCCTGAACTTCTATACGTCCTTCTGGCTGACATCATCCACCATTCAATAATGAGTCCCTTTCCCATTGCTTTGTAATTCCCTCCCCCAAGGACTACTTTAACATTTCACTTGGATTATAATTCTGTATTTCCCATTCTGTGCTATTGTTCCACCGTTTCCCCAAAATAACATCATTTGTGAAATAATCACTGTCTAGTATAATCTGATCATAATCACTGCGTAAAAGAATTTGAAATCTGAAAGTGCTAGTCCCTCTTTCTCTTTTTCCCTTATAATTTCCCTTTTTATTGTGAAGTTCATATAGGCTCTTGGGGTATTTATCCCAACACACATACACAGAGTGATGAGTCAGGACCCAGCGAGTGAGGCTGCCTATATCTGCCCTCAAGGTTATAGGGATAACCTCAAGGGATTATAATGTTTTTAATAGTATTGGCTTGAACCTCTCTCCCCATGTAAGTATGTTCTCCCCAGTATCAATCTCCTGTGCCAATGAATATCTATCCAATATCATCAATTGAAATAGCTTGTTATTCAATGTAATTTAATGTAACAGCGTCTATTAGCATTACAAAAGCATATTTACTGAAAAGATAGCACAGCTAGCAGGTATAAACTCATCCCTGTAGATCATTTGCATACTGTTTCCTCTACCACCTCAGACTCTGCAAGAGTGGGCTCAAACTTAAAGCAGCTGCAACAAAGCATTGGCTCTACCAAGTTCATTTCCAAATGCAGCACAGGCAATGGATAGTCTCTCCTTTGCTTGTAAAAGCTGACATCTTGCCTGTGAAATCAATACCTTTTGCGGATGGGTTCTGATCTCTTAGTGCTCTGCTGGTGATATGGAATCAGCTACCTGCAGAACATAGTCTAGATTCCAATATCCAAACCTCTGGCATTTTGCTCTTTTGACCCTTTGAGACTCACATGGTCTCAGCTTTCTCTAACAGTCCTTTACCTAAGAAGGGGTCATAACAGACACAACAAAGATGGAAGTAACCATAAGACCATGTATGCATGGATTCAAGTCAACTTGGCTAGAAAGATGGAGTCACTGAAACTGTGTTTGGTATGTTAGGAATTTTCCTAATTGGACTCTTGGAGAAACAGTGGCTGAACTTAAAAATTTTGATCCCCCAAACTCCCTAAATCTGAGAAAGAGGGAACTTATATGGACCGTTGGGGACAACAAGTCCTACCATAGGCTTATGGTGAGCTAAATTTTGTTACAGATGTTACATAGTGATTCTGAATGGAGTTTTAGGAGAGTTAATTGATGCATTTTTCAGGAGCAAGAGCAGTATAGTTTTGTTTATGGCTCCAGATCAGGCAAGTGAGGAGATGGAGTAGGGTACGATGGAAGTATATGTGGTGGCAAGGTGGCTCCTGAGGAGATGGCCAGGCAGCAATGTGAGGCATGGCTGGAGCTGGCATGGCCTCATTTAGTGGAATAAGGCCCTTATTTTTGTGTACTGAAATGGAAATTTCCTAAGTAGAAGAAACACAGTATTGCACAGAGTTTATTGTGATCATTTTTACCTGAATGTTGAGGTCAGTTTTTTTAAACCTCTTATAACTACGTATGTTGCATGATGATGCTTCAGCACCTTTTTCTCTTTATAACTTGTGAAAAAGTCTGAATAGGCTATGTTCCTACCTCTGAACTCAAACTCTATGAAGTATAAGACAGCAGAAGCTTCTTCCCAGATCACACTCAAAATAATTATTGCCAACTCTTTGTGGATGCTGCATACAGGGAGATAACAGTTATATCCCATGGTCACTAAATATCTCTCATTCTTAGACTAATTTTAAGAAATGCTCAATGTAGGCTCCCTCCAGTTAACAGCAACATGTTTCTAAAGCTACAGACGTAGCTGAATGTAGGTCAAGGGAGTGTTGCCAAGAAGAGCAATCAAGAATTCACACAGACTGTTCACAATCTCAGCTATAAATTCTCTGGCTCGTTGGCACTCCTAACCTTTGGAGACCTGTTGTGAAGCAAGAGTTTGATGATACATGATAATATTTTCTCTACTTAAATGTGAATAATTTGGCCCCAAATTTCATCGAAGGTAAAGATTTGTTCTGTGTATTCTTGTTCTTTATTGACATGTTAATAGGAGGTGTAAGACTATAAACACTTGAGACTTGAAGAAGAATGTGGCTCCCCAGGAACCACTTTGAGGAGGTGTTGGCTGCTTTTCCAGTGTCTATCCCTCCTAGCCTAACTCTATCATATCATTGAAAAAACCTCTTTGGTGCAAATGCAAATTGGGCGTTTGGTTTTGCTTTTACCTTTAAGTGGTATGGACTATTTCCAAGCACTGTGAAAAGCAGATCTTTAAGTTTTTACAAATGGCTAGGTAATATAAGTATTCTGAAAGCTTGGAGAAAGGAAGAATGCTAGATACAACAAAGCTACATGTAAGAGTTTTACAATTTCCTATACAATCTTCATTTGTGACCTTTTTTGCCTGTCAAAAGTAATACATCATAATGATTTTGTAGTTTATAATTAAAATATTCATAAAAGAAGGACAAGTATAAAAAAATTTACTCCTACTGAAGTCCTCCAGTGATGGAAAAATCACTACCTCTCAAGGAAAAGTATTCTTCTTTTGGAGAAATCAGATTATTCAGATGTTTTCCCTCATGTCGGGCTAAAATCTGTCTCTCTGAAATTTCAACTTACTGCTCTGGGTTCTGTTCTCTGGAGTCAGGCATAAGCCTTCTACCTGAAAGTTCTTCCAATCACTGAAGAAAGTTATCTCTTCTAAATATTCTTTTCCAACATGCACATTGCCAATTGCTTGAAACAATCATCTTATGGAATGATTTTCATTCTTCTTATCAGCTTGGCTATTCTCTAGGGATATACTTCAGCATGTCAGTATCCCCCCTAACATATGGTATCCAGAGATGATCATAGAACCCCAAATGAGTTTTGGTCAGAGTAGACGATCAACATGACTATCACCTTCCTCTTTCCTGACTCCAGGCCCATGGCATGGTATCCAGCTCCAATTTCTCACTCTAGCATGGAGGGATTCCTGTGTGCTCAAAAGATGAGCCACAGCAACACATGCATCCCAGAACTCTCCTACATGGTAAAGTCTTAAAATATGGTACTGATAAGGACCATATCTGCATTTTGAGAACCTGCCTATCTACAAAGAGGTTTATCACTGGTAAACTGGCTTCCTGGGAGGAAAACTCTGGTTGTCACTACTCATGAAACAAAGAAAAATGTGAAACAGCATGTCTGGGGAGGGTTGTATGTAGAAAGTGAAATGATTTGGATAGGCTGCAGCAGGAGAGGAAAGATTAGGATTCTTAATCTATCCTTGTTTGGCCCTCACCTTTCTAATGGGGACATTGATAGTCTTTTCCAGCTACTCCCCTCTTCCTACCACCAAATGAGACTCTCTCTAGTCCCCATCCTTGATTCCATCATTTTAGAAGGCTCTTACTAAGCACGGGCAGAATGGAAAAGGCCATGTGCCCTACTATGCAAGCTTGTTAAAACATTCACCAGACAGACATTATTGTTGGGCTCATGCTTGTCTAGGGACAAAACAAGATTCATGCTTTTACCCCACTTTGGGAAGTTATAGAATAAATATCAACATGAGCCTTTTAATTAAGCTCAGAGTTCAGATCAGATGATCAGATGATTATTTATGTACTTGAAAAGATTTTAACATTTCTGACTTCTGTGATACTTTAAAAAAATTAGTTTCGGATATCTCAGATGTTCTTGAAATTTCTTAAGTATATCAACAACATATTTGCTAACTTACATTGCAAAAATGTTAAATGATAATAGAACCAAAATGAATCAGGTGATGTGATGAGGACCAATTTTCATCCAGTGAACAATGTCACAATAACAATTTTTCACATGTTGATACCAGAACAATTTTGGAGAGCTTCCGTAGAAGATCATACTTACTAGATTGGCTGTATTGCAATCCAATCTAGGATTTCCATTTTTAAAAAATATAGGCAAAGAAAAAATTAATGAAGGCCTCGGAGAATTTAGAGAACTTCTTAAACAATTCACCTCCATATTAGTAATATCCCAATCCCACTGGATTTCAAATGGAATTTTGATGATGTTGGCTATATTTGGTGTTAACATGCTCAAGGGTCTAAATCCCAAATGCTACAAAATCAAACATAAGTATTTCCTTGCTGTGCACAGATAGTTCTTTGAAGTCCAAAGTTATCACCTTCTTTTATTGATAGGTATTGGTTTTGCTGTAAAAATACTTAGCTCTGATTCTTTTATTTGTAGTTCAGTTCAAGGGGTGGGGAACCTGTCTATTCTTCTTGATATGTCAAACATTATATTGATTTTAGTTTTGCGTAGGCCTTTAATGCAACCCTCCCAACCCTGTCTTGATGAGTAGCAATCATTCCAGATTTGGATATTCATGTATCTGGTGCCTTGTAGGGCCATAGAAAGTCAAAGATTTGCAAGTGAGGTATATGCATGGAACATTATTACAGCATGTAAGTAAATTCTGATCTACCATCGGTCATATCATACATCCTGAAATATCACTACAAACAGTAAGTACATGATAGAAAATGGTTAGATAGGAATACCTTAGGTGAAGATATCTGTGTATATAAAGGCACATTTCTTTCATGTATTACTTTCCCCCCACTTCTCATACTGAGACTTTAGCTGGAGGAATTTCACTGATGTATTCATTGGTTGATGTAGTGGAAAGAGAATTGGACTTGAAGTCAGGAGAGTTGGGTTTGAATGCCACATCTATGACTGTAGTTGTGGGGAAGTGATTATATCTCTGTGATCCTTGGTTACCTCATCTGCAAGATGAGAATAACAATATTGTTCACTAAAAATTTTGGGAACAAAGTAATATGTGAAATTAAAATTGCTGTATTGAGTTATTAGAATTCCTGTTATCTGCTTATTATGATTATGTTACCAATATAAATGAGACTTAGGGTTTTCCAAAATGTGATGGTGCCTTCATTCAACAAATATTTTTCTGTGCCCACTATGCATGGAGCCTTGTCCAAGGCATTGGATAGAAAGGGAAAAAAAGTGCAAAACAACCTTTAATCTCAGGTAGTTTACATTCTATTAGAGAAACAGGGATAAGCATTTACACAAATAAGTAAATACAAGATAAGTTGAGGAGGAACTGCTTTAAAAACTAGGCTTTTTGTAAGTGCTGAGCCAGTAGCTGGCTCACAAAGACACAAAGGAAGCTTGAGATTCTAAGAAGATGGGGTAGGGCATTTGGGGTATGGAGGATAGACTGTGTAGAGGGAAAGAGATGGGGGTAGAATTCCGGGTCTGGGGAACAGACAGTTGGCCCGTGGGACCAGATTTGAAGTACATGTATGAGAGCAAAGTGAAATAAATCTGAATAGGTAGGCTGCATTCAGACTGTGCAGGACTCTAAATATCCGGGTGAAGAATTGTTATTTTGTTCTTAAGGTAACAGACCTTAAGGGATCTGTTCAAGACTTGAGTAAGCAAATAACATGATTAGCTATGGGCTTTTAGAAGATGATTTTTGTAGGTTGTTAGAGGATAGTTTAGAGGAAGGAGAGACTGGACTTTTAATTAAGAGGTTTTTGCAATAATCCAAATGAGAGGAGATGCAAACCTAACTTTGGGCAATGGCTAATTAAGTGGATGTGGGAGGTTAAGATTTTATGTAGTAGATGAAGAAGCGGAAAGACTTGGCAGCTGACTGATTAGGAAATGGAAGATGGAGAGAATAAAGGTTGATTTCAGTATTGCAAGCTAGGCTTCTTGGAACCATGGTGGGATCCTCAACAGAAATAAGAAATTATGTCGGTAAGTGGTTTCAGGCTGAAGGTTTGGGATAAAATGATTTCTCTTCTGAACTTGTTGAATTAGAAATGCTTTGGGGGTATCTAGCTACAAATGTCCAACTCTTTGTGATATGTGGATTGGAGTTCAGGGCTAGATTTACTGACTTGGGATTCATTTGGATGGAGATGTTAATAGCAGTGGAAGCTAATGAGTTCATTGAGAAGATAGAGAAAAAGAGGAGAGGGTCTAGGATAGAGCCTGGGGGCACATTTGTGATTCGGAGGCAGCACAGGGTTAATCTGCCAAAGGAGGCTGAGAGGAAAAGTCAGAGAGGTAGGAGGAATACTAGTACCAGGAGAGCCAGGGTCATGAAACTTCA
>CM053623.1:415742180-415767876 GCA_028646595.1 Phalanger gymnotis
AAGACCATCCAGGCTGTCCTGGGCTGGAGCCCTGCTTCCCTCTGCCACTTTGTGGGTTCTGCAGCTCTAGAATTGGTTCAGAGCCATTTTTTTATAGGTTTTTGGAGGGACTTGGTAGGGAGCTCACGCCAGTTACTGCTTTCCATTCGCTATCTTGGCTCCGCCCCCCTTTCCTTTAGAATCTTAAACAGGATTAGATGAAATCTATTTTTTGGAGGCAGGATCAAGTTAAAGAGGAAATCAAGAAAGAGAAGCCAATGGGTGGAGACTCCTGAGCCAGGCAAGTTATATGAACTATCCAAACTAGATGGGAACACGCGAAAACACTAGGGAAATACAAACATTGGGAAGGTCTAGGAGATAGGGGGACAATCCACACATTTTCAGAGAAAATAAGGTATATTCTCAAGGGTACAGATCTCTAGGAACTTTTGATCTTGTTCAGTTTGTTGCTGTAATACATCTGAGGCTCAGATTGCCACCTAGTAGCTTACAAAGACATAATAGCCAAAGGTCCCACAGCAGATGTGGCAACTTTTCTGTTATATGAAACACTGTTCTATTAACTGAGCAATTATACTACAATCCTCTGGAATCTTTCAGTTCTTACACCTGAACTATATTTCAGAACATATTTTTGACTCTTCTCACCTATGCTCATCTTTACATTTAAATAACCTAATTTTAAATCTTTTTGATGTTATTTGACGTTTGACGATCTTTTTGAGTTATTTATATTTCTCTACTCCCTCATTCTTTGTAAAAGATGTTTTTAACATTTAATTTTTCCTCAATTTCATGTAAACAAAAATGGACACTTTTTTCATTTTTTTACACTTTTTTTTGAAGGGGAAAGACAGGGCAATTAGGGTTGAGTTACTTGGCCAAGGTCACACAGCTAGTAAGGGTATCAAGGGTCTGAGGCCAAATTTGAACTCAGGTCTTCCTAATTCCATGGCTGGTGCTCTACTCACTGTGCCACCTACCTGACCCACAACTTTTTTCATTCTAAGTTCCAGATTTTCCCTCTCCCTCTTCTCTCCACCACCACTGAGAATGCACATAATTACTTGTAGATTATATATCTGCAACAAATCATTTTCCTGCAAAACATTTCCAAATTAGCCATGTTGCAAAAGAAAATGCTAATGAAAAAAAACAAAACTAATTAAAAGAAAAAACTATGCTTTAATTTGAATTTAGACTTTGTCAGTTGTTTCTCTGGAGATGCATAGCATTTTTTCATTGTAAGCCCTTCAGAATTGTCTTCTACCTTTGTATGGCTGACAGTAGCAAGTCATTCAAAATTGATCATTGTAGAATGTTGCTATTATTGTGTACAGCATTCTCTTGCTTCTGCTCATTTCACTTTGAAACACTTCATATAAATTTTACCAGGTGTTCCTGAAAGCATCCTACTCTTTATTTCCTAGGGCCTAATAATATAACATCACAATCATATACCACAACTTGTTTAGTCAATCTTCAATTGATGGGCATCCCTTCATTTTCTAATCTTGACCTGCACAAAAAAAGCTTCTAGAAATATTATTGTACATATAGGGCCTTTTCCCTTTTCTTTTGACCTCTTTTGGATACAGACCTAGTAGTTGTATTGCAGAGTAAAAGGATATGCACAGTTCGATAGCCCCTTGGGCATAGTTCCAAATTGCTCTCCAAAATGGTTGGATAGTCAATAGTGCATTACCGTCCCTATTTTTCTACATCTCCTCAAACATAAGTCATTTTTCTCTTCTATCATGTTAGCCAATCTGATAGCTATGAGTGGTTTAATTTGCATTTAACATGCAGAGTTGATTTAATTTGCATTTCTCTAATCCATAGTGAATTAGAGCATTCTTTCATGTGACTATAGAGAACTTTGATTTCTTCTCAAAGCTGCCTATTCTTATCCTTTGCCCATGGGTGCTCTTTGCTCCATTGACTAAAAAGAGGCTATACTTTAAAAGTTAGAAGAGCAAGATGCCAGACATTTGGATACTGGAATCTATACTAGATGCTGTAGGCAACCAATTTCACACCACCAGCAGGGCACTAAGAAGAGATCAGAGCCTCTTCCAGCAAGGTATTAATTTCACAGTCAAGATGACAGCTCCTACAAGGAAGGAAGAGATTATTCATTGGCCATCCTCCATTTGGAAGTGAATTTCATGGAACCAATGCTTAGTATCTACTGTTTTAACTTCAAGCCCAGTCTGCTTGGAACTGAAATGGTATAGGGGAGAATATGCTAATGGTCGACAGGCATGCATTTTTTGTGTATGTTGTGCTATAACTTTTCATTAAATATTCCTTTGCAAAACTAATTGGTGATAATTGCCTAAGTGACTAAACAGTGTATCAAATGATAATATTAGAGAAATATTAATTAGCACTGGTGATTGATGATGGGAACAACATACCAAAATTGGAAAAGGGGTTCAAACAAATAGTATTTTTAAAAACTGAATTGTTTCTTACAGTTAACCTCTAGTATTTTGATGGCAGGCAGATATAGATAGCATTCCTCTATAGGCATTAGAGTGTATGTCTGAGTTGTGATAAGTACCCCAATTGCCTATGTGAATTGCACAATGATGTAAAGGGAGATTCTGAAGGAGAAAGAGAAAGTGAGATTAGAAGTGTCAGATTTCAAACTATCCTATGAAGTTATTATGATCTGATTATACTATAAAGTGAGGATTTCCCAAAATGTGTCATGTTGGCTAAACAGTAGAAAAGGTAAAAAAAAAATAGCTCACAACCGGCAATGCAGAATTATAATCAAAGTTAAATGTTAAACTAGTATTAGAAAAAATGAGATTTCCAACATATTGGAAAAGGTATTCATTTTTGAATACTTCATTATGTCAGCCAGAAGGACCAATAGATCTTTAGAATGAACTAAGAGAAGCACAGAATCAGAAATTGGGAAGGTGACAGGAGCAAACCAAAGAAGATAGAGTAAAGGCAGAGACTTGCCTGAGCTCTCCCAAAGTCCCTCCTAAACAACTTTAAAATAAAGCCTCAAAATGAATTCTGCAATGGCAGAATCAACAAAAGGTCAAAGTGAAACAATTTTCCAGCCCAAAACAACATAGAATTTTGGAAGGAAGGTTTATCTCACTGAGGTAAGAGTAAAGTGCACAACTCATTTTAAAAATTTAAAACAAAACAAAACAAAACTGAACCAGAGGAAATGCACTTATGAAAGATGTGGACTTCACCAGTGCAGGCCTTAATGTAGCAAGCCAGCAGCAGTTTTTAGTGCTGACTGATTCAGCAGCAGTGGCTTCTGGAGCTCTCATCCAACAGATGATTGGGGTTCAGACAACAAATCAAAAGTTAATTACAGGGGATCCTTTTCTGGCACTTGGAGTAGGACTATATTGCATTGCCCAGTCTCAGTCTCAGAGCAAGTAGGAACATTGCTAGGATGGGGGCCCCTGATCACAGTTCTAAGGTAAAAAAAGGTGCTTGTGGTCACTTACAGACCAGAGCACAGGCCAGGATTGTTGTGATCAAATCTCTCCTTATATCTCACTACTTTGAATAAAAGAAAACTTACAGATACCATCTCTCCTGAACTAGTTCAAAAAAAATCAGCAGAAAAAACCTGAACCTTGGTGCAGTGCCCCCTCCAACCAGGGAGCAGAGCCCAATTTTAAAATAAAAAGCAAGAAACAGGCTGGAAAATGAGAAAAAAAACAAGAAAGGAACCTGAACATAGAGTTACTATGAGGGCAGAGAAGGTCAAAACATAAACTCAGAAGAAGAAAAGGAAATCAAAGCAGCTACATTCAGAAACACAAATGGAAATGTGGCTAATTCTCAGAGCTAAAAAGAACTCCTGGAAGAGTTTAAAAAGGATTTGAAAAACCAAATAATAGAAGTAGAAAAAAATTGGGAAAAGAAGTGAGAGTGATGTAAGAAAATTATGAAAAAGAGAGTCAACAGCTTGATAAACCTGAACCCAAACCCTAACCCTGGGGTTATGTAATTTGGTAAAAATTACCAAAGAAAATAAGACTTTGAAACACATAATAGGCCAAATGGTAAAAGAGGCACAAAAATTCACTGAAGTGGAATCCACTGAAAGATAAAGTACACTGAAGTGTAGTTAAAAAGTACAATTGAAGAAATGGGAAAAGAAGTACAAAAATTCACTGAAAAGAAAAGCTCATTGAAAATGAGGACTGGCCAAATGAAAAAGGAGGTACAAAAGCTCACTGAAGAAAATAATTCCTTAAAAATTAGAATTGGGCTAGTGGAAGCTAATAATTTCATTAGACATTAAGCAAAAATTAAAACTAGAGGAAAATATTAATTAAATAGGCATTAAGGAAACAAAACTATTACTCTTTGCAGATGATAGGATGATACACTTGGAGGATCCTAAAGAATCAACTTAAAAAAACAGTTCAAATAAGTAGCAACTTTGGCCAGATTGAAGGATATAAAATAAAGTAAAGTAAATCAACAGCATTTCTACATACTACTACTGGAGTCCAATAGCAAGAGATGGAAAAAGGAATTCCATTTAAAATAACTGGAAACAATATGAGATACTTAGGAGTCTGCTTGCCAAAACAAACACAGGAACTATATCAATACAATTATAAAACACTTCATATAAATAAAGTCAGATCTAAATAATTGGAGAAATATTAATAGCTCAATGGACACTATAAAAACAGCAATTCTAGATCAATTATTATACTTAGTACCATGCCAATAAGCTTACCAAAAATATTTTATAAAGTCAGAAAAAATTTTTGAAATTCATCTAGAATAACACAAGGTAAAGAATATCAAGGTAAACAATTTTTTAAAAGGTTAAAGAATGTGGCCCAACCATACCAGATTTCTAACTGTTTACAAACTGGTAATGATAAAACCAATCTGACATTCACTAAGAAATGGCACATTGGATTAGGGTTATAGATTAGGTACATAATATAAAAAAGTCAATGATCATAGTAATATAGTGTTTGACAAATCCAAAGATCCAAGATTTTGAGACAAGAAGTCACTATTTGACAAAAACTGCTTGGAAAACTGGAAAGCAGCTAGGCACAAACTAGAAACAGACCAACATCCCACGTAATATAGTGAGATAAGGTCAAAACAAGTACATGAATTGGACATAAAGAATGATATTATAAGCAAATTAATGGAGCATAGAACAGTTTACGTGTACGATTTATGGATAAAGGAAGAATGTGTGACAAAAGAAGAGATAAAGAATAATATGAAATATAAAATGGATAATTTTGGTCATAATAAATGTAAAAGGTTTTGCACAAACCAAACCAATACAGAAAAGATTAGAAAAAAAGCAGAAAGCTGGAGGATTTTTTTTACACCAAGTTTCTCTGATAAAGGCCTGATTTCTCAAATGCGGAGAACTGAGTGAAATTTATAGGAATACAAGTCATTCCTCAATTGATAAATGGTCAGAGGGTATGACAGGCAATTTTCAGAAAAAATCAGAACTTTTGTTTTATTTGTGCAGGAAATTTTTAATTAAATGTAATCAAAATTATCCGTTTTGTATTTTACAATACTCTATCTCTTGTTTATTTATAATTCACCTACCAATAAATCTGATAAGTAATATATTCCATGTTATTCAAATTTTCTTGTAATATCTCCCTTTATATGTAGGTCATATATCTATTTTGAACTTATCTTGGCAAATAGTGAAAGGCATTGGGCTGTGTCCAGGTCTTTTCTATCCCCACAGTAGCTGTCTATGGATGGATTCTTTCTCCTTTACTTACTCATTTTGACTTTGTTTTGTTCTTTTGATTTTTAGCACCTTCTAGTTGTAATCTAACCCTGGAGTCTGGGGAATGGGGCCTCTGACTGTTATTTTCTGAGCTTTGTCCTGGGAGCAACCTCAGGACTCTTTTCTCCCTTCAAGACACAACTGGGGCCCCCAGCCACACTATACTGGAAATGCTCTTTCTCCCTGAGAGCTCTCCAGTGGCTATTACCTTCAGTTCTCCCCTGTGGACTATAGCACGGTACCTGTGGAACTGAAATCAAGACCTCAGCAATCTTGTCAGTGCCAACAGCCAGAATCAACCCCACCCCGCTGCTTCTGCACTCACTGACGGTGTGATCATTCCTTCTCTCCTTCAGTAGCAGCCAGGGCACCTTGTCTAGGCAGCAGAGCTAGGCCTGGCATCCTTCTGCAACAGAGGGTCCTTCAATCTTCCCCTGCTAACATGTCTGACTCCCCCCTCCACCTTTTGTAAAGTGAGATTTAATGTGGCTGAAGCTGAGGCTACCTCCCAGCCCAGCTGCCACAATGGCATTTGCTTTTTTATTTCAGAGGAGATGGCCTGGAAGTGTTTGCACTTTACTCTCTCTGAACCTCCATCCCTGGGATCTTTTCACATGTCTTCCCCAGTTGATCTCCACTTCTCTGCCCCAAATCTTCTTTACTTTTGCACCTCTATTTTCACTATGAGGTACTCTTTTGTCTTGTTTGTGGTAGAAATCTAGAGAGCTTGGAATTTTATGACCTACTCCACCATCTTCCCAAAATTCCCCCCCCCAACATGGAAATCAAAAATATTTTAGTGCAAAAATTGCTTTACATATAATAGAAAAACATAAGAGATCACTTTTAAAAATAAGAAAGTGATGATTCTGTTGGAATCTGCCTTAATAAGACCACATATGGAATAACATGCTCAATCCTGGCCTCATTTTAGATTGAAAATCTATAGAACATCTAAAGGATAACCAGGCTAACAAGGATTTTAAGTGCTGACTATGTTTCAGGCACTATAATGTAACTTGATATACAATGAAAAGAAAAAAAAAACCACTTCCTATCATTCAAGAGATCATGTTCTATAAGCATGTAAATAACCAGGCACATACAAATTACAGACAAAGTAAATGGAAGGTCAACTTAGAAAGGAAACTACTATTACCTAGAGAGGTAACGAACCTTGAAGAAGGTGGGATTTGAGTGGTCTTAAGGAAAGTGCAGAGAACTAAGCAGCAGAAGAAGTGAAGGAAATCATTTCAAGCCTTTGAGACAGTCACTGTAAAGACACAGATGGAGTGTCATGTGTGGGGAAAGGCAAACAATCCAGTGTAGCTATTTTGTATGGATGTGAGGAAAATGTGAGACTGGAAAGGTAGTGAAAGGATAGATTGTGGAGATTTTTATTTTTTAATGAATCTTTATTGATACTTTTGTTTTTCCAAGTGTATTACACCACAAAGATGGTGACTGATAAAAGGAAAGTCCCCTCATACATCAAAATATTTACACCAATTTCGTGGTAGTAAAAAGTGGAAACAAAGCAGATGCCCAGTGATTGAGTGATGGCCAAATAAACTGTGGCAAAGGAAGATAATGGAATATTACTGTGCTCTAAAATAACAAATATGACTAATATAGAAAAAGATTTACATGACCTGATACAGAGTGATGATAGTAGAGTCAATAAAATAATACACAATGAGTATAAGGATAGAAATGTAAAAAACAACCACCAAACAGCGACAGAAAATGTTTGTTGCCATATTTCAAAAAACAATCATGGACCCAAAGAAAAGCATTGAGAAGACATATCTCCTTACTCCTTTGCAAAGCTGAGATATCCACTTTTATGGAGCATTGCTTGTACATTTAGGTCTTTCCAATCAATATGCACAACTTTAACCCATCGAAATAAAAATATACCATTTCTAAAGCACATGTATTGGTATCATTTTATCCTAACAATTATATCAATAGAATATTAATTCCATAGGGGCAAAGAGCATTATTTTTGTCCTTGCATACCCAAAACTTATTGCCATGCCTGAGACACAGTATGTCTTTGGTAAATATTTGTTATATTGAGTTGAAGTCATGAAAAAGGATGTCTACTACTCATCAGTTTTCTCAGGGCCCCTTTTACTTCATTGTTCCTAAGACTGTAGATCAAGGGATTCAACATGGGGATCATTACAATGTAAAAAACAGACATCAATTTATTCTCATCTGTTGTGTAGCTAGACTTGGGCAGCACATAAATGAATGTAAGGGTGCCATAAAAGAGAGTGACTGCTGTGAGGTGAGAGGTACAAGTAGAGAAAGCTTTAGATCTCCCTTCAGTGGACCTTATCTTCAGGACAGAGGAAAGGATGTATACATAAGAAATTATGATAATTAGCAAGGTGATCATCATTATTGACCCAGAAGAGACAGCTGGAAGAATTTCAGCAAGATGATCTTGGGAGTAGGAAAGCTTCAAAAGTGGTAAATAATCACAGAAAAAATGATTAATCTCATTGGGTCCACAGAAAGACCGAGTCAATAAACACCCAGTGAAGGTCCAAGCATTTATACAACTACCCAGGTAGGATGTGATGAGTAACTGAGTGCAAACCCTAGTAGACATGTTGGTGGAGTAGAGTAGGGGGTTACAGATGGCCATATACCGATCATAAGCCATCACAGCCAGCAGGAAGCACTCAGTGGTCCCGAAGATGGCTCCACAGAACATTTGGGCCATGCAACCTGCAAAAGGGATTACTGTTTTTTCTACAAGGAAGTTCTTGAGCATAACAGGTGTGACAGATGAGGAATATGCAGAATCCACAAAAGCCAAGTGACTAAGGAAAAAGTACATTGGAGTGTGAAGTTGGGAGCTCTTTCTGATCAATGTGATTATGCTAAGGTTACCAACTAAGGTGACACCATAGACACATAGAAACATCACAAAGAGGATGACACAAAGGGTTGGATCATCTGTTAGCCCCAAAATAATGACTTCAGCCACAGCAGTGCAGTTATTGCCAGACATGTCTTGGAAACGGTGCCTATTAGACAGAAGAAAAGTAGATTAAAGTAGAATACAGTACTAAGATTTGGATATGTCTACTGATGTGTTCAGGAAACATTCACTGGCCACCTCCTACATCTCCATCTCACCATCCTACTCCAATACTTTGCTCCTATGCACCATGATTGGATGCCAATAACAAAGCAGAGATGAACAAATTGGTTTCCTCCTAATTCTCCCCCCATTCTCCCCCATGAACCAAATATGTAGATGCTGTTCTGCCAACTAGTCACCATTGTTAATCCATTCCAAAGAAACTGAGTCTGCTTTGTGACTCCTCAGTTTTCACAGGACCACTCTCCATATCTAAGGATGTTATCCACCTCATATTAATTGAGTCTAAGAAAAGTTCTGGTTTCCAAGATAACCTTTGTGCCCTAAAATCAAAAAAGAAGACAAATGAGGAATCTGGATTCCAAGAACCCAGTAGAACCAACAGAACAATTTATGAGATGATAGCAATTGTCAGAGGGGTAACGACTTTGAAAGACATGAGAACTTGGGCCAAAATTATGACAAATGCTGGCTTCAAAATACTGATGAAAAAATATTACCTACAGCTTTTTGGCATAGAGATGATGGGCTTGAGAAGATTAAGATTCATGGCGTATCATTTATTTATTTATCCTATTTACAATTAATTGATTTTGTCCTACAACTGCTTTGGTCCTGTAATTATTTAAGTCATGGTTCTTTATCTCCGAAATTATTTCAGAATTCGCCTTGCCTGTAATGGGTGAATTTTAGAAAGGTAGCTCCCTAGCCAATCACTCATTTTTTTTTTTTTGCCTCAAGGAGCTTAACTGTGCTATGGTAATGTGTGGGAAAGGAAAGGAATACTGGTCTAATGTCTCTAAACCACCAAGCTATATATTTCAAGGATGCCTGGTTTCCTGTCCAAAAGTCTGGGCTACTGTCTCATACCTGTACCCCCCAAAATGAGCTTTTCTTATGCTCATTAGAGAAGGAGCCTTTATTAACAAACTTCTAACCAATCATGTTGTTCTCTGTACCTCAGCTTTGTAACCAACCAGGTTGTCCTTAATTCCAAGATGTCATCTCCTATGATCTGTTCTTTGTTCTGTACTCATCATTTCTTATATCACAATAATTTATAAGTACTTTCTTATTGCAGAACTTGCTCAGCTATTCTGCAATTCAACAAAGCAATAAGTAAACAGGATATGGTTACAGCAGGTTAATCAAGTGCTTTCTATGATTTTATCTAGAAATAGTGGAGGTTGCCATGGGAAATTCCCCATATTCTTCAGGCTGATAATATCAAGCTTAATGTTAGCCCTTTGTAGTAATACTAAGTTCTAGGAACAAAGTAAAATGAGGAGACTTAGAGTGCAGATTCTCCATTCTTTCTCTTTTGTGATTTTGGAGCACAAGGGTTATCTTGGGGGTCACTGGAACTAGTGGAGGCAATGATGCCCCTGCTAATAAATGTTATCTTGCCCAGACTCTATCCTCAGTTTACTTTTTGTTCAACTTCAAATTCAATAGATGAGAGATATACAAGACAAGCATTTTAAAATGTGGGTGATTTTTTGATTTTTGTTCCTTGACTATATGTATGTCTCACAAAGGAAAGCTTATATATATATATATATACACATATATATACATATATATACATATATATGTATACACACACATACACATCTACATATATGCATATACACGCATGTATATGGCATATATATAATATATAAGGCATATACAAATATATATCATATTGCTTTTAAAGGCCAACCATCTTAATGATATTTGCATTTGTTGATGCTTAAGTCTTTTTTAAAAAATTATCTTAAATATTACTTTTTCTTGAAATTATCTTATTATTCCCAACAGAAAACTCGTATTTCTTTTCTCTTAAGTCCAATAAGAAAAATATGAAATATTAAGATACTGTTCAACAGAGAAAATACCTGACTGTAATGCTCATTTATGACTCTATGATCTACCTCTTTGTGACCACAAGAAAAAACAATGCCTAAACCAAAATATTTGTAGAATACTGAGTCAATTTTTAAACACCTCCCATTTCACCCTTCCCTCTACAAAGAGGACTTTGCATGCTGCTTTTTTGAATAAAAAAAGCCTGTCCCTGTGAGATCTCTTTTCTTTCCTCTTCTGCAATTCAATATTTCTCAATATCATTCTCTATGGTCCTTGCAACAATTTCTGAAAAAGTCATAATCCTTCTTTTCTCCATTGATTCCATTTCTCATATTTCAAACCCAAGCTTTACCATTGAAAAACACCCTTTTAGTCTTGACTATGGGCTTCTTCCCTTCTTCCTACAAATGGGCTCATATCTGTCCAGTCCTTTAAAAAAATTCATTTGACCGTGCCATCCTTTTAAGTTATCAAACTATATCTCTCCTCTTTCCCAATCACCTCTCAGGAAAAAAAAAATCTGCCTTTGTTGTGTACACTTCATCTGCTTCTGCTCACTTTTTAATCCATTATAGTATGGTTTCTCACTCCATTACTCCACTGGATCTATTCTCTTAAAAGTTACCAATAATTTATTTGCCAAATCATAATATTTTCATAATTTCCATTTAAATTTTAAGAGTATAGGGAAGTAGAAGGGTGACTACCAAGACGTGATCACTTGCCCTGGCAGAATGGGTGGATGAGAACAATTTATTCCAGTGGCTATATAGGCAGCCAAAGCAGCTGCTGTGAAGTGCTTACTTCTTGGTCAGACTTTGAAGATGCAAAGGTCGTCCACTTAATCCAGGACCATCAACAATTGTCCCGCCTTTTTTTTCTTGGCACTGGACTTTGATGACTCTGGAAGCCAGAGTGAGGCTGACAGCTTTGTGCAACTCTACCTCATTTAAATCCAATTCACACACAAGTCATGACATCACCCTGTGATCCCACTGGTCCTCTTTGAAAATGAATAATGAACAATATTAGCACATAGCAGAGTGACTGAAAAACAACAGATGATTAATAAATACTTATTAATTGATTGATTCTTTGGGCTCTATCCAGCACAGTACAAGGTGGAAGACCTACTCTTCATGGATACTTTCTCCTCATTACTTTTCATGAAACTGGCTCTCCTGGTACTAGTATTCTTCCTACCTGTCTAATCTTTTCTTTTCAACATCCTTTGCCAAATCATGATCCCCATAAAGCCTGCTGCTTCTAAATATGATCCAGATGTGGTAATCAGGGTGGGGCTTTTTGCTGTTCTTCTCTTAAGTGCCTTTAATGATTCTGGCCTTTATTTCAATGGGGCAGGTAAAAGGGGATCTTTGTCTTGAAGAGTTTCTCTGCAGGAAGACAAAGTAATTGGTAATCAGGGCAGGACTTTTTGTTCTTTTCTACTTTTGAATGCTGAGTTAAGTGCCCTTGAAGAGTCTTGCCTTTCAAATATAATGGCCAGTAAAATGGGATTTTTCACTGTTCTTTGGCTCAGTGCTTCTCAGCACTCAAGTAAGCAAGTGCCCCAGGGCCCTGAGAAGGGTACATGAGACCCAAGGTTGGCATTTTTTCTTTGGGGCTCTGACTCACTGAAAGAGTGGCATGTGACTCTGGGCAAGCAGATATAACTGTTCCCCAGGCAGTGCTAATCCAGACCCAGTGGTTCTTCTCTTGTAACTGAATTGTGATTTGGATTGTTTATATTGTCTCTGCTTGTAATTTGTATGTAATTGTTCTGAAGTTCTGATTGCTGGCTTTTCCTCCTGAACTCAGTGTGTTTATATATGTATGTTTGATGAAAGTTAATTTCTTAGTAAAGCAGATCAAAGCACCTGGGCTGGCAGCTCTTGTTGATAGTCTTGTTGGGTCTTATACCCCAACAGCAGCTACTAGCCAAATTGTTGCTACATATCCCATCTCTGTCCTAGGCCTTCTTTTTGTCTACACATTGGGAATGAACTCATTACCTTCCAAAACCATTAACTTTTCCATTCATAGAAATTCCAAATTTATACCTCTAGCCCTGAACTCCAATCTACACATCACCAATAGTTGAACATTTTTACCTAACTGTCCCAAAGCCATTTCAAACTTAACAAGTCCAAAAGAGAACTCATCCTTAGTTCTTCAACCTAAAACCACTTATTTCCATAATTTCCTATTTCTGTTCAGGGCCCTCTTTCCAGGTACCCCGGGTTGCAATTCTGGAATTAATCTCCACTGTTCTCTCTATCTTCACTTCCCCAGCAAGTTAATCACCAAATCATGCCACTTCTACATTCACAACATGTATGACATCTCCTCTCATATCCACTCACATAGCCAACACCCTAACTTTTCTCCCCTCATTTAGATTATTGCAAAAGCCTCTTAATTAGTAGCCCAGTCTCTTCTTCTAGCTCTAAATTATGCTCTAAAAACCTACAAATAGAATCTTCCTAAAGCACGTAGATAACCATGTCAATTGTCTACACAAGGCTTGAAAAGATCCCTTATTACTTTGAGGACAAAATAATAATTCTTCACCTTTATATTTAGAGTCATGATCAATTTGAATGCAGCCTCCATCTTCAGATTTATTTCACTTTACTGTCAGGCTTCTAGTCTACACTCCAGCCAAAGTAGCCTAAACTCAGCATTCTAACCTTCTCTCTGTCCCTCTGCACAGGCTGTCCTCCATACTCCAAATGCCCTACCTCATTGCTGCTTTTTAGAACCTCAAGCTTCCTTTGTGGCTCAGCTAGTGGGGTCATCACCTGCAGGAAGACTACTTCTAAAACTCTGTTTCCTCTCAGCTTATCTTGAATTTAATTATCTGTGTAAATATTTTATCCCTTTCCCTCCAATAGAATGTAAGTTCCCTGAGATGGAGAACTGTTTTGCATTTTGTTTTTCTATCCCCAGGGCCTTGGACAAGGCTCCATGCATAGTGGGCAGAGAAAAATATCAGTTGAATGGAAGGCACAATCTTACTTTTTGAAAACCTCAAGTATTGTTCATATTGGTAACATAATCATAATTATCATGTAACAAGAATACTAATAACTACAGCAATTTAAATTCCATAAATTACATTCGTCCAACAATTTTAGAGGAAAATATTGTTATTCTCATTTCATAGATGAGGAAACTGAGGATCACAGAGGTTCAGTTACTTACCCACAATCATAGATGCAGCTAATAAACCAAATCTGGGATTCAAATCCATGCTCTCCTGACTTCAAGTCCACTTCTCTTTCTAGAACAACCAACAAATGCATCACTGAAATTCATTTCTCAAAGTCTCAACCTGAGAAGTATGAGAAAAAGTAATACATAAAACGAATGTACCCATGTAGACACATAGATTTTACCTAAGGTGTACTTACCTAAGCAAGTTCTATCAGGTACTTACTGTTCGTAGTGGTGTTTCTGATTATGTGATAAGATCAGTGGTAGACTTGACTAATGTGGTATAACAATGCCCCATAAATGTAGCTCACTTCCAAAACTTTGACTTTATAAAGTGTTACAAGGGTCCAGAAACATGAAGATCAAAATCAGGAATTAATCTTATTGAGGGGGGGGGGGTAAAATTGAAATCAACATGAAGTCTCTCGTGGCAAGAGGAATAGACACAGTTCTCTGAAATGAGGGATAAATCAAAATATCGATCTAAGTATTTTTATATCAAATTCAAGAACAGCAGTAATACCTACTGTTGCAAGAAGATGATATCTGTAGACTCCGAGGTGTTATCTTTGCATGGAAGCACCATATTTATGTTGGTTTTCTTAGCATTTGCGATATAACCCCTTGAGCACCCTAACAACAAATATAACCTACATCATTAAAATGCCATTTGAAATCCACAGGGATGGGAAAAAATTAATAACCTAGAGGTTTGTTGTCTGAGATGTTCTCTAAATCCTCAGGGGATTTCATTTATTTTTTTCCTTGCCTATCCTTTATGCAGGATTTTTAAAAGGTAAAAAACAAGATTAGATAGCAACATAGCCAAACTAATAAGTATGATCTGCCTTGGATGCTCTTAACTATTGTTCTGGGATCAACATATGGCAATTGTGATTGCGGTGTTGTTCACTAAGTATGAAAAGTGCTCCTCATCAACTCACCAGATCCATTTTGGTCAGCCCACAAACCATACCGATTACATATATGTACAACTCAGGCTAAAAGACCAGGTACGAAACTCAGCTTAGTAGAAACTGCAGATTCTGGCACAGAGGTACTCTCTACAGTGAGGAGAATTGGCTATAGATAAATGGAAGTCTCCTGATGAAAAATTTCCCTGGAATATAACAGCATTTATAATATATGACACAGCAATTTTCCACAGGACTGTTGACAGATGCTATGAGAAAGCTGAGAACCAGGAGATAAGCATCATTCACTCCCTGGTCATTCAGGAGGAAAAGAAGTTTTGGATCTTGGTGAGGTGATTTGATCTTATCCCTTCTGTCTTTGAAACAGAGAAGCTTGAAAGGACTTCCTTTAAAAAGACCTTGAGGTATGTTAGCTTATCATGTCACAGAACACCATAGGAACAATACGAATTTGTGGAATCAACTACTTTAGACCTCACTGTTGTATTTATATTTTCCTTTAGTATATTAAATAGAATTTGATGAAATGGTTATTTTGGAAGCAGGCTCAAGTTAATGAGGAAATCAAGAAGGAGAAGCCAATGGGTGAAGACTCCTGAGCTGGGCAAGTTATATGAAACATCCAACCTCGATAGTAACCCAGGAAAAAGCTAGGGAAGTACAAATGTTGGGAAGGTCTAGGAGATGGGAGGACAATTCACACATTTTCAGACAAAATAAGATATATTCTCAAGGGTGTAGATCTCCAGGAACATTTATTCTTATTCAGTTTGTTGAGGCTCAGATTGCCACGTAGTGGCTTACATAGACATAATAACCAAAGGTGCTACAGCAGATGTGGCAACTTTTCTGTTATATGAGACACTGTTTTATTAAGTGAGTTATTATGTCAATTATGTCAAAAAGCCTTTGAAATTTTTTTTTCGTACATCTGAACTATATTTCAGGATATATTTTTCACCTTTCTCACCTATGTTCATCTTTACACTGAAATAACATAGTTTTAAATTGTATGGTCTTTTTGAGTTATTATATTTCTCTACTGCCTCATTCTTTGTAAAATAAGTTTTTAATATTTAATATTCTTTAAATTTCATGTAAACAAAAATTTTAATTTTTTCATTCTATGTTCCAGCTTTTCTCCCTCCTCCTTACTCTCTACCCACACTGAGAGTACAAGTAATTGGTTGCAGATTACATATTTGGAATCCTGCAAAACATTTCCATATTAGCCATGGTGTAAAAGAAAATGCAAAGCACAAGGAAAATAAAGACTAATTAAAAGAAAAAAGTATGCTTACTTTGCATTTAGACTTCATCAGTTCTTTCTCTGGAGGTGGATAGTATTTTTCCATCATCAGTCCATCAGAATTGTCTTGCATCATTATATAGCTGAGAATAGCAAGTCATTCAAAATTGATCATTTTAGAATATTGCTATTACTGTGTACAATGTTCTCTTGGCTCTGCACACTTCCCTTTGGATCACTTCATATAGGTTTTCCCAGGTTTTCTTGAAACCATCCTGCTCTTTATTTCCTAGAGCACAATAGTATTACATAACAGTCACATACCACAACTTGTTTAATAATTCCTCAATGGAAGGGCATCCCTTTAATTTCCAATCTTGGCTGCCACAAAAAGAGCTTCTAGCAATATTTTTGTACATACAGAACCTTTTCCTTTACCTTTGACCTCTTTGGGATACACAGCTAGTAGTTATATTGCTGGGTGAAAGGGTATGCACAGTTTGATAGCCCCTTGGGCATAGTTCCAAACTGATCTCCAGAATGGATGGATAACCAATAGTGCATTACTGTCCCTATTTTTCCACATCCCCTCAAACATTTCTCATTTTTCTCTTCTGTTATGTTAGCCAATCTCATAGCTATGAGGAGATACCTCAGAGTTGATTTAATTTGCATTTCTCTAATCAATAGTGATTTAGAGCATTCTTTCATATGACTATAGAGAACTTTGATTTCTTCTGAAAGCTGCCTGTTCATTTCCTTTGACCAAGGTCAATTGCTCCATTGACTGAAAAGAGACTATACTTTAAAAGTTAGAAGAGCAAGATGCCAGACATTTGGATACTGGAATCTATACTAAATGCTGCAGGCAACCAATTTCCCAACACCAGCAGAGCACTAAGAAGAGATCACACCCCATTCAGCAAGGTATTAATTTCACAGTCAAGATGACAGCTCCTACAAGGAAGGAAGAGATTATTCATTGGCCATCCTCCATTTGGAAGTGAATTTCATAAAGCCTCTGTTTCATAGCTACTATTTTAACTTCAAGCCCACTCTACTTGGAACTGAAATGGTATAGGAAAGGCTATGCTAATGGTCCACATGCATATGTTTTTTTTCTATATGTGGTGCTATATCATCTCAGTAAATATACCTTTGTACAGCTGATTGATGATAATTGGGTAAGTGACTAAATAATGTATCAAATGATGATATTAGAGAAATATTAACACTGGTGATCAATGATGGGAGGAACATACCAAAATCAGAATAAGTGTTCAAACTACTCATATTTTTAAAGACTGAATAATTTCTTACAGTTAACAACTAATACCTTGAAGGCAGATATAGATAGCCTTGCCCTATAGGCATTAGTGTGTATGTGTGAGTTCTGATAAGTACCCAAATTGCCTACGTGAATTGCACGGTAATATAAAGGGAGATTCTGAAGGAGAAAGAGAAAGTGGCATTAGCAGTGTCAGATTTCAAATTATTCTATGAAGTTATTATGATCAGATTATACTATAAAGTGATGATTTCCCAAGTTGTGTCGTGTTGTCTAAACAGTAGAAAAGGTAAAAAAAAAACAGCACATAATCAGCAATGCAGAATTATAATCAAAGTTAAATGTTAAACTAGTACTTGAACAATGAGATTTACAACATATTGAAAAAGATACTCATTTATAAATAATACATCATGTCACCCAGAAGGACTAATAGACCTTTAGAATGAACTAAGACATGCATAGAATCAGAAATTAGGAAGGTGACAGGAGCAAACTAAAGTTGATAGAGTAAAGGCAGAGACTTGCCTGAGCTCTCCCAAATTCCCTCCAAAACAACTTTAAAATAAAGTCTCAAAATAAATTCTGCAATGGCAGAATCAACAAAAGTTTAGGGTGAAACAATTTTCCAGCCCAAGACAACTTAGAAGGTTGAAAGGAAAGTTTATCTCACTGAGGTAAGAGTGGAGTGCACAACTCACTTTAAAAATAAAAAATAAAACAGAACAAAACAGAACCAGAGGAAATGCACTTAGGAAAGATGTGGACCTCAGCAGTGCAGGTCCTATTGTAGCAAGCCAGCAGCAGTTTTTTGGTGCTGACTGAATCAGCACCAGGGGCTTCTGGAGCTCTCATCCACAGATGATTGGGGTTCAGACAACTGATCAAAATTTAATTACAGGGGATCTTTTTCTGGTACTTGGAGTAGGACTATATTGCATTGCCCAGTCCCAGTCTAAGAGCAAGTAGGAACATTACTAGGAGGAGGGCCCCTGATCACAATTCTAAGGTAAAAAAAAAAAGGTGTTTGTGGTCACTTACAGACCAGAGCAAAGGCCAGGATTGTTGTGAACAAACATCTCCTTATATCTTACCACTTGGAAAAAACCAAAACTTGTAGATACTCTCACCCTCAGAACAAACTCCAAAAACAAGACCACAAAAAAACCTGAAGCTTGGGACAGATAGAGATCAATTTTAAAATAAAGTTAAATTTCCAAAAAAAATGGGTTGGAAAATGAGAAAACAACAAGAAAGGAACCTGACCATAGAAAGTTCCTTTGGAGGTAGAGAAGATCAAAACATAAACTCAAAAGAAGAAAAGGAAATCAAAGCAGCTATATTCAGAAACACAAATAGATAACTCTCAGGGCTAAAAAGAACTCCTGGAAGAGCTTAAAAGGAATTTGAGAAACCAAATAAGAGAAATAGACAAAAAATTGGGAAAAGAAAGTTATGTAAGATTATGAAAAAGTGAGTCAACAGCTTGGTAAACCCTAACCCTAACCCTGGGGTTAGGTAATTTGGTAAAAATTACCAAAGAAAATAAGACTTTAAAAAACATATTAGGCCAAATGATAAAAGTGGCACAAAAATCCAATGAAGCGGAATCCCCCGAAGGATTAAGTACACTGGCGTGTACTTAAAAAGTACAATTGAATAAATGGGAAAAGAAGCATAAAAATTCACTGAAGAAAAAAACTCATTAAAAATTAGAATAGGCCAAATGAAAAAGGAAGGAGAAAATCTCACTGAAGAAAATAATTCTTTAAAAATTAGAATTGGGCTAATGGAATCTAATAACTTCATTAGACATTAAGAAATAATAATCACATTTTTAAAAAATGAAAACTAGAAGAAAATATTAATTAGGATAAGCAGCGAGGAAACAAAACTATTACTCTTTGCAGATGATAGAGTGGTATATTTGGAGGATCCTAAAGAATCAGCTAAAAAGCAGTTCAAATAAGTAACAACTTTGGCAAGATTGCAGGATATAAAATAACCTAAAGTAAATTATCAGCATTTCTATATACTACCACCAGAGTCCAACAGCAAGAGATAGAAAAAGGAATTCCATTTAAAACAACTGTAGACAATATGAGATACTTGGGAGTCTACTTGTCAAGACAAACACAGGAACTATATCAATCCAATTATAAAACACTTTTCATACAAATAAGGTCATATCTAAATAATTGGAGAAATATTAATTGCTCAATAACTACTATAAAAACTGCAATTCTAGATCAATTATTACACTTAGTACCATGCCAATAAAATTAGAAAAAAATAGTTTATACATCTAGAAGAAATTTTTAAAATTCATCTAGAAAAACAAAAGGTCAAGAATATCAAGGCAATCAATTTTTTAAAAGGTGAAAGAATGTGGCCCAGCCATACCAGATTTCTAATTGTATTTTAAAGTGGTAATCATAAAACCAGTTTGCTACTCACTAAGAAATAATATGATAGATCAGGGGAATAGATTAGGTACATAATATTCAATAGTCAATGACCATAGTAATACAGTGTTTGGCAAACCCAAAGATCCAAGCTTTTGGAGCAAGAACTCACCATTTGACAAAAACTGCTTGGAAAACAGGAAAGCAGCTTGGCAGAAACAAAAATAGACCAGTATCCCACATGACACACTGAAGAAATGTCAAAATGAGTACATGATTTATACATAAAGAATGATAATACAATCAAATTAGTGGAGCATAGAATAGTTTACCTGTCAGATTTATGGATAAAGGAAGACTTTCTGACAAAACAAGAGATAAAGAGCAATTTGAAAAATAAAATGGATCATTTTGGTCACAGTAAACCTAAAAGGCCTTGCAAAAACCAACCAAAACAGACAAGACTAAAAAGAAAGGAGAAAGTTGGAGGATTTTTTTTTTTACAGCAAGTTTCTCTGATAAAGGTTTGATTTCTCAAATATAGAGAACTGAATCAAACTTATAAGATTACAAGTCATTCCTCAATTGATAAATCATCAGAGCGTATAAATAAGCAATTTTCAGAAGAAATCAAAGCTCTCTAAAGTCATTTGAAGAATGCTCTAAATGTCTATTAATTAGAGAAATACAAGTTAAGCCACCTCTGAACTAAAATCTCATAGCTATCAAGTTGGCTAATATTACAGAAAAGAAAAATGATAAATGTTTGAGGGGATATGGGAAAATTGGGACACTAGTGTACTACTGTTGGTGGAGTTGTGAACTTATGTAACCATACTGGACAGCAATTTTAAACTAGGCCCAAAAGGCTAATAGTCAGAATAACTTTTTTGCTCAAAGTTGCTGTTAAAACAATACTGCTGTTACTGTATGCAATGCACTCTAGGTTCTGCTCATTTTGCTAATCAAATCATTGAGCTCATCATTTCTTACAGCAAAGTAATATTCCATCATGAACATATTACACAATTTGTTTAGCCATTTCCAAATCGGTGAGTATCCCCACATTTTCCAGTTATTTGCCACCACCATGGAGCTCTTATAAATATTTTAGAATATGCAGGTTCTTTTCCATTTTCTCTAATCATCTTGTGAAGCAGACCTAATAGTGGGTCAAAGGGCATAGGCAGTTTAATAACTTTTGGGGCATTATTCCAAATCTTTCTCCAAAACGGTTAGATCAGCTCACAGATCCACCAACAAAGAATTAAGGTGCCAATTTTTCCACACCCCCTCCACATTTGTCACTTTTCCCTTCTATCATTTTAGCCAATCTGATCGGTGTAAAATGATATCTCAAGGTGGTTTTAATCAGCATTTCTCTAATCAATAATGACTAAGAGCATTTTATCCTATGACCATAAATTGTTTTGATTTTTTATTGGAAATCTGCCTGTTCATATCTTTTGACTATTTATGAATTGGGGAATGACATCCATTCTTATAGATTTGACAAAGTTGTTTATATACATAACATATGAGACCTTTATCTGAGGAACTATCTATAAAAAATTTTTCCCTAGTTTTCTGCTTTCCTTCTGATCTGGGCTGTATTTGTTTTATTTGTGTAAGAACTTTTTAATTTAATGGAATAAAATTAATCACTTTACTTCTCGACAGCACTTTCGCTCATTTTTATTCATGTATTGTTCACCTATACATAAGTATGATAAGTAATATATTCCATGTTCTCAGATTTTCTCGTTACATGTCCCTTTACATGTAAGCCATATATCTATTTCATCCTTCTCTTCGCAAATGGTGAAAGATATTGGTCTATACCCAGCCAGGTCTTTTCTATCCCCACAGTAGCTGTCTATGCTTGAGTTCTTTCTCTTTTGCTTACTCATTTTTATTTTGTTTTGTTCTTTTTATTTTTAGCAGCTTGTTACTGTAATCTAGCCCTGGAAACTGGGAATGGTGCCTCTGACCTCAGGTCCTTTTTACTCTTATTTTCTGAGCTTTGTCCAGGGACCAACCTCAGCACTCCTTTCCTCTTTCAAGCCACAATTAAGGCCTCCAGTCACATTATGCTGGAAATGCTCTTGATCCCTGAAAACCCTTCAGTGGCTATAATCTTGAGTTCTGCCCTGTGGCCTGGAACTGAAAACAAGAACTCAGCACTCCTGTAAGTGCCCACAGCCAGCAGCATTCCAACCCCACTGCTAGTGTTCTGATGGTAACTTCTCCCCTTCAGTAGCAGCCAGGGGACCTTGTCTAGGCAGCAGAGCTATGCCTGGCATCCCTCTACGATAGAGGGTCTTCAATCTTCCTCTGCTAAGATGTCTTTCTCCCCACACTGCTTGAGAAGGGAAAATTCCTGTGGCTGAGGCTGTGGCTACCTCCCAACCCAACTGCCACAAGGGCATTTTGTTTGTTGTTTCAGAAGAGATAGCCTGGAAGAATTTGCACTTTACTCTCTCTGAACCTCCATCCCTGTGGTATTTCCACGTGTCTTCTCCACTTGTTCTCTACTTCTCTGCCCCAAATCTTCTTTACTTTGGCCCTTCTATATTCATTGTGAGGTACTATTTTGTCTCGTTTGTGGAGGAAATCTGGAGAGTTTGGAATTTTCTGATCTCTTCCACAATCTTCACAGAATCACTGCCGCCATGGAAAGAAAAAAAATTTTAATGCAAAAATTGCCTTACATATAATTGAAAAAATAAAAGATTATTTTAAAAAACTAGAAAAATGATGATATTATTGGATTCTTCCTTAATAAGACCAGATATGGAATAACATGTTCAATCCTGGCCTCATTTTAGATTGGAAATCTATAGAACATCTAAAGGAAAACCAAGATGGTGGTCAGTTAACAAGGATTTTAAGTGCTTACTATGTGTCAGGCACTATAATATAACTTGGTCTACAAAGAAAAGCAAAAACACACCATTTCCTGTCATTTAAGAGATCACAGTCTATTGAGGGAGACATTATGTAAATAAACAAGCACATAAAAATTACAGACAAAGTAAATGGAAGGTCATCTTAGAGAGAAAGCTACTTTTGGCTACAGAGGAAAGGCTCCTTGCAGAAGGTGGGATTTGAGTGGTCTTGAGAAAAGTGCAGAAAGCTAAGCAGCAGAAGAAGGGAATCAAATCATTTTAGGCCTGTGAGACAACCACTGCAAAGACACAGTTGGATCGTTACGTGTAGGGAAAGGCAAATAGTCCAATGTAGTTAGATTGTATGGATGTATGGATGGGAGGAAAATGTGAGGACTGGAAAGGTGGACAGGGCCAGTTGTGGAAAATTTTATTTTTTTAATGATTGTTAATACCTTTTGTATTGGGGTATGTTATACCACAAAGGTGCTCACTGATAAAAGGAAAGTCTCCACATACATCAAAATATTTACACTAATTTTGTGGTATTAAAAAGTGGAAACAAAGCAGATGCCAAGTGATTGCGTAATGGCTAAATAAATTGTGGCACATGAAGAAAATAGAATACTACTGTTTTATAAACAATAACAAATATGACTAATACAAAATGAGATTTATATGACCTGATAGAGAGTGATGATAGCAGAGCCAATAAAGTAACACACAATGTGAAAAGAACGACCCCCATAGAGCAATAGAAAATGTGTTTTGCTATAGTCCAAAAAATATTCAAGGACCCAAAGAAGAGCACTGAGGAGACATAGCTCCCCATTCCCTTCCAGAGGTGGGACGTCCACTTTTATGGAGCATTGCTTGCGCTTTCAGACATTTCCATGAATATTTAAATTCACAGCTTTAACCATCAAAATAAAAATATTCCTTTTCTAAAACATATTTACTGGTATCATTTTATCCTAACAATTATATCAATAGAATACTAATTTGTTAGGGGCAAAGATAGTTCATTTTTGTCCTTGCATCCCCAAAACTTATTGCAGTGCCTGGGACATAGTATGTCTTTGGTAAATACTTGTTATATTGAGTTGAATCATGAAAAAGGGTGTCTCCTGATCATCAATTTTCTCAGGGCCGCTTTTACTTCATTGTTCCTAAGACTGTAGATCAAGGGATTCAACATGGGGATCATTACAATGTAGAAAACAGAGATGACTTTATTCACATCTGTTGTGTACCTGGACTTGAGCATCACATAAATGAATGTTGTGGTCCCATAGAACAGAATGACTGCTGTGAGGTTGGAGGTACAAGTTGAGAAAGCTTTAGATCTCCTTCAGAGGACTTTAACTTCAGGACAGAGAAGAGGATGTATACATAAGAAATTATGATACTTAGCAAGGTGGTCATTATTATTGACCCAGCAGAGACTACAGAAAGAATTTCAGCAAGATTATCTTGGGAGTAGGAAAGCTTCAAAAGTGGAAAACAATCACAGAAAAAGTGATTAATCTTATTGGGTCCACAGAAGGACCTATTCAATAAACAACCAATGAAGATCCAAGCATTTAAACAACTACCCAGGTAGGATGTGATGAGTAACTGAGTGCAAACCCTAGTAGACGTGTTGGTGGAGTAGAGGAGGGGGTTACAGATGGCCATATACCGATCATAGGCCATCACAGCCAGCAGGAACTACTCAGTGGTCCCAAAGATGGCTCCAAAGAGGAACTGGACCACACAGCCTCCAAGAGTGATTGTAGTTTTGTCCACAAGGAAGTTCTTGAGCATAACAGGTGTGACAGATGAGGAATATGCAGAGTCCACAAAAGCCAAGTAACTAAGGAAAAGGTACATTGGAGTGTGAAGTTGGGAGCTTTTTATGATCAATATAATTATGCTAAGGTTACCAAGTAAGGTGACAGCATAGACACATAGAAACATCACAAAGAGGATGACACAAAAGACTGGATCATCTGCTAGCCCCAAAATAATGATTTCAGTCACAGCAGCGCAATTATTGCCCGACATGTCTGGCAATATAGTTCCTACTAGTTAGCAATAGTTCTTACTAGGTAGAAGAAAAGGATATTAAAATGGTGTACAAAATTGAGTTTTCTGTATGTTTATTGATGTGTTCAGGAAACATTCACTGGCCATCTCCTACATCCCCATCTCACCATCCTACTCCAATACTTCGCTTCCTTTCTTCCTACAAACGGGATCAGATCTGTACAATCCTTTAAGACGTTTCATTTGACTCTGCCATCCTTTTAAGTAATCAGACTATATCTCTTCTCTTTCCCAATCACCTCTCAGAAAAAAATCTAACTTTGCTGTGTACACTTCCTCTGCTTCTCCTCACTTTTTAATCCATTATAGTATGGTTTCTGAGCCCATTACTTCACTGGAGCTATTCTCGAAAAAGTTACCAATAATTTATTTGCCAAATCATAACATTTTTTTTTGTAGAGAATAGTTGATATATTAGTTAGCTAATGTTTAAAATATCTTTGAGATATTACATACAATTTATTTTAAAACTATGAATTATCTCCTTTATCTCGATACAACTGTGTGACTTCATATTTGATCCTGAGTTTTGTTATATTGTCATTTAATTTCTGAACTTTATAAGACATTTAGCAATTAAAAACAAGGGCCATTGTTTCTTATATTCCTTGTCTTAATCCAAAATTTAACAATATTTTATTCTCAAAATCATTAGTTCCAGTTATCTACTGTCCTCATGCATTATGTATACTATTTTTTTTTAATTTTAATTTATTTTTGACATGTTTGGTTTTCAGCATTGATTTTCACAGGCATTTGAATTACAAATTTTCTCCCCATTTCCACCCCCCCACACTCCAAGATGGCATACACTCTGGTTGCCCTGTTCCCCAGTCTGCCCTCCCCTCTGTCGCCCCATTCCCC
>CM053623.1:415768376-415784326 GCA_028646595.1 Phalanger gymnotis
CCAATTGAAGGAAGCAATATGTAAACAGTATATGGTTACAGTGGATTGAGCAAGTGCTTTTCATTGTTTTGCCTTTATAAATGGCAGTTTTCCATGGGAAATTCCCTATAGTCCTTCAATATCTAATATGCTGATAGACCTCTGCAATAATTCTGAGTTCTTGGTGCAAAGTTCAAATGAAAAGATTTAGAATCCATGTTCCTCATTTTTCCTTCTTTTATGATTTTAGCGCACAAAGATCATGTTGGAAACAGAGACTTTCCTCAAGGTCAATGAACATTCAGTTGTGGAAGATGGTCTTCTGAGCAGCCTCTGTCTCCTTGGAAAGGTTTAAGAATGGTGATTACTTGGCAGAACAACATTTACACATTTGGATAAAGGTAGATGTTGGCAAAAAGGCCAGATCATACACTATTGGGCCACAGAGAAAACATAGAGGGAAGCAAATTTGTTCATCTCTATTTTGCTTATAAGGATCCTGCCATAGCATAGAAAAACAAAGTATTTGGAGTGAGACAGTTGAATGGGCATGTAGGAGGTAGTCAATGAATATTTCCTGAATATATCAAAAGACATATCCAAATTTTAGTTCTGTATTCTATTTTAATCTCCTTTTCTTCTCTCTGGTAGGCACTCTTTCTGAGGGAGATGTCTGACAACTGCACTGCCGTGACTGAATTCATTATTTTGGGGCTAACAGATGATCCAATCCTTCGCATCATCCTCTTTGTGATATTTCTGGGTGTCTATGTCATCACTTTAGTTGGTAATTTTAGCATAATCATATTGATTAGAAATAGCTCTAATCTTCACACTCCAATGTATCTTTTCCTCAGCAACTTGGCTTTTGTGGATATTGGATTTTCCTCATCTGTCACACCTCTCATGCTCATGAGCTACCTTGAGGACACAATCTTAATTCCTCTTGGAGGCTGTCTGGCCCAAATATATTGTGGAGCCACCTTTGGGACAACCGAGAGCTTCTTGCTGGCCGTGATGGCCTATGATCGTTACGTGGCCATCTGTAGCCCCCTACTGTACTCCACCAACATGTCAGCTAGAGTCTGCACTCTCTTACTCATCATATCCTATGTGGGTGGTTGTATGAATGCTTCAACTTTTACTGGTTGCTTATTAAATCGTTCCTTCTGTGGACCCAATAAGATCAATCACTTTTTCTGTGATTATTCACCACTTTTGGAGCTTTCCCAAGCTCAAGATGATTTGGCAGAAATTTTTCGTGCTGCCTTTGCTGGATCAATAGTTGTGATCACAGCGTTAATTATCATAATTTCTTATGCATACATTGTCTTTTCTGTCCTGAAGTTAAGCTCCACCGGGGGGAAAACCAAAGCTTTCTCAACTTGCACCTCCCACCTCACAGCAGTGATGCTGTTCTATGGGACCACTACATTCATTTATGTGATGCCCAAGTCCAGCTACACAATGGAGGAGAATAAAGTGGTATCTGTTTTCTACACTGTAATGATCCCCATGTTGAACCCCCTGATCTACAGTCTAAGGAACAATGAAATAAAAGAGGCCCTGAGAAAACTGATGAGTAGGAAACACTTATTTCCATGAATTCTTATTAATTTCAATATATACTTATTACATATTCTGTGCCAGACACTGCTAGGTTTGGGGGATATGAAGACAAAAGTGAAAGTGCCTTTGCCTATAAAGAGCTAATGTATTCTCCTGATATAATGGTTACGATTAAGTCATACCAAGCAATTGGCTTTAGAAAAGGTTTATTTTTGTTTTAACAGGTTAAATTTGTGAATTAAATATTGATCAGAAAATATGAAAACATATGCAATATTCAGCACCCATGAACCTCCTACCTCTGCACAAGAGTGAGTAGAGGTGTCTTTTTTTAGCTCTTATTTGGTGCTATGATTATTCTCTAACCTTGCAGCAGCAATTTTGAATTGTATTATGGCCGTTATTCTTTTTCATTTAGATTTTCTACTAATTGTGTGTATTTTTCTTGGCTTAGCTTGCCTCACTCAGCATTAAATCATGTAAATCTCTTCCATGTTTCCGTATTCATCCTGTTTGCTATTTCTGTGCCACACTTTGTTTAGCCATTCCTCATTCACTGGGCATCTACTTTATTTCCACTTCTTGCTATCATAAAAATACTGCTATAAATGTTGTAGTGTATATGGGTACTTTGCTTTTATTGAGGACCTCCTTCTGGGTATTACATGCCTTCAAAAGTGCGTTCTTTGTTATATGGGAAAACTCCTGGGTAACCTTGAGGCAGGAGGTATATTGAAAAAAATTAGTTCACATAAACATAAAAGATATGTCTCTGTCTCTATTTTTTTTTTAAATCTCCTTGACCTGGCTCCTTTTTACCTTTTTATTTTTACACATTCCTCCCATTCATGCAGGTTCCAATCTAGCTACACTGAACCATCTGCCTTTCCCCACACAGGGCCTTCTATCCTGTGTCTTTACACTTGCTGTCACAGGGCTGAAATGCTTTGCTTTCCTACCTCTGCCATTTGGTTTCCCAGGCTTTCCTCAAGACAACTCAAGTTCCCCTTTCTGTAAAAAGACTTTTCTGGCATCTCAAGCCAGTGGTAGCTTTCTCTCTAAGATTCCATCTACTCTGTCTATAATTTATATCTACCATGCTATTTATATGGGTATTTATGATGATAACTTAGATTATCTCTCAGACGATTGGGGAATGGCTGAATAAAATGTGACATATCAAAATGATCCATTTTAGTTCCTGTGATCTCTATCTCTTATGTGGTCATAAATTCTTCCTTTATCCATAGATTTTATTGGTAAAATTTTCAATGCTCCCCTAATTTGCTTATGGTATCACCCTTTATGTCTAAATCATGTATACATTTTGTTATATGGTTTGAGATGTTGATCTATGCCTAGTTTCTGCCAAACTGTTTTCCAATTTTTCCCAGCAATTTCTGTCAAATAGTGAGTTCTTCTCTCCGCCCCCATTTGGATCTTTGGATTTATCGCAAAGTAGATTACTATGGTCATTTACTGCTATATATTGTGTAGCTTAATCTATTCCATTCATAACCACTCTGTTTCTTAGTCAGTATCAGACTGTTTTGAGGATTACTACTTTGTAAGACAGTTTGAAATCTGGTGCTGTGGGGCCACCTTCCTTCACATTTTTTCATTGATCTCCTTGATATTCCTGACCTTTTGTTCTTCTAGGTCAATTTTTGTTATATTTTTAGCTCTATGAAATAATTTTTTGGTTATTTTTTCGCTCTATAAAATAGTTCTTTGGCTACTTAATTGATATGGCAATGAATAAGTAAATTAATTTAGGTAGAATCATCATTTTCATTATATTGGTTCAGTCTACCCACGAGCAATGAATATTTCTCCAGTTGTTTAGCTCTGTATTTGTTTGTGTGAAGACTTTTAAAATTATGTTCATATAGTCCCTTGGTTTCTCTTGCAGATAGACTCCCAAGTATTTTATATTATTTGAAGTTATTTTAAATGAAATTTCTCTTTCTATCTTTTCCTGCTAGGTTTTGTTGCTAATATATAGAAATGCTGATGATTGATGTAGGCTTATTTTATATTGTACAATTTTGTTATTGTTATTAATTGGAAAGCAGAAAGCTGAGAATTATTTTTTACAGCCAATGTCTCTGATAAAAGCCTCATTTCTCAAATATATAGAGAGCTGAGTCAAACTTATAAAAATACAATTCATTCCCTAAATGATAAATGGTCAAAGGATATAAACCAGCAGTTTTCAGAGGGTGAAATCAAAGTTCTCTATAGTCATATGAAAAAATGCCCCAAATATCTATTGATTAGAGAAATGCAACTCTGAGCTCCCACCTTATACCTATCAGATTGTCTAATATGACAGAAAAATAAAAATGCTAAATGTTGGAGGGAATGTGTGAAAATTGGCAGACTAATGTATTATTGGTAGAATTGTGCATTGATCCAACCATTCTGAAGAAAAATTTGGAACTATGCCCAAAGGGCTCTAAAAGTGTGCCTACCATTTGATCTACTAATACCACTACTAGGTCTGTATTCCAGAAAGATAAAAAACAGACAAGCACCTTCATGTACAAAAATATTTATAGTAGCTCTTTTTATGGAAGCAAAGAATTGGAAACTGAGTGGATGTCCTTCAATTCGAGAATGGCTGATCATGTTGTAGTATATGATCGTAATAGAATACTATTGTGGAATGACAAGAAATGACAAGGATGATTTCAAAAAAACCTGGGAAGAATTAAATGAACCTATGTAAAGTTAAGTGAGCAGAACCAGGAGACCATTTTCACAGTAACAGCAATATTGCACAATGAAGAATTGTGAATGACTTAGCTATTCTCAGCACTATGATCCACTAATGATCCAAGACAATGTCAAAGGACTCATGATGGAAAATGCTGTCCATCTCCAGAGAAAGAATTGATGGAGTCTGAATACTGATCAAAATATACTATTTTTTACTTTCCTTATTTTTTCTTTCTTTTTTTTTGTCTGTATCTTCTTTCACACCATGATTAATTTGTTTTGCATGATTGCACATGTATAATCTATATCAAATTGCATACCATCTCAGGGATACGGGAAGGGAAGGAGGGAGAGAATTTGGAACTGAAAATTAAAAAAAAGAATGTTAAATTATCTTTATATATTATTGGGAAAAACATAAAATATAAAAAAGCGGTTAATTGTTTCAACAAGGTTTTTTTTTTACCTGTTTCTCTAGGGTTCTCTAAGTATTCTATCATATAATCTGCAAAGAATGATAGCCTTGTTTCCTCACTGCCTATTCTTATTGCTTCAATTTCTTTTTCTTGTATCATTATTACAGCTAGCTTTTCTAGTACAACATTAACTGTAATTATGGACATCTTTTCTTCCCCTCTGATCTTACTGGGAAGGCTTCTAGTTTTTCAGATACAGATTACAGATAATGCTTGTTCTTGATTTTAGATAGATATTACTTATTTTAAGAAAGGCCCCATTTATTCCTATGCTTTCTATTGTTTTTTTAATAGGAATGGATGTTGTATTTTTCAAAAGCTTTTTCTATATCTATTAATAAAATTACAAGATTTTTGTTATTGATGGAGTCAATTATGCTAATAGTTTTCCTAATATTGGACCAGCCCTGCACTCCTGATATAAATTTGACTTGGTCATAGTGTATGATCTTTGTGATATATTGCTATAATCTCTTTACTAGCATTTTATTTAAGACGTTTGCATCAATATTTATTAGAGAAATTAGTCTATAGTTTTCTTTCTCTATTTTTGATCTCCATTATTTATTTTTCAATGCCATATTTGTGTCATAGAAAGAATCTGGAAGGTCTTATTTACCTATTATTTCGGGGGGCGGAGCCAAGATGGCGACTGGAAAGCAGTAACTGGCGTGAGCTCCCCTCCAAGTCCCTCCAAGTCCCTCCTATTATTTCAAATAGTTTTTGTAGTTTTGGGATTAATTATTCTTTAAATGTTTGACAGAATTCACTTGTTAATCCACCTTGTCCTAGGGATTTTTTTCATGGGTAGCTTATTTTTGGTTTGTTTAATTTCTTTTTCTAAGATAGAATTATTTAAATATTCTATTTCCTCTTCCATTAATCTGATCAATTTATATGTTTGTAAGCATTCATCCATTTCACTTAGATTGTCAATTTTATTGGCATATGTTTGGGCAAAATAGGTCTTAATAATAGCTTTGATTTTATCTCCATTGGTGCATTGTCTGGGATGTTCTAATCTGATTTTTGCTTATTAACAGCTTGGATATGTGAGTTTATTGCTATTTATTGGTTGTGATGGATTTTGTGTAGCCAGCTTTTTGTGGAAAGGAAACTGACCTTTAAATATAGCTTGGGGAACTAATTTCCTATTAAGGAATAGCTTCTAGGAAAGTGGCTTAAGTCTAAAAATCATTTTCCTCAGACTAAAAATATTTAGATGGGCAAATAGATATAATTCTAATCTAGTATCTTGAGGAGAAAAGATGGAAGCACAACTAAATAGGACAGTTTTGAAAAATGACATGCAGAATTTCTTTTACTCTTTTTTAAAGTAAGTAGAATGAAATGGAGATTCATGGTTTCATTTATTTGATTTTATTTTGTGTTTTGCTGTGTGTGTATAATAGCTCTTTTTGATTGGGTATGATTTAAATTCAGAAAGATTCTTGCCTCCCCTGCAATAGCTGGCTGGCTGGTCACTTGTTGGGGATTTCGTAAAGAAGATTTCTACTTTATGCATGTTAGACTAAATGAACTCTGAATTGTCTTTTGCATTCAAAATTCAAATACCATTTGTAACTTCTCAGGCCCAGGAGGTATGTCAGGCATTATAAAGAAAGGAGCATCTGAAGTCCTCAATTTGATTTGGTTTATTAGGTTTAGTATGGCTCAGAATGAACCTAGTGTGTTTTACCAAACCTGGTATAGGCATACCTCAGAGATATTGTGGCTTTGGTTCCAGACCATGGCAATGAAGCAAATATGGCAATAAAGTGAGTCACAAGAATTTTTTGGTTTCCCAGTGCATACAAAAGTTATGTTTATACCATATCATAGTTTATTAAGTGTGCAATAAACAATATTGTGTTTAAAACAGATGCACATACCTTAATTAAAAGTATTTTATTGCTCAAAACATTGCTAACCATCATCTGAGCTTCCAGCAAGTCATAATCTTTTTGCTGGTGGAGTTTCTTGCCTTGATGTTGATGGCTGCTGACTAATCAGGGTGGTGGTTACTAAAGGTTAGGTGGCTGTGGTAATTCCTTAAAATAAGACGACAATGAAGTTTGCCCCATGGAATGACTCTTTCAATTGAACACTTAGAGGCCATTTTAGGGTTATTAATTCTCCTAATTTCTGTATTGGGTGAACACAGTGTAGACAGCAAGGATTATAAACCTAGTTTTCATATGTAATACGGCTTGTTGCAGCTGTATATAATGTATTGATCTAGATAAAAATTGAAGATCTATCTTGGTAGGATGATATTTGCTGGTCTGGCTATGTCATTATCAATTTTTATTTTTTATCCTGGATATGCATTAACCAAGAAAAAATAAATGGAGCCCCTGAGAATTGAGAATTTTTTTACACCTCTAAGTTTGGAATTTTTTAATCCTTGATGCAATTTAATGACCTAATCTATGTTTGGTCATAGATTCTCAAGGGGTTAAATCTCAAATGCCATTGAACCTAACATAAATATGATATTGCCACAGTCACATAGTTCCTTGGCATTAAAACACATTATCTCCCTCTACCAAAAGGTACCTCTGTTTTCTTTGATATTGCTGTAGAAGCATATGGATCTTTTTTCTTTTTTTGGTTTTGATGCTATTGCTATCCAGGGTTCATTTCAGGCAAGCATGTCTATTCCTCTTGTCATGTGAGAAATAATAGCTCTTTTGAATTTCCTTAGGTCTTTAATTCATCTCATGTTTAAAAAAAGAAATGTTTATTTCTTCATATAGTTACTTTCTTGTGGCATCAGAGATGTGAGTATTTATACACTGAGTGCTTTTATAATGTCACATCTTAGTAAGTAAATTCAGTTCATAGTATCATAGAGTTAGGATTGACGGGATCCTTAGAAATTATATCATCCATTTATTTTACAGATGTGGAAATTGAAGTCTAGAAATGTTAAGTGATCAGTCCAAAGTCATACAGGTATTAAGAGTATCTAGGGTACAAATCCAGCAAATTCAGTGCATTTTCTTCTGCTCCAACCAAACATCCTAAATTGCTACAACAAAAAGTGTCTGGTTGGAAATGATTAGGTAATAACATGGATGTTTTTCTCTGTGTATGCATGTATGTGTGTGTGTTTGTATGTGTATGTGTTTGGAAGAGTACCTTTTTCACTCTCTTCACAGACTGAAGCTTTGGAGTGAATAAAGGACTTGTACTGATGCAATGGTTGATATTTTACTAAGAAGAATTCTGAAAATGCAAAGCGTTCTATTAGTAGGAAGCAGTATAATATGGTAGAAAGAGTGCTGGCTTGATTCAGATAATCTGAGTTCAAGTCTTCCCTCTGACATTACCTATGTCACCTTGGGCAAATAAGTCAGGTAAGCTCTCTGAGCCTATGTGTTCCCATCTGTTACATGAAGGGTGGAAAACAGATGGTCTTTGACATCTCTTCCAGCACTAGATCCTGGTCCTGGGGACCTCAATGGCCATCCAGTCCAACTCTTTAATTTGAGAGATGAGAAAACCAAGGCTGAAGGAGATAAGCGACTCACTTGCCCAATTGATAGTAACAAAGGAAGGATTTGAACCTAGGTCCTCAAACTCCCAAACCTGAGCTCTTGCCACCACACCACATTGCATCCCATTAATTGAAGTCTTTTCATTTTCAGAATTCTTCTTACTAAGGTATTAACAAATATATCAGTTTGATTTCTTTATTCACCCCAAAGTTTCAGTTTGACATAAGAAGAAAAAAAAGTATTCTACAAAATACCCACAAACACATAATATACATACATACAAGGAGACAAGCATCCATATTATGAATTAACCATCTCCCAGACACTTACTGATTCTAGAAAGTAAAAAGGCAATTGGTCTTGGAATAGGGACACATAATACTTGTTAGCTGTGTGATGATTGGCAAGTCACATAACCTCTGGGAGCCTCAGTTTCCTCAACTCTAAATGGGGAAAATAATATCTGTAATTACCTACCTCACTGAGTTTTCATGAAGAAATCACTCCAAAATGTAAAGATTTGCATAAGAGTGAGTTCTTAATATTGTTGTTATGTGATAATAGTAATTCTAAATAACCATCTGAGGAAACATAGTGTTGCCCCTTATAGGTAAGATATCTCACTGAACTTTCCTCCATGTTAGTTATTTATATCAAGAAGAGATAATTATCAATGCCAAGTTCTCTTCTACCACATCTTTCCCCTTCTCTTCTCTTTCTCATTTTTCTCCTCTTTCAGTTTTTGTCCTGCAAGGTTATTCCCTTTACTTTCTCATCCTTTTCCTCTTTCTCCTCTTGCTGTGACTTGGACCACCCAAAGCATCCATGGGCATTGCCACTGATGGCTTCTATAGTGAAAGAGGCTACTTATTCAGAGCTAGCAACTAACCTACAATAGTCTTATATGTAGTTAGATCAAATTTCACTACTTAAAACAGCCAAATCATTTTGTATTTAAACACAGATACAGTTCAAAAATAATAGAATTTCTCTGATGCTTAGGAGCATCCACCTGAGTACTCTCATGTGTGAAAATCTCAACCCACATTTCCACCCCCACCTCATGCTTTCCATCTTGTGAGATTTATATCCATGTCTTCCCAAAAATTCTCCATAAAAGGTTAAAGAATACTCTGGGGACCTTCCTATGGGTCTTTCCCTATAGTTCATGAATAGCAGTGTAGCACATCAGCTATAATACTACTAATATTAATAGCTAATATTGATATAGTGTTTAAGGTATAGAAAAAGCTGTTCATACTTTACCTCATTTGACATTCACAACTACCTTGTGTTACTATTGCCATTTTATGGGAAAGGAAAGTGAGTCTGGAAGAAACTTAGTTGCCTGCCCAGGGTCTTCCAACTAGTATGGCATCCGAGTATGGCTTCAAGGTTGTTCCCCTTCACTTAGCTACAGCACTAGCCCACTTTTTTTCTTCTTCTGCTTATACATTTCTTTGACGATGCTTTTACATTGCTTTTGACACAGGTCATCCTTGATAATGTGTTGTACCTTATTTACTCTCATCACACATCTTTCCATCATACCATTGTCCCTTCAGTTGGGATTCTTCTGAGGTAGTCACCTTCTACAGAACTTTAATTGGTAAAATAATGGACCAGTGTGTAGGTCATTTATTCTAATCTCAAACAGGAGTCCCCTCTTTGGAATCCCTGAGATGTGATCATCACCTTTTTGCTTGAGCATTTCCAATGAAAGGGCAGAGGACAGTGGGATTCCATCTTCCTTCACAATGGACATTATACTTCCATTAATATATCTGAAATCCTTTCTGTACCTTTTCACAAGGGGCTATAATGCATTCCTCCCTCCTCTCTGTCTTGTAAAATCCTTACAGGAGTGTTTTCTACTACATGAGTTTTGTCTTGATTTGTTCAACTTCTTAGCACTTTCTCTTTTGAAATTACTTGTTTATTTGCATGTATTTGTCTGTGTACAAATTGTAGAATATAAGTCATATGATATTGGAATTTGTTTCTTTTTTTTTTGTCTTTGGATCTTTAGTGCCTAATAGTGTGTCTGAGATTTGGTAACCTAAGAGCAGAGTAGCATAAGATCATTCAGTGTATGGGATACAGTTTATGCAAATGCCTGGAGGAAGGAGACAGAACACCAGGGGCAGGCAGGAGTGTGCTGCAGCAAGCTCTATGCCACTTGCCAGAACAGGTTGTTAAATTTTCATTGTTAGCGTTACACCTCAAAAATCTAAACAAACTCTAGAAATCAGGGCTTGATTTATTTGATTTGTTGATTGTCTAGACTTAAGAAAGTGATAGAGAAATTATTAATAATTCAGATTAATATTGACTATACTTTTCTTTCTCCTGAATGCCAATTGTTAAGCATTTATCAGCCCACTCCTTAGTGCAAAGAAGAGCTAGTAGTCCAGTTTGCCTGGAATATCGACTATATGAAAGAAAACGATGTGGAATAAGGCTGAAAATGTAGCAGGAACTTGATCAAGGAAGACCCTAAATGACAGCCTGAGGAGTCTGTATTTTTTCCTGGAGACAATAGGGAGTCACTGAAGGCTTGTCAGCAGGGAATTGATGTGGTCAGATTTGTGCCATTGGAACACAATTTTAGAATTTTAGCAGCTGGGTGGAGGCTGAATTGTAGGAGAAAGGGACCAGGAGCAGTGAGACCAATTAAGAGGATATGTTAATAATTACTGTGTCAGATTGCCTGAGCAGTAGCTCTTGAAGAAGACAGTCTGGCGCAGTAGAAAGAGGACTGGGGGCAGAGAGACCTGGGTTGAAATCCCGACCCCACCACTTCTTAACTGTGTGACCTTAAGCAAGGTTTCAGTTTTCCCATCTGAAGAAGAAAAGGATTGGACTTGGTCATTTTTACCATGTTTTTCCCCTATGTTTTCTGTTTTTCCTTCATTATTTTTTTCATTTGCCATCATCTGATGGTGAATCCAGGACTGAGTAAATGCCTTTTTTTAAAAAAAGAATTAAATTTTTTTGAATCAATATTTAAATGATTTCTCTTCCATTAACTCTCTCCCAGTTGGGAGTGTCATAATGTACTTCATGACAACATATTTTGAAAACTCTTGATGTTGAGAGTTGTGACAAACTTTGTACTTTGAATTGTATATTTAATTATTTGAATGAGTAAGAACATGATTTTCTAGGAAATAGAGGTTGAAGGGAGGTTAGTGGCAGTATGATTCAGTGGGAAGAATAACGACTCTACAGTTGTTGTTGAATTGTGTCTCAGTCTTCAGGAGCCCTTCTGGGGTTTTCTTGGCAAAGTTTCTGGAGTGGTTTGCCATTTCCTTCTCCAACTAATTTTACAGATGAGGAAACTGAGTCAAACAGGGTTAAGTGACTTGCCCAGCGTCACATAACTACTAAGTGTCTGAGGCTGGATTCTGACACTCTTTGCACTGCTTGATTCTTTAGTTAGAAGACCTAAATTCATAATCCTGACTCTGATACTATATATTTGACCTTGAGTAAGTCGCATACCCTTATGTTCTGTCATTTGTGAAAAGAGGAGTTTGGGTTATTTGTCTTCAGAGTTCCTTTCTACGTAGAAATCCAAGATCCTGGAGATTACCATTTTGCACATGACAGTGTAGATCCAGGGGGACTTGGTTGCCTTCTTTCACTTTCTGTGCTAACTTTGGCTGAGTTCAGCCCTGGGGAGTCTGACCTCTAAAGAAAGAAGATAAGACTCCTTCTTACATTCTCTGGCTCTTTATACCCTCACACCAGAATGTTAGAAAAAAGCAAAGAAAGCTGAGATAGGTTCCTAAGGTCTCTCCCAAAGGGAACAGAGGGGCATTCAAAGTACAATGTAGATTTGGTATTGGAAAGCTATTTATCTCTGCAAACAAAAGAAATGCCTAAAAGACAACAAAAGAGCAATCACCCTTAGTTTGGGATCAGCAGAATCTGCTTCTCTTTGACTCCTTCAGAATCTTAGTTCTGACATGCCTATTACTTCCAAGCTGAATATGAAAGAGACCTAGCTTTTACTGTTTGGACAATCCCTTTTGGGTCTAGGATCCACTGTGCTTTAGGATTATCAGTCCCAATTCAGTCAATTCTACTTTCCATACTCTTTTGGGATCTTGTACAGATGAGTGGCCAGGAGCAATGGTATGGAAACATTCTGTGTCCTGGATTTAAATTCATTGTCAAACTAGCCTCTTCAGATGCAATTTAGCTATCAAAACCTCAGACCTTTTCTTGGGTACATTTTGTATCTGAAGGCTTTTACATTTCAAAGTCTCAGTTTTTCTCATGGAAAAAGATTTCCGTCTTTTGACCAAGCTTCACCAAGACACTTCCTCTTACACCTTGGGATAACCCTGAGTGGTTCTGTGCTCCCATTTGTGTGCTCTACCACGATACTGATCAATCAATAGACATGATTTTTTTTTTTTTTGCAAAGAGATATTTACTGAGAAGGTACAGTAAGAAGAGAAGTTACAAAACCATACCCTAAACCAAGGACATACTCCTCCCCTGTATACATACAATGCTTGGGGAGAACAGATTTGAATTTAATGTAGTTGGTACAAAACATTCTCCCTTCCTTCTCATTCAGTACACTATATCCCCATTCTACAATTATAAGGTCCTTAGGAAGAATGGATTAGAACTTGAATCATGAAGGTAGAGAGATATATGTATATCTGAGGGATGGCCTTAGTAATCTTTTTCCCCTATCAATCTCGGTTTTTGCTTAAAAAAGACAAACAGAATTAGGTTGCATAGTCCATGTCTTTATTCTTCTCAAAGTGGGCAGTCATGCATTACATGGGAGCTGCAGTCTAGAACTGGTCTCCCTAAGGGAGCCAGTTTGAACTGGGCTCATTTTGGGGTTAGTGTGCACAGTTTTAAAACTCTTCCAACAGGGGCTGATATAATTTCATCATCAATTCATTATCAGCAACTTTCCCCCTCTCCCCCCAATTTGGGCTATCTAGATAAAAGAATATTTCTCCACCAAATCTTTCTTAGCTTAGATTAAATTATTTGCAAGCTTGGCTGGGGTTTGACCAGGATAAGGAGAGTCAATGTAATCTCATTATCAGTAATGGCCTTCTGAAGAAAAACTGAACTTTGGAAGAAGGGGGCTGGGAGATGCTCTGAATCTTATTTTTCATACTCCCTTTAATAAATCTCCATTAATTTAATTTCTGGTAAATGGTGATGGCTATGGATGATTCACTCCTCTGCATTACTGTATTGGCTTCTTACAGGTCTCAGTGTTTCATCTCATGGGGAGATTGGCTGCTGGGATAGATCAAGCAGGTCCCTCAGCTGCTGTACTAGCTTCTCACTAAATTTGGCTGTTACTACTACTCACTTCAGTTGCTGGTGAATGGGATGGATAATTGTGAAGACTTCACAGGGTATGTCTAATGGAGAGGTTTTGGGATTTGGCCTTGTAATTTTGGAAGGCATGCCCTTCCCCCTCTCTCTCAGATGTTAGAAGATAATGAATTTCCTGTGAGCTATTTGTTCTTTGCTCTAGGAGGGTCTCTCCTTCCCCTAGACTTTCAGATGCCACCCAGGCAATTGAGTTCTGATAGGAAAAAAACCTGAATGGACTGGATCAACCTTGGTCCTCTGTGTAGTTTTCATGCTTAGACTGTAAGCCCACCTCCCAGCCAATGGTGAGAAGGGATAGAGGTGGGTGGGAATCTTTTTCATTAAGAGTATAAATTAGGACAGGCTCCCTTTTACCTTGCCTCCCCCATTATGGAGGTGTGCCCAAATCTTGCAAGGTTTGTGAAATAAATTTACTTTGTTCCTCCTAAAGATGTCTCTCCTATTATTTAAAAATTCTGTCCCATACACTGGTTAGACATCATGGCTTTGATGGATCTCCAAGTTCCACCAGTTTTCTGGGCTCTCCCATCTCGTTCATTTAATATCCAGAAAGAACAAGTGCAAAAGAAACAGAGGTATCATACGTTCATGATAGCAGAGTGGGAGAGAGGGCTGCTGCTGTCCCTCCCCTCATCTGCAAGTTCACATCAGATCTTGCCTTGCTTACTGCTAGAAATACAATGGTGGGGCATAGCAATCCTTTTCTATATAAACTCATTTGTGCTATAGTGATACTGAGTCATCAGTTCCTCCACTGCTATAAGAACTAGAAGATTCCTTGTCACCACACGGCACCATAAACTCAGTCACTGATGGCCAGAAGTAGGCTCACTGAATCTCTCCATATTGGATTAGTAACAGACAGGGAATATCTTACATGTTCTATGTAACTTAGCAGGAAGGGCAAATCTAAGCATGCTCAAAGGACCGAGACTTATTTGGCAAATCCCTTCATTAAGAAAAAAATATGGATGTGGGCTTACCTCGGGCAGCAGCGAACCAGCTGCTAAAGAAGGTAGCAGTTGTCCAAGTGAGAATTTTATGTTCACAAGATGTTAGAAAACATGTGAAACACAGCTGTGGGGATCACAGGACTCCCTAGGGAGGGTCAGACCCTGAGGAGGGCCAACACGATGGCTCCTTAATATGGCTGTGGGGATCACAGGACTCCCTAGGCAGGGTCAGGAAGTAGGTTTCAGATGTATTTCCATGTGTCATTGCTTTCTTGGTTACATAACCTTAGGAAGATCCATGTGCTAGCCCACTCTCACCCAAAGAACTCAGAAACAGAGTGGGCAGAGGAAGGCATTTCATTACGCTTCTTGTGAGAAAGCATGTGCAGTGCTCACTAGGAACACCCACACCAATACAGAAGCAGGAGTGAGGTTAACCAGTTCTACCCTCCTTATCTGAGACTTGTATATACGTATATGTGTAGGTATATGTGTATATGTATGTAAACAAACGTACATATACCTATATTGTGTTTGTGTATACTTATGTTAGAAAAATAACTTCTTCTGTCTGAATGATGTTAAATTATGAATTGAACTTTTAAAAGAATGTGATAAAAAAGATATTTGAAAACTTAAATATTTAGAGGAGTATATTCTATTTTAAAAGATAATGACAATAACATTTATGATAATAAAGAGTGCATTTTCTTCCCCAATTGAGAAATGGTCAAAGGATATGAACAGGCAGTTTTCAGAGGAAGAAATTAAAAACATCTATAGGCATATGAAAAAATGCTCTAAATCACTACTGATTAGAGAAATGCAAATCAAAACAACTTGTAGGTACCACATCTCTCCTGTCAGATTGGCTAACATGACAAAACAGGAAAATGATAAATGCTGGGGAGGATGTGGGAAAATTGGAACATTGTTACATTGCTGGTGGAGTGGTGAAATGATCCAGCCATTCTTGAGAGCAATTTGGAACTATTTTGACCCTTTGACCCAGCAATACCACTTCTAGGGTGGTATCCCAAAGAGATCACACAAGTGGGAAAAGGACCCATACATACAAAAATATTTATAGCGGCTCTTTTTGTAGTAGCTAAGAATTGGAAATGAAGGGGATGCCCATCAATTGGGGAATGGATGAACAAGTTGTGGTATATGAAGGTAATGGAATACTATTGTGCTATAAGAAATGGGGATGATACAGACTTCATAACAACCTGGAAAAACCTACATGATATAATGCTGAGTGAGCAGAGCAGAACCAGGAGAATATTATACACAACCACAGATATATGGATTCTGTGAGGACTAACCCTGATAGACTTTGCTCTTCTCAGCAACACAAGGTGCAA
>CM053623.1:415784826-415806141 GCA_028646595.1 Phalanger gymnotis
TTTCCATTCCTTCGGTTCTGTTTTATAATATCTTGATTTCTCATCAAGTCACCAGCTTCCCCTTGCTCCAATCTAATTTTTAAGGTAGTATTTTCTTCAGTGGTATTTTTGACCTCCTTTTCCATTTGGCTAATTCTGCCTTTCAAGGCATTCTTCTCCTCATTGGCTTTTTGGAGCTCTTTTGCCATTTGGGTTAGTTTATTTTTTAAAGTGTTATTTTCTTCAGTATTTTTTTGGGTCTCCTTTAGCAAGTCATTGACTTGTTTTTCATGGTTTTCTTATATCACTCTCTTTTCTTTTTCCAATTTTTCCTCTATTTCTCTTACTTGCTTTTCCAAATGGTTTTTGAGCTCTTCCATGGCCCTGAGACCAGTTCATGTTTTTCTTGGAGGCTTTTGATGTAGGCTCTTTGACTTTGTTGACTTCTTCTGGCTGTATGTTTTGGTCTCCTTTGTCACCAAAGAAAGATTCCAAAGTCTGAGTCCGCATCTGAGTGCATTTTCACTGCTTGGCCATGTTCCCAGCCAACTTACTTGACCCTTGAGTTTTTCGTTGGGTTGTGACTGCTCGTAGAGTAGAGAGTGCTTTGTCCTAAGCTTGAGGGGCTGTGCTGTTGTTTTCAGAGCTATTTTTATACAGCAAGCTCTGCCACACCAGGACTCCTCCTCCCCTAAGAACCTCCAGTATGGACCACGACTCAGATCTTAAGCAGGCTCTGCACTCCTGCTCTGATCTGCCACTTAATTCCTCCCACCAGGTGGGCCTGGGGCAGGAAGTAACTGCAGCTGTAGTTCTGTCCTCAGAGCTGCCCCACCTCTGCTGCACCCCCCGGGGCAGTGGCCAAACCATAAACTCCTTTCACTCTGTACCCACAGCTTTTCCCACTAACCCTTTTCTGTTGTCTTTGGTATTTGTGGGTTGAGAAGTCTAGTAACTGCCACAGCTCCCTGATTCCGAGCGCTAGGGCCTGTTACACACGGCTCCTGGTCTGGTTGGTCTGAGCGTGACTCATGCTGGGCTCTGCTCTGCTCCCAGCTCCATGTGATAGACCTTACCCAGTGACCATCCAGGCTTTCCTGGGTTCAAGCCCTGCTTCCCTCTTCTATTTTGTGGGTTCTGCAGTTCTAGAATTTGTTCAGAGCCATGTTTGGAGGGCCCTGGGGGTAGCTTTAGGTGAGTCCCTGCTTTCCAGCTGCCATCTTGGCCACCTCTTTCACTTTTAGACAAGCCTACCAGGAAGATAAACTTGAGAGAAATTAAGCAACTAAACAGAATGTGAGAAAAATTAAATATTTCAAACATTTGACAATTATAAAAAAAGCTAGTATGGCTATTTTTAAGTATTACATATCACCTTTATAAAATTGATTACATTCACAAATAAATACTAAAGGGAATATATTTATCATTCATCACAGAGCATAATATAATAAAATATTTAATCAATAAGGGAAATATGAACAAAAGACTCATTATAAAATGGAGATTTACATTAAATCCATTTTGTTGTAATAAATTTTGACTTTAATGAACTTCAATGAACAATTAACTTCAATGAATAGGTGTCAAAATATATAGATGACAGAATATAAAAAAAGAAAACAGGAATAATAAGCATCTAAAAAGGAACAAAGAGAAAAATCTGAGAGATTAAACATAATTACCCATGCACATGAAAACACTCAATATTACTGATTGCTGATTCCACCTGTGAAAGATATGTCAGTTGACTTAAATATATTACAAGCCACTTATCTTTATTTTATGAGATCTTTAAAAATTTTCTTCATTAAATATATATATACACATATATGCATATATATATATCATGAAATTGTTGCTATTATTTTCAACCTCTTTCACTGATCTATTTTTAACCAGTAATTTTCGATAATCAATGTTTCATAGTATAATTTGAGATAGAGTACAAGTCCCTTTTTCTCCTTTTTGCTTTTTTATAATTTCATTATATTCTTTATGTTTTGTTCTTCCACATCAATTTTGTTATTCTTTTTTCTAATTCCATAAATTATTCTGGCAGTATTTTCATCAGCCCACTTTGAAATTCACACATGAATTTGGGAAGTGTTGGTTATTTCATTAACTCAGCTAGTATGATATTGTGGGTAGAGGGCGGAGCTTATTAGGAAGATCTGGAGTTCAAGCCTTCCTCTGATCCAAACTGTATGACTTTGATAAAGTCACTTAACTTTTGTGAACCTTAATTTCCTCATCTGTATTAAGAAAAAGTTGGATTCAATAATATTTAAGGTCTTTTCCAGCTATGAATCTATGATCCTATGAAGAAACTTGAGTATCTCCATAATTATACGGCCAACAACAAAAAGAGTTCTTCTGTTACTGCCATACAAATAGATGAACCATTTAGTTTTTTCCTTGTTTGTGTGCTGATTTCAAATATTGTTTCAGATATTCTCTATTGTCATAGAAACCACGGTTTTATATTATTAAAAATAATTTTCACTAAAGAAAATATTGCTTGTTCAAGTCACCTAACATGTGTCTTCTGATGATTTCTTTTGTATTTTGCCCGTGGAATGTCTTTCTTCAATATCCAATAGTAGTGAGCCACTATCTTTTGAAACCACCATTCCTGGTACTGTTTTTCCATTATAGTGATTTCTCTCTAGAATAATTAACCATGCCTATTAATGAAAGTATGCATGTTTTAGGGGAAGAAAGTAAAATGTGGATCTAAGAGGCAGGTCTTGAGGGACATGTTGCATCTTATAACTTCAAGGGTCTGATAAAATTCTTGGTGATATTCAGTTTTGTAGCTTCCCAAGACATTTTGTCTAACTTCAAAAAATTATTTCTGTGCAACTCCTTAAACTTCATTCAATTCTTATTTGAATGTTTGTCATTCATCATCCTGATTCCCAATGAGAAAGTGAGTAAAATAAAAAAAAAACCTTAGAGACATGTATAGTTTCATAACAAATTTTTCCCATTCCCTGTGTCCTTAAAAACAGTCTCATTCTTTATTCTGAGTCCTTCACTTCTGTATCAGGAGGACAGTAGTGTATTTTATCATTAGTCCTCTGGAATTCTGGTTGGTCACTACAGTTAAGTGCACAGTGCTCAGAACATAGTAGTATTCCATCACATTCATCCCATCTCATGTCCATACATTTCCCAATTTATGGATACTTTTTCAGATTCCCATCCTTGGCCATCACAAAATACTTTTGAACATCCTTAGAATGCTTCATTTAGGAGTAATCCTTCCCTTAATCTACCTTTCCTCTATTTCTCTCTCCCTCTTCTTCCTTTTCCCTCATATTTCCCTGTAGAGTAAAATATATTTCTGTATCCAGCTGTATTTATATATTTTTCCTCTTTAGACCAGCTCAGATGAGAGTGAGATTCAAATGTCAGTTGCCCTACCCCTTCCTCCTTGCTTGTATAGATGTCTACTTTTGCACCCTTATTATGTGAGATAATTTTCTCTGGCCTTCTTTTCCCTTCCTGTTTGGGAAACCAAGTGGGTATAGGGGCATTAACAATTATAATAATCATCATTAGCATCTACATATTACCTTAAGTTTTGTAAAGCTCTGTCATATGTTATCTCAATTAATCCTAACAATAACTCTGTGAGGTAGGTGCTATTTTTATCCCCATTTTGTAGTTGAGGAAACAGATGGAGGTTAATTGACTTTCCCAATGTCACACAGCTGGTATCTACCTGGAATAGAAGTTTAGTATAAGTATGTGAAAATATTCCTAAAGTAGTATGTAGCAAGAAAGTGTATATTAAGGAAAGACAAATCAGGGTGAAATCTATTGTCTTCCAAGGTAAGAAGCATTCTTTAATGTTATGACATTTAAGCCAAAATTAGCTATAACTGACAATCCATTCCTTTGTCTTGTTAGAAAATGTCTTGGAGACTGTAATTTGGAATTTGTTGCCTTTCTTGCTCTTATACATCCAGAGGTTGTTATTGATGCAACACTTAGCACAGTATCAGCAGGACTTGCAGATTGCCCAGACAACTGAGGTCCTTGATGAAGATTATGACTTTAAGGTAATAAAGCTAGAGTCCAACACCAGAGGCCCAGTTTTACAGATAACTATTCTGTGATGTCTGTGGTGCAGTTTGCTACTTTATCACACAACTGAGCAAAACATGTTCTTAATCTTTGAGGAAATGAATGGACTTTGGAGTGAATGGCAGTTTAAAAATAAAATTTGTATTTTAGACTTCTGTATTTAGCTGTTTGGGACCACAATTACACTCCCCCTTTAGTTGAGTCCCCTTTCCTCTTCCATAAAACTGCTGTGTTACTATCCCAATATTGAGCACAGAATCTTGTTTGTGACTGTCATTCTCTTTCTCTTCTTATTTAGATAAGATTTTATTTCAAATATCTGAAAAAAGAGGTAGAATAATACCGAGGAAGGAATAATTATAAGGAAAACAAAATTTCTGAGCCTGAAGGTAGGATTGAAAAGGAGTGAAGGTTGAGAAAGCAAAGTTAAGACAAACATCTTTGAAGATAGCTTAGATTATCTTTTAGGCAATTGGGGAATGGCTGAATAAATTGTGACATATCAAAATGATCCATTTTAGTTCCTGTGATCTCGATTATCTCTTATTTAGTCATAAGTTCTTCCCCTATCCATAGGTTTCACAGGTAAAATTTTCAATGCTCCCCTAATTTGCTTACATCACCCTTTATGTCTAAATTATGTGCCCATTTTGACCGTATCCTGTTGTATGGTATATGACATTGATCTATGCCTATTTTCTGCCAAACTGTTTTCCAGTTTTCCCTGCAATTTTTGTCAAATAATGAGTTCTTGCCCCCCTAATTTGGATCTTTGGGTTTTTCTTATGCGAGATTATTATGGTCTTTTACTACTGTGTATTGTGTAGCTAATCTATTCCATTCATCACCACTGTATTTCTTGGTCAATATTGGACTGTTTTAAGGATTACCACTTGGTAATATAGCTTGAAATCTGGTCCTATGAGGCCACTTTCCTTCATATTTTTTCATTGATTCTCTTGATATTCTTGAGTTTTTTTTCTTCCTGATGAATTATGTTATTTTTTTTAGCTCTATAAAATAGTTCTTTGGCTATTTAATTGGTATGGCACTGAATAGGTAAATTAATTTAGGTAGAATCATCATTTTCATTATATTGGCTCAGCCTACCCATGAGCAATGAATATTTCTCCAGTTGTTTAGATCTGTATTTATCTGTGTGAAGACTTTTAAAATTATGTTCATATAGTTTCTGGGTTTCTCTTGGCAGATAGACTCCCAAGTATTTTATATTGTTTACAGTTATGTTAAATGAAATTTCTCTATCTTTTCCTGCTAGGTTTTGTTGGTAACATATAGATATGCTAATGATTTATGTGGGCTGATGTTATATTCTACAATTCTGCTGTTATTAATTGGAAAGCAGAAAGCTGCAAATTTTTTTTATCCTAATGTCTCTTATAAAGGCCTCATTTTTCAAATACGTAGAGAACTGAGTCAAATTTATAAAAATACAAGTCATTCTCCAATTGATAAATGGTCAAAAGATATAAATAGACAGCTTTCAGAAGATTAAATCAAAGTTCTCTATAGTCATATGAAAAAGTACCCCAAATCACGATTGATTAGAGAAATGCAACTCTGAGGTACCACTTTATACCTATCAGATTGTCTAATAAGACAGGAAATAAGAATGTTAAATGTTGGAGGGAATGTGTGAATATTGGCACACTGATGTATCATTGGTAGAGTTGTGCATTGATCCAACCATTCAAAAAAACAGTTTGGAGCTATGCACAAAGGACTCTAAAACTGTGCATGTGCTTTGATCTAGCAATACCACTACTAGGTCTATATTCTAAAAAGATAAAAAAGAGCAAAGGACTGACATATACAAAAATATTTATAGTAGCTGTTTTTGTGGAGGCAAAGAATTGGAAATTGAGGAGCTGTCCTTCAATTCGAGAATAGCTGAACAAGTTGCATATTTTTCCCTGTTTCTGCTATTCCATTCACAAATAAAGTGGCAGTACTTCATATCCTCAATCTGTGATGCTACTAAAAAGCAATGATTTTTAAGAGCTGCACAGATGCTAAGAATCCTTTTCCTGTTTTGTCTTCCTTAAGAGATTTGGAAATTAAAGGGATGTCCTTCAGTTCAAGAATGGCTGAACAAGCTGTGGTAAATGATTGTAATGGAATACTATTGTGCCATGACAAAAATGACAAGAAATGACAAGCAGGATGATTTCAGAAAAACCTGGGAAGAACTAAATGAACCTATGCAAAGTTAAGTGAGCAGACCTGAGAACATTCACACAGTAACAGCAATATTGTATTACAAAGAATCTTGAATGACTTAGCTATTGTCAGCACTGTCATCCACTAATCATCCAAGACAATGTCAAAGGAGTCATGATGAAAAATGCTATCCATCTCCAGAGAAAGAATTAATGGAGTCTGAATGCAAATTAGAGCATGCTGTTTTTTACTTTCCTTATTTTTACTTTTTTTTGTCTATGTCTTCTTTTACAACAAGACTAATCTGTTTTGCATGATTGCGCATGTATTACCTATATCAAATTGCTTACCATCTCGAGGAGAGCAGAGGGAAAGAAGGAAAGAATTTGGAACTTAAAATTAAAAAGAAGAATGTTAAAATTATCTTTACATGTTATTGGGAAAAACATAAGATATAAAAAATAAAGCTGTTAATTGTTGCAACTAGGTTTTTTTTAGCTGCTTCTCTAGGGTTCTCTAAGTATTCAAATATATAATTTACAAAGAATGATAGTTTTATTTCCTCACTGCCTATTCTTATGGCTTCAATTTCTTTTTCTTGTATTATTGCTTGAGCTAGATTTTCTAGTAAAATATTGCCTAATTTTGGTAATAATAGACATCTTTTCTTCACCCTTGATCTTACTGGGAAGGCTTATAGTTTTTCAGATACAGATTACAGATAATACTTGTTCTTGATTTTAGATAGATATTAACCATTTTAAGAAAGACTCCATTTATTCCTATGCTTTCTAATGTTTTTAAATAGGAATGGATGTTGTAGTTTCCAAAACCTTTTTCTACATCTGTTGATACAATTACATGATTTTTGTTATTGATGTGGTCAATTATGGTAATAGCTTTCCTAATATTGGACCAGCCCTGCATTTCTGGTAAAAATCTGGCTTAGTCATAGTGTGTGATCTTTGTGATATATTGCTATAATCTCCTTACTAGCATTTTATTTAAAATGTTTTGCATCAATATTTATTAGAGAAATTGGTCTATAGTTTTCTTTCTCTCTTTTTGGTCTCCCTGATTTAGGTTTCAAAACCATATTTGTGTCATAGAAAAAATTTGGTAGGACTCATTTACCTATTATTTGAAATAGTTTCATAGCTTTGGGATTTATTATTCTTTTTTTCAGATTAATTATTTAAATGTTTCACAGAAGTCACTTGTAAATCCTCCTGGTCCTAGGGATTTTTATATAGGTAGTTTATTTTTGGCTTGTTTAATTTCATTTTCTAAGATAGGATTAGTTAAATATTCTCTTTCCTCTTCTGCTAATCTGATCGATTTATATATTGGTAAATATTCATCCATTTCACTTAGATTAATATTCATCCATTTCACTTACATCATCAATTTTATTATCATAAGTTTGGCCAAAATAGCTCCTAATAATTGCTTTGATTTCATCTTCATTGGTGCATTGTCTGGGATATTCTAATCTGATTTTTCTTATTAGCAGCTTGGATATGTGAGTTTATTGCTATTCATTGGTTGTGATGGTTTTTGTGTAGCTAGCTTTTTGTAGAAAGGAAGCCAACCTTTAAATATAGCTTGGGGAACTAATTTCCTATTAAGGAATAGCTTCTAGGAAAGTGGCTTAAGCCTAAAAATCATTTCCCTCATACTCAAAATATTTAGATGGGCAAATAGATATAATACTACTCTAACGTCTTGAGGAGAAAATATGGAAGCCCACATAAACAGGACAATTTTGGAAATGACATATAGAATTTCTTTTACTCTTCTGTAAAGTAAGTGGAATGAAATGAAGATTCATGGTTTCATTTATTTGATTTTATTTTTATTTTGGTGTTTTGCTGTGTGTATGTGTGTGTGTGTGTGTGTGTGTGTGTGTGTGTGTGTGTATGTGTGTGTAAGAGCTCTTTCTGGTGGGGCGTGATTTAAATTCAGAAAGATTCCCTGCCTCCCCTGCAATAGCAGGCTGGATGGTCACTTGTTGGGGATTTTGTAAAGAAGATTTCTACTTCATGCATGTTGGACTAAATGAATTCTGAATTCTCTTTTGGATTCAAAATTCAAATACCATTGGTAACTTCTCAGGCCCAGGAGATATGTTAGGCAGTATAAAGAATGGAGCATTTGAAGTTCTCAATTTGATTTGGTTTATCAGGTTTAGTTTGGTTCAGAATGAACATAGCGTGTTTTACTAAACTTGGCATAGGCATATGTATTAGGAAGGCCGAATTTATGATCTCAAAAAGGATCATATATATATCTGAATGGTTCGAAATCGTTGGGTATATAGAATTCTCTAAGTAGATAGCATCAAAACATTTATTTAGGCCCCGCAGTGACAGATTCATGAACCAGCCTCCCTATTCCAATATTGTGATCACAAGCCTCCAGGCCCAATAAGCCCACCTCACATGAGTAGCCAGGAGGCCACAGAAAAGCATGATGGTATAAATCATTTTCACTGGCCTCAAGTCCTTGCTCGAACTCCTGGGTCCACACACGGGTCGACTTTGCTTTGGCTTCAGCTGTAGCGGTCTCTTAGCTCTCCTCTCCTCATAGCTGAGCCTCTGGTGTTCTCAAGCTCCACCTCAAAGACCAGAGACCAATTGGTTCCTGAGTTGGCCACTCTTAAGTCATCAATCTACACCCACACAGATTTCACACCTGATAGGGCTTTGGGCCTGGGGCTTAGCACTTAACAGCTGAAAGTACTTTCAAGGTAAACAAAAGCCAAACTCCTCAAGGGCACCCTTAAACTAAGTGCTGAAGAGCCCTATGGACACAGCATACCTCAGAGATGTGGTTGTGGTTCCAGACCATGGCAAAGAAGCAAATATGGCAAAAAAGTGAGTCACAAGAATTTTTTTTCCCAGTAGATATAAAAGTTACATTTATACTATACCATAGTTTATCAAGAGTGCAATCAACAATATTATGTCTAAAAAGATTTACACACCTTAAGTAAAAATATTTTATTGCTAAAAAATTGCTAACCATTATGTGAGCCTCCAGCAAGTCATAATCTTTTTGCTGGTGGAGTTTCTTGCCTTGATGTTGATGGCTGCTGAATAATTAGGGTGGTGGTTGCTGAAGGTCAGGTAGCTGTGGCAATTCCTTAAAATAAGACAACAATGAAGTTTGCCCCATGGATTGATATTTTCACTTGAACACTTAGAGGCCATTTTAGGGTTATTAATTGTGCTAATTTCTATATTGTGTGTTGACATTGTAGACTGCAAGGATTATGAGCCTAGTTTTCATATGTAATACAGCTTGTTGCAACTATGTGGAATATATTGATCCAGATCAAAATTTAAGACATGCCATTGCAGGATGATATTTACTGGTCTGTCTATGTCACTATCAATTTTTATTTTTTAATCCTGGATATACATGAACCAAGAAAAAATAAATGGAACCCCTGAGAGTTGAGAATTTTTTTATACCTGTTGGTGTGGAATTTTTTAATCCTTGATGCAATTTAATGACCCCATCTAGGTTTGGTCATAGATTCTCAAGGGGTTAAATCCCAAATGCCATTGACCCCAATATAAATATGGTACTGCCACACTCAGATAGTTCCTTGGCATCTAAACACATCATCTCCCTCTACCAAAGGTATCTCTGTTTTCTTTAATATTGTTGTCAAAGCATATGGATCTTTTTTTCTTTTTTGTTTTTGGTGGTATAGTTATACAAGGTTTGTTTCAGGTAAGCATGTCTATTCCTCCTATCATGTGAGCATTCATAGTTATTTTGAATTTCCTTAGGTCTTTAATTCATCTGATGTTTAATAGAGAAAGATTTGTTTCTTCATATAAGAGATGTGAGTATGTATACACTGAGTGCTATTATAATGTCACATCTTAGTAAATAAATTCAGTTCATATGATCATAGAGTTAGGATTAATAGGGTCTTTAGAAATGATCTCATCACCTTATTTTACAGATGTGGAAATTGAGGTCTAGAAATGTTAAGTGATTCGCCCAAGATCACAGAGGTATTAAGAGTATCTGGGGTTCAAACCCAGGTCCCCTGACTGCAAATCCAGTGCATTTTCTTCTGGTCTAATCAAACATCCTAAAATGTTGCAACAAAAAATGTCTGATTAGAAATGATTAGCTAATAACATAGATCTCTCTCTCTCTCTCTCTCTCTCTCTCTCTCTCTCTCTCTCTCTCTCTCTCTTTCTCTCTCTCTCTCTTTCTCTCTTCCTGTGTCTCTTTCTCTCTCTGTGTGTGTTTGGAAGAGTATCTTTTTTACTCTTGCCACAGACTGAAACTTTGGAGTGAATAAAGGAGTTATACTGATGCAATGGTTGATATTTTAATAAGAAGAATTCTGAACATGCAAAGGGTTCTATTAGTAGGAAGCAGTATAATATGATGGAAAGAGCCCTGGCTTGAGTCTGACAATCTGAGTTCAAGTGTTCCCCTCCAACATTACCTATGTCACCTTGGGTGAATAAGTCAGGCGAGCTCTCCAAACCTATGTGTTCTCATCTGTTACACGGAGAGTAGAAAACAGACAGTCTGACATCTCTTCTAGCTCTAGATTCTGATCCTGGGGACCTCAAAGGCCACCTAGTCCAACTCTTTAATTTGAGGGATGAGAAAACTGAGGCTGAAGGAGATAAGTGATTTACTTGCCCAACAGATAGTGATGAACATTTTATATCAAATTTCTAATTTCAATAAGACTCAGAGTCTGAACTGATTAGCCAGAAGAAAAGCCTGATCCTAACAGTCTCTTTTTTCTCTGAGTGACTCAGAAAATGTCTCTATCTTATGTGAACAAGCCCAGATGGAGCATTCCTTCCTCTGTCCATGGCCATTAAGAATGAGACCTTTAGCCCCTAGGAATTATCTTGAATCATGTGACTTTTTATTATGTTAATATTTTATCGGCATCTACTATGTTATGGAATGTTAATGGCAAATTAAACACAGATCCTGGGTTGTAATTTCAATGGACATTTTGTCAACTATCCTGACTTATTGTATTTACAACCTATTCAATTAAGGAAAATCCTCTTCTTTTGTCATGGTTAAACATACCTGGGAATCATAAAAGTGAAGTAACACAGGTTTGCTGAGTCTGCTAAAAGAATCTATACAAGCTTTTTCATTTCTTTGTTCTGACAGTCAGAACTTATGCTCTGACTCCTTGTATGTACAAGTAAGCTAGCTCCCTAGCTTAAGGGAATAAACAATATGGATTTTTCTATTACCTAGTCTGTTTGCCTCTTTTCACCAAACTTTCAGGTCAACAATAGTAAATAACAAAGGGAGGATTTGAACCCAGGTCCTCAAACTCCCAAACCTGAGCTCTTGCCACAATATCACACTGCATGCCATTAATTCAAGCCTTTTCATTTTCAGAATTCTTCTTACTAACATATTAACCAATATATTGGTTTAATTTCTTTATTCACCCCAAAGTTTCAGTTTGACATAGGAGAAAAAAGTATTCTACAAAATACCCACAAACACATAACATATACATACAAGGAGACAAACACCCATGTTATGAACTAACCATCTCCCAGACACTTACTGATTCAATGTAGTAAAGAGGCAATTGGTCTTGGAATAGGGACACCTAATACCTGTTAGCTGTGCGACAATTTTCAAGTCACTTAACCTCAGTTTCCTCAACTCTAAAATGGGGATAATAATATCTGTAATCACCTACCTCACTGACTTTTCATGAAGAAATCACTCCAAAATGTAAAGATCTGCATAAGTGTGAGTTCTTAGTATTATTATGGTGTGATTATAGTAATTCTAAATAACCATCTGAGGAAATATAGTTTTGCTCAGTATCTCACTGAACTTTCCTCCATATTAGTTATTTATATCAAGAAGAGATAATTATGGATACCAAGTTCTCTTCTGTTGCTCATCTACCATGTTGTTCCCCCCTTCTCTTTCTCCCTCATTTTTCTCCTCCTTCAATTTTTCTCTTACAAGGTTATTCCCTTTACTTTCTCATCCTTTTCCTCTTCCTCCTCTGGCTGTGACTTGGACCACCCAAAGCATCCATGGACATTGCCACTGATGGTTTCTATAGTTAAAGAGGCTGCTTATTCAGAGCTAGCAACTAATCTACAACATTACTCTATGCAGTTAGATCAAATTCCACTACTTAAAACGGTCAAATCATTTTGTATTTAAATACAGATAAAATTATAAAATCATAGAATTTCTCTGATGTTTAGGAGCATCCACATGGATTCTCTCTCTGAAAGTGAAAATCTCAAGCTGCATTTCTGCCCCATCCTGTCCTTTCCATATTGTGAGATTTGTATCCATGTCTTCCCAAAAATTCTCCATTAAAGGTTTACGGAGTACTCTGGGGACCTTCCTATGGGTGTTTTTCTGTATTTCATGAATAGCAGTGCATGATTTCGACTATAATACTACTAATATTAATAGCTAATATTTATATAGTGCTTTAAGGTATAGAAAAAGCTGTACGTAGTTTATCTCATTTGACCTTCACAACTACCCTGTGAAGTAGTGTTATTATTTCCATTTTATGGCTAAAGAAAGTGAGTCTGGAAGAAGCTTAGTGGCCTGCCCAGGGTCATCCAATTAGTAGGCATCTGAGGATGGAGTCAAGGTTGTTCACCCTCACTTAGCTACAGGACTAGCCCACCTTTTTTTTCTTCTTCTGGTTATACATTTCTTTGACAATGCTTTTACATTGCTTTTGACACCAGTCATTCTTGATAATGTGTTACACCTTATTTACTCTCACCATACATCTTTCCATCATTCCATTGTCCCTTCAGTTGGGATTCTTCTGAGGTGGTCACCCCTTACAAAACTTGAGTTGTTAATATAACGGACCAATGTGGAGGTCATTTATTGTAATCTCAATCAGGGGTCCCCTCTTTGAAATCTCTGAGAAGTGATCATCAACTTTTTGCTTGAGCATTTCCAATGAAAGGGCAGAGGACAGTGGGATTCCATCTTTCTTCACAATGGACATTATACTTCTATTAATATATCTGAAATTCTTTCTGTCCTTTTACATAAGGGTCTATTAATCATTCTTCCCTCCTCTCTGCCTTGTAGAATCCTTATAGGAGTGTTTTCTACTCCATGAGTTTTGTCTTGATTTGTTCAACTTCTTAGCACTTTCTCTTTTGAAATTACTTGTTTATTTGTATGTGTTTGCCTGTGTACAAGTTGTAGAATATAAGCCACAAGACATTGGAGATTGTTTCTTTTTTTGTCTTCAGATCTCTATCACCTAAGAGTGTGTCTGAGATTTAGAAACCTAAGAGCTGAGGAGGATAAGATAATTCTGTGTATAGGAGACAGTTTGTGCAAATGCCTGGAGGAAGGAGACAGAATATCAGGGGCAGGCAGGAGTGTGCTGGGGCAAGCTCTATGCTACTTGCCAGAATAGGTTGTTAAATTTTCATTGTTAACCGTTATACCTCAAAAATCTAAACAAATGCTAGAAATCAGGGCTTGATTTATTTGTTGTTGATTGTCTAGCCTTAAGAAAGTGATAGAGAAAATGTTAATAATTCAGATTAACATTGACATGTACTTTTCCCCTTCCTGAATTCCAGTTGTTAAACATTTACCAATCCACTCCTTAGTGCAAAGAATCGGTAGGATTCCAGTTTGCCTAGAATATAGACTATATGAAAGAAAACAAACTGGAATAAGGCTGAAAATGTAGATAGAACTTGATAAAGGAAGACCCTAAATGATAGCCTCAGGATTCTGTATTTTTTCCTGGAGACAACAGGGAATCACTGAAGGCTTGTCAGTAGGGGATTGATGTGGTCAGGTTTGTGCTATTGGAAGATAATTTTAGAATTTTAGTAGCTGGGTAGAGGCTGAATCGTAGGGGAAAGGGACCAGGAGCAGTGAGACCAATTAAGATGATATGTTAATAGTTACTGTGTGAGGTTCCCTGGGCAGCAGCTCTTGAAGAAGAGAGTCTGGCACAGTAGCAAGAGGACTGGGGGCAGAGGGGCCTGGGCTTAAATCCTGACCCTGCCACTTCCTAACAGTATGACCTTAAGCAAGGGCTCAGTTTTCTCATCTGAAAAAGGAAGGGATTGGACTTCGTTATTTTTTTCCATGTTTTTTTCCCATGTGTTCCATGCTTTCCCTGTTTTGTGGGTTATTTTTTTTCATTCATCATAATGTGATGGTGAATCGAGGACTGAATAAATGCTTTCTTAAATTTAAAATTTTTTTGAGTAAATGCTTATATGATTTCTCTTCCATAACTCCCTCTCAGGTGGGAGTGTCATAATGTACTTCAGAGCAACATATTTTGAAAACTCTTGATGTTGAGAATTGTGGCAAACACTTTGCTTACAGTTACGTATTTAATGATTTAAATGAGTAAGAACATGGTTTTGTAGGAAATAGAGGTTGAATGGAACTTAGAGGTAGTATAGTTCAGTGGAAAGAACAATGACTGTACAGATGAGAAAACTGGGTCAAACAGGGTTAAGTGACTTGCCTAGAGTCACACAGCTAAGTAAGTGTCTGAGGATGGATTTGAAGTCAGGAAGAGACACTCTATCCACTGTGCCACTTAGCTGCTTGACTCTCTAGTTAAAGGATATAAATTCATAATCCTGACTCTGGCACTATGTATTTGACCTTGGGCAAGTCACATACCTTTATGTTCTCTAATCTGTGAAAGGAAGAGGTTGGGCTGGATGGCTTCAGAGTTCCTTTCTAGCTAGAAATCTAAGATTCTAGAGATGACCATTTCCCACATAACAGTGTAGGTCCAGGGGGACTTGGTTGCCTTCTTTCACTAAAAGGCCACAGCTCTGAGCTAACTTGGGCTGAGTTCAGTCCTGGAGGAGTCTGCCCTCTAAAGAAAGAGGACAAGATTCCTCCTTACATTCTCTGGCTCTTTATACCCACCCCAAAATGTCAGAAAAAAAAACAAAGAAAATTCAGATAGGTTCTTAAGGACTCTCCTAAAGGGAACAAAAGAGTATTCAAAGTACAATGTAGATTTGGTATCGGAAGGCTCTTTGTCTCTGCAAACAAAAGAAATGCCTAAAAGCCAAAAAAGGGCAATCACTCTTGATTTAGGATTGACAGAATCTGCTTCTGTTTGACTCCTTCAGAATCTTAGTTCTGATGGGGTCTGTTGCTTCTGAGGTGGATATGAAAGCGATCTAGCTTTTACTATTTGGACAATTCTTTTTAGGCTTTAGGATCCACCTTGCTTCAAGATTATCAATCCCAAATTCAGTCAGTTCTACTTCCCATACTCTTTTGGGGATCTTGTACAGATGAGTGGCCAGGAGCAATGGTATGAATACATTCTGTGTCCTGGAGGTAAGTTCACTGTCAAGCTAGCCTCTTCAGATACAATTTAGCTATTAAAACCTCAGATCGTTTCTAGGGTATATTTTGTGTCTGAAGGTTTTTATATTTCATAGTCCCTGTTTTTGAGCCCCACCAGATTTCCATCTTTTGACCAAGCTTCACCAAGACATTTCCTCTTATACCTTGGGATAAACCTGAGGGGTTCTGTGCCCCCATTTTGTGTGCTCTACCACAATATCAATCAATCAGTGGACATGATTTCTTTTTTTTTGCAAAGAGATATTTACTGAGAAGGTGTAGCACGGAGAAGTTACAAAACCATACCCTAAACCAAGAGCACACTCTCCCCTTGTATACATAGGATACCTGGGGAGAATAGATTCAAGTTTAATGAAGTTGGTACAAAACATTCTCCCTTCCCTCCCATTCCATTCTCTGTATCTTGTCTCCATAATTATAAGGTCCCTGGAAAGAATGGACTTGAACTTGAATCACAAAGGTAGTGAGACATACATATGTCTGAGGGATGGCCCTAGTAATCTTTTTCTCCTGTCATTCTCAGTGTTAGGTCTAAGAATGACAAACAGAATTAGGTTGTATAGCCTATGTTTTTATTTCTCTCAAAGTGGGCAGTCATGCATTGCATGGGAGCTGCAATCTAGAACTGGGCTCTTTTAGGAGTCAGTCTGGAACTGGGCTCATTTTGCTCATAAACCCTTCCAACAGAGGCCGATATAATTTTATCATCAATTCATCTCTGGACAGAAGAAATACCTCTTCTGTTGGGAACACCCTTCCCCCCAATTTGGGCTATCTAGACAAAAGTATCTGCATCCTCTGAATCTTTCTTTTTTTAAATTTAATGTATTTAATATACCTAGTTTTCAGCACTTCTACCCTCCCCCTCCACCCCAAGATGGCATACACTCTGGTTGCCCCGCTCCCCAGCCAGCCCTCCCCTCTGTCACTCCACTCCCCCCCCTTCCCCTCCTTTCAACATAAATGTCTACGCCCCATTGCCGGTGTATCTCACCTCCCAGTTGCATGCAAAAACTTTTTTTTTGTTTTTGAACATCAGTTCTCAAAAACCTTGAGTTCCAAATTCTCTCCCCTCCTCCCTTCCCGCCCACCCTCCCCAAGAAGTCAAGCAACTCAACAAAAGCCACATGCAAAGTCCTTCCACAATACTCATGCTGTGAAAGACCAACTATACTTTGCCCCTTCCCAACCTATCCCCCCTTATTGAACTTTCTCCCTTGACCCTATCCCCCCCAAAGTGTTTGTTTTTGATTACTTCCTCCCCCATCTGCCCTCCCTTCCATCATCCCCGCTTTTATCTTCTTCCCCCTTCCTTTCTATGGGGCAAGACACCCCATTGAGTGTGTATGGTATTCCCTCCTCAGGTCAAACCTTATGAGAGCAAGATTCACTCACTCTCCCTCACCTGCCTCCTCCTCCCCTCCTACAGAAGTGCTTTTTCTTGCCATCTCTATGTGAAATAATTTACACCACTCCATCTCTCCCTCTCCCAATACATTCCTCTCTCATCTCTTAACTTGATTTGTTTTAGATATCATCCCTTCATATTCAACTCTCCCTGTGCCCTCTGTCTACATATATATATATATACACACACATATACATACATACATACACATACACACGCACACATATATATGCATACTCCCTTCAGATACCCTAATACTGAGGTCTCTTGAATCATACACATCTTTCCATGTAGGAATGTAAATAAAACAGTTCAACATTGGTAAGTCCCTTGTGATTTCTTTTTCTTGTTCTTTTTCTTGATTACCTTTTCATGCTTCTCTTGAATCTTGTGTTTGAAAGTCAAATTTTCTATTCAGCTCTGGTCCTCCAAATCTTTCTTAACTTAAAGTAAATTACTTGCAAGCTTGGGTGGCATTTGAGCAGGAAAAGGAGTCAATGCAATTCCTTTACCAATATTGTCCTTCTGAAGAAAAACTGAACTTTGGAAGAAGGGTGTTGGGGCATGCTCTGAATTTCATTTTCACATTCCTTTTAATAAATCTCCATTAATTTAATTTCTGATAAATGGTGTTGGCCTCCTCTGCATTGCTGTATTGGCTCCTTACTGGGCTCAGTGTTTCATCTCATGGGGAGATTGGCTGCTGGGATCGATCAAGCACGTCCCTCAGCTGCTGTACTAGCTTCTCACTAAATTTGGCTGTTAGTGCTACTAACTTCAGTTACTGATTAGACATTTCATGGCTTTGATGGATCCCCAGGTTCCACCAGTTTTCTCATATTTCATTCATTTAATATTCAGAAAGAAAAATGCATAAGAAACAGAGGTACCATAAGCTCATGATAGCAGGGTGGGAGATAGGGCTGCTGCTGTCCCTCCCACCATCTGCAAGTTCACATCAGATCTTGCCTGGCTTATTGCTAAAAATGAACGGGTGGGGCACAGCAATCCTTTTCTATATAAACTCATTTCTGCTATAGTGCATACTGAGTCATCAGTTCCTCCAGTGCTACAGGAACCAGAAGACTCCTTGTGACCATAGAGGACCATAGTCTCAGGCTCTGATGGCCAGAAGCAGGCTCACTAAATCTCTCCATGTTGGATTAGTAACAGGCAGGGAATATCTCACATGTTCTATGTAACTTAGCAGCAAGGGCAAATCTAAGCATGCTCAAAAGACTGAAACTTATTTGACAAATCCCTTCATTAAGAAAAAATGTGGATATGGACTGACCTTGGGCAGAAGATAATCAGTTATGAAAGTGAGAAATTTATGCTCAAGAGATGTTGGAAAATAAGGCTTGGAATATCAGGAAGAGATGACAAAACACTTTAGTGTTCATTGTGGTGAGTTGGTAAAGGGCAAGTCAAGTCAAATTGATAATCATTTATGAAATGCCTACTATGTGCCAGGTACTATGCTAAGTGCTAGAGGTACAAAAAGGCAAAAAGAGCCTTAGCTCTGAAGGAGCTCACAATCTAATGGGGACAGACAACATGCCAACAGTTATGGACAAACAAGATACATACAGGATACATGGGAGATAATCTCAGAGGGAAGACATTATGTTAAGTAGTTCTCTCCTTGGGGTTCCAGTGATGGAGGTCCTCCCTTTAACTAAGCCCAGGGTAGAGGGCAGAGGAAGAGAGGGAATAAAAGAAAGGTATTAGTAGACTTTGGATGTATTAAACTTGGGGAGATTATTAATAAGAAAGAGCAGATATTCCAAAATAAAATAATTTTGATAACATGAAATTGAAAACCTTTGTATGAAAAAAAAATCAATGAAGCTATGATAAAAAAGGAAACTTTGAATTGAGAAAAATCTTTGCATTGAATGTTTCTGATATTTAGATCTCATGTCCAAAATACATTGAGAAATAAAACAAATATATATGACCAAGTATTATTTCTTGTGGATAAATGGTAAAAGCATATGAACAAAGAGTTTCTTTTTTAAATTGTAAAGCATTAAAAACTTTATAAAAATTTGGTTCAAGTCACTAATAATAAGTGAGTTGTAAATCAAAATAACTCTGTGGGTTCATTTAACACCCAGCCAAATGACAAAGATGACAAAAAGCATACAATGTTGGTGGATCTGAGAACTGGTCAAGCCATTTGGGAAAGAAATTTGAAATTATGCTTTTAAAAAGTGACCAAAATGTCCCTATCCTTTGATGCATAGATATAGATAAGATATATGGGTTGCTTGAGATATATAGTTGAGAGAAAACTCTTTGGATATGATTAGGTTTCTGGTCAGCATAACCTAAGTCCTTATTTAGGAGTCTCTAAGTAGCAGTTAGAGGTGGTCCAGTTTCCCAGACATGCATAGCTAGGTTCAAACAATGCAATAAGGTTTTCTCAGAACTTCTACAAGTGAATAAAGTTTTCTCACAAGACAGAAATTGAATAGAAATAAAATGAACTAGCTCCAAAACTGAATCCCAAGATTGAGTCAGTGTTTTTTACTTGCCTTAATTGCCACTATTACTTGCTCCACTCTTCTCCATTCTGTCAATTTCGATTCACGAAGGAGTGGAAAAGCTACTTTCTGCCCCTCCAAAGTATCACTTATGTATATGCCAAATCCATGGTTTTTTCTTCAAATATTCATAATCAGAAGTCAGGCTTCAGATCAAACTATTTAGAGGACTCATAAAGGACTAATTTTGAGAAGGGAGATTTGTATGTCATCAATCATCAAGGTAACCAAGAAAACTTAAACATAAGCATAAACACTGTGAAACAAAAGGCCAAAGCAATATAACTTCAATATTAATTAACATCAAGTCATTTTGTATCCTAATAACCTACTCCCAATGTTTATTTAATCAGCACATTTTGAGTTGAGTCCCAGATGTCCCATGTAGTCATCCAGTCTCTGGATCTTTTCCCTTGGACATTCTGGAACAGGCCTCATTCTCGGGGCAGCTCCGAAGGGGGTTCTGCTTCTCTGGATTCAAATAACTTGTAGAGGTTCCTAGATAATTATGATAAAATCTGCAAGTAACAACACTTTATACAATTTAGTACAAGCTCTTAAATTTGGTTCTCCAAACCTGAAACTTCAGAGAATTTCAGTTTTTATATACCATTTGCTGTTTTTATCTTTATATAAACTCTCTACCTGATACAAGAATCTTAAAAAAATTCATGAATATTTTACTTGTAAAGATACTTTAAAAATGAAAAAAATCACTTTCTTTTCAATTACCAGTAAAATTTCATATGTAAAATCCTTAATCTGATTTTGAGAATTTATTACTGAAACATACTAAAAGCCTGAATTTCCACTATAGATGCATTGGAGGCCAATCACATACATAAGTATAATTCTTGGAGAAAATGGTTCAATCTTCTTGCTTTCTCAAAATTCACTATTCCACCCAATTAGAAAACTTTTACTTTACATCTTTGCCTTATTACTTTGTTTAATGCCTCCTTTTGCAGGTAGTCACGCCTATTATAAGTTAATTCCAAATGCTGATTAAAATTGTAAGACTTTTTAATACTTGAATCCTATTATAGTAACTCAGAGATGTTCAATATCAATCTATTAATTAATAGATTTAGTATTGAATTTACAGAACTTCTACTGTTCACTTGTCTTGATTACAGAAATTTGCTCTGAAAGGAAAAGGAGGGACATATTTATAACAATGTCAAAACTTATCCCTTAAAGGACAGAGACTGGTCTGACATATACCATAAAAGGGGAAAAACCCCATTAATTCTGATTGATTCCAGGCATAACTTATCTCTGATAGACAATCACATAGTCACAGGCTAGCAAAAGCTAGGCTCAGCATTAACCAGGTGGGGGAAATTTCCTGTTCAGAAAGGACCTAGCACAATGGAGAAACTGAGTCAAGAGGACCCTTCCTTAGACCATGTAAAAGTTATGCCCTCAAGGGGCAGAGCCAAGATGGCAGCTGGAAAGCAGGGACTAGCATGAGCTCCCTGCCAAGTCCCTCCAAAAACCTATAAAATAATGTCTCTGAACCAGTTCTAGAACTGCAGAACCCGCGAAATAGCAGAGAGAAGCATGGCTCCAGCCCAGGACAACCTGGATGGTCTCTGGGTGAGGTCTATCCTGCACAGAGGTGGGAGTGGAGCGGAGCAGAGCAGAGCCCAGCATGGGCAGCATGGACCAACCAGTCTAGGATCTGGGCAGAGCGTGCCCTAG
>CM053623.1:415806641-415822427 GCA_028646595.1 Phalanger gymnotis
GTAGAGCAAAGAGTACTTTGTTCCAAGCTTGAGGGGATGCACAGTTGATTTCAGAGCTATTTCTATACAGCCAGCTCTTCTACAACAGCACTCCTCCTTCCTCAAGAACCACCAACTGGGACATGATGCAAATCTCAAGCACCCTCTGCACTCCTGCTCTGATCTTCCACTTAATTCCTCCCACCATGTGGGCCTGGGGCTAGAAGTAACTGCAGCTGTAGTTATGTAGCTGTACCTCCCCCACAGCCCCTGGGGCAGTGGCTGAACCATGAACTCTATCCCCTGCAGCTTTACCCACTAACCTTGTTGTCTTTGGTGTTTGTGGGTTGAGAAGTCTGGTAACTGGCACAGCTCACTGATTCAGGGTGCTAGGGCCTGTTCTGCCTGGCTCCCTGTCTGGTTGGTCCTGCCACCACCCACGCTGAGCTCCGCTCCCCTCTGCTCCAAGTGCAATAGACCTCATCCAGCGACCATCCAGGCTGTCCTGGGCTGGATCCTTGCTTCCCTCTGCTATTTTGTGGGTTCTGCAGTTCTAGAATTTGTTCAGAGCTATTTTTATAGGCTTTTGGAGAGACATGGCGGGGAGCTCATGCAAGTCCCTGATTTCCCCATATGCTTTCTTTATAGGGGTTTTTTGTTATTATAAAATAGGCTCTTAATATTTCAGTATATATGGGTCCTTTCATTTTATTATTGGTTTTCTTGAGATACCTAAAATCAGACTTTCTGGGTCAATGGGTATGGACATTTTATTTGAACTCTTTACATCATTCCAAATTGTTTTTCCAGATGATTGGACCAATTCACAGAAATACAAATGTACATTAGTGTGTCCAACTCTTTACATTCTGTGTGCTTCTTATATAAAGAAAATTGTTGTTTTTTGCTTTCTAATGCATTCTGATATCCTCTTTCAGTTTGTGGATGAATTTATTCCATTAATATTCAGAGATATGATTATTGTTCATTTTCTTCTCCACTGAATCCTCTCATCTTTATTTTTTATATATACAAGCTATCTACAATTTGTACTACTTGTCATATTCCAATCTCAGTCTTCTCCTTTCCTCTCCCTTCCTATCCCAGATCAAGAACTTGGTCTTGTCTGCTGTACCTTATATTTTTTAAATAAGCCCTCCAAAGCTATAGTTTGCTTTTTCTTGAGGCAATATCCTCATTGTTCTCACTCTCCAGTTGAAACATTCCTCATTCGTGCCTTATGAGTCCATATCCCCACTTCACATATTGTATTTTCATCATGATAATCTTTTTTAAATAAAACATTTTCTCTGACAAGCCCAGGTAACAGTGAAGTTCATGAAGTTCCCTTCCCCAAAACCACACCCCATCTCTATGTTTTAATACATTCTCTTGCATCTGATTATAGGAAATATTAAGTTCCTCTTTCCTCATTACATTTTTCAAATTTTCCCCCTAAGAACTCTATTTTCCTTAATCTCTTCCCCTTTTTTCCCTTAGATCTCACAAACTCTTCCAGGATTTTAAATCCATACCATTCTCTCTTTTTTGGCATTCTAATTGTGGTTACAGGATAATTATTTTCTTCTGCAGTTTTATCCTGCTATTCTCCTAGTCCATAATTTTCCTAATTGCATCAGCAATTTTTCCTTCCTTACGCATTTTTTTAAATTCTAAGCATAAACACCAAAAGTAAAAGAGCATTTCCATACACATAGCAGAATTCAGAAAGAAGCTTCTATAAAGTAGAGATGAGGGGGAGGGATTGGGCATACAGAATGAAGGGCATAATTACAACCATACAGAAAATTCTTGGTGGATACATGTCCTTCCTACCCTTAGCCTCTACCTTCTGACTCTGTAGCCACCACACATGGAATATAGACATCCAGGTTTAGGACTAGGGCAGGGAAAGAGATTGGTGAGTGAGATGTAGGATAACTTGAGGAATGGATAATGTAACCATCTGTTTTTTTCTCTGTGGGGGATTACCTTGCAGGAATTTTTTCCACTCCTCTTTTGAATACTATTCTTTCATTTCATTTAGTATATTTGTGGGGGTGTAGTATTGTTTGTTCTTTGTTGCTTTTAGGTCAGGACAAAAATCTGAGTTGAGATAATCTTTCATTGGGACATTCTGCCAGAAGTTGCTATTGATTAGGTTAATTCAATAGCTATCAAGAATGGAATGACACTCAACCAATCAGGAGCATTCTGTCCATCCCTAAGAAATGTCTAAGAACAAACTTAAAATTGTCTTCCTTTTAGGCTTGTCTACTATCTCTAGATAAGGATTTCTTAACCTGGGGTATGTGAATTCTTTTTAAACATATTTAGAAAACTATATTTCAATATAATTGGTTTCATTTGTAATTCTCTCATTTTATGCATTTAAAAACATTGTCCTGATAGAGTCCATAGACCATGTCTATTGGACCATGAAACAGATCTAAAACACAAAAATGGTTAAGAATCCCTACTCCAGATAGCTTGAGATCCCTTTATTCCAGTTCTGTAAAGACATGAGTTGGTTGGTCACTTCCTAAAATTTGAAATCACTCCAAGAAGTTACCCACATGATGAAAGTTACATCTATATACCAAGAGTGATCTCAAGGGTGTCCTTGGCATTGCACAGGGGAACATGGCTATCAAGTAAGTAGTAAGAGAGAGTGAGGCTGGTGAACTTGCACAGCCCTCCCTCACTGAAATCAAAGTCAACTGTAAGTAATGTCATCATCTCCCTGTTGTCATGGTCCTCTTTGAGAATGAAGGACAAACACAACCTGTGAGTAGTCCAAGCTGGCTTACTACTTGCAAACACAGAGACTTAGAGTCTACACATGACTCTAGACCCTCACTAGTGGTTCAGGATAAGAGGCTGTTGAATTGTTTGCCTGAGCTGGCACTGGCTTTACTGATAGCCCTCTTTCCTAATGTCTGTGGGCTGATGGCTGATTTTTCAGTTCTGGGTGAGGAAAGTCACTGTAGTTTTCATTGGATTTCTTGGACCTTATTCTGGCTTTGTGTTTCTCTATTTCTGCTACTTAAACTGTCTTAGCTTGTTCTAATTTCAGATGCTCTGACAGATCTTTTCTCTCCAAATCAGTTATGTATTTATCAACCACATAGAGATATTTTCCACTTCAGAAACATTAAAGAGAATAAGTTATGATAGTTAAATTTAAATGTAATTGTTGAAATTTTCAAATACCCATTATTGTCATTTACTTATTTCAATTTTCCTAAAGTTGCAACTTGGGGAAAATTAGGTGATTTTATTATACTCAACAAAATGAATGACATTGAGAAACATAACAGATACTATGGCATTCTAATGTCTACACAAAGATTGTTTCAATTTACATACTTCATGTTCAAATTCAGTAAGCAATGGAACGACCACTCATCTGTGTCATGAGCCTGTGCTCATAGATGGTTATAGTGGCACACTTTCATTAAGATTCCACATCCTTTGACAAATTTGACCTCATTTGTGTATTTGATATTAAATAATCACTGGGTTGCAGGCATTGTCACCTGGAGTGATTTAATTTGAAATTCATCTTCACTGAAAAAAAGGGATGCATTTATGTGTGAGTTGTTAAAAAAAAGTACTACAATTTTGGTAATTACCTTATGATGACCCCTCCCCATCCTTGAGAGGATTTCTTGTTCCCTAGATCCCACAATTTGGAAAAACTGCATTAAGGAGTACATAGCAGTGGCAGTCTAAGTTTGTCTCTCTTCTTTTTCTCAAAGAACACAAGAGCCTTGAATATTATGTGAAGGGTAGAATGACTTCTCAAAAGGCTTGTGGCCAGGAATTGATGAACGGTCCAGATCAATACAAAAGTTAGGGAGCATAAAGCCATATAACCAGGATTAGTGGCCCAGATACCAAGCTGATGGAAGAATTCTTTATAGGCTTGATGTAAAGGCAAGGCCTTAGAAAATCTTGGTAATGACTAGGGAACATTGAGTCACCTGACGGCAGTAATGGGTGACTTGCCAATGAAAGGACTGTATCCCTCCAGTGATGAATGCATTAATCTGATATGATGGTGATGTTTCAGGTACTCCAGATGCCTGGTGGTTCATGCAGTCAAGCATTGTATCACTAGTGTCCATGAGCCTAAAGAGAGCCTAAAGGTGTAGGGTTAGGTCTTCTTCATGACTGACAGTCTATATCTGTGTTGGCTAGGTCTCTGAAGTGACTGGGGCTTAGAGAAGGTAAAACATTTCCATTCCTACAGGAGTGATGCAGGTTAGCTGGGGTTCCTCTCCCATTAGGCCAATCAGATAAAAATGCTGCTAGAGGGAGTGGAGCCAAGATGGTGGCTGGAAAGCAGGGACGAGCATGAGCTCCCCACCAAGTCCCTCCAAAAACCTATAAAAAGTGGCTCTGAGCCAATTCTAGAACTGCAGAACCCACAAAATAACATAGGGAAGCAGGGCTCTGCCCCTGTAATTCAAACTCCTGTGAAAATCAATGCTGAAAACAATATATTAAATAAAAATAAATAAATGATTAAGTAAGTAAATAAATAAATGAAATACTGCTAGAGACCCCTTAATTGCCTGGCAGACTCAAAGACAGTGGAGTATGAGCACCTAGTACAAATAGAAGAATGGCTTGCCCAAGTGGTAGTGGAACAAAAAATAGGTCACCCCATTTTCATTGGTGAAGTATATGCCATTCTGCTGGTGAATGTTTAACAATTAGTTCTCCAAGAAAAAAATGTATGCATAACACACTTAAGTTTAACCCGCCTTGTTGATAATTTATTTATTATTTTCTTAACCCTACACAGTCAACAAAATAATACATCAAGCCCTGATTTGTAGTATTTGCCAATTTCCAAAGTATAATTCTTCATTGTAAAATTTAACAATTCACTCTCAGGACCTCTATGAGCTGCTTCTAAGATAGCTCTCCATGCTCCACACGGAATGTGGTAAAGTGAGAAAATCACTAGATTTAGAGAAAGATCATTGTTTTTTTGAGTCCCAGCTCTGCCACTTACTCACTGTGTGACTTTGGACAGGACATTTAACCTCTCTTGTTTTCTCATCTATCAAAAAATAGAATTGGATTAGATGGCCTCTGGAAGTCCACTGTAGCTCTATACATATAACCTTATACCCTTAACTCCATGATCACTTTTTGTGTGTTTCTTCTGACCCCAAATGGTAAAGCTAAAGAATTAGTGACTCACTTGCTTCTAGCACAGACACACTCCTCCCCTTACACTTGTCTGATTCTGTTGGCCTCAAATGAAACTAGACCATACCTATGTTCACAGTTTATTAAGCGCCAACTACTATGTGCTGGGCACAGTGCTAGGTGTTGGGGCTACAAAGAAAAGAAACAGATAGTCCCTGATCACAACGAGTTCATAATCTAATGGAGGAGATAATATGCAAACAAATATATACATGACATATGCAGGAAAAATAGAAATTAGCACAGGAAAGACATTAGAACTAAGAAAGTTTTGAAAAGGTTTCCTCTAGAAGGTGGGATTTTAGCTGGGCCTTAAAGGAAGCCAGGGAGCAGAAATGAGGACAGAGAGCATTCCAGGCATGGGGGAACAGCCACAGAAAATATCCAGAGCCAAAAGATGGAGTGTCTGATTTGTGGAACAACAAAAAGACCAGTATCACTGGATCAAAGTATACTTGGAGGGGTATAAGATATAAGAATATTGCAAAGGTGGAAGGGGGGCAAAGAGAGAGTAGGTTATGGAGGACTTTGAAAGTCAAATAGAGGATTTTGTGTTTGATCCTGGAGGGAGCAGCTGGAGTTTATTGAGTAGAGTGCTTACATATCAGACCAATCACTTTGGTGGCTAAATGGAAGAAGGACTGGCATGGGGAGAGATTTGTGGCAGACACATCAGCAGGCTCCTGCAATAGTATAGGCATGAGATGACAAGGTCCTTCACCAGCATAGCAGCACTGTCAGAGGGGGAAAAAGGTGTATTCAAAAGATGTTACAAAGGTGAAAATGGCAGGCCTTGGCAAGAAATTAGATGTAGGGGGTGTGACATAGTGAGAAGCTGTTTTTATCTAATTCAATGCATTGAGGCAATACCCTCTTATACTATTAGCTAACAGTGATTATCACCTCAGTTTCATTTGTCCAAATAATATCAATTAGATCTTACACAGAGATGTTTACTTTGAACATATAGCAAGGAGAAAAGAACTAATATTCCCCGCTCTCTAATCTCTGGAGAGGAAACCCCCTGTCCCTTATACCACCTTGCTTGCTGGGGATACTAGGCTCAGATGTAATGCAGTTTCTACATAGCATTCACTCCCACCAAGTTCACATTCAAATGTGGTACAATAGCTGGATGAGTCTGAGTCTCAGCTAATGGTCAGCTGGGTTTTTTAAGGTTCTTCCTTAGAAACTAAATGCTGGACACACTGGCCAAAAATTTGGCATGTCCTCCATTTCTGGACCTTCTCATCATTCACTCTCTTGACTTTCTCAGGCTCACAAAGATGGGCTATGCACTCTTGCGTCATGCTGGTTCTGGCGAATGAAGGGCCTGGTATGCACCATGCACTGATATGCCCTCAGGAGTCAGCTGAACCTCCTTCTACAATACCAGAAAGTCCATAGTCAAAGAGACTACTCTTTACCATGTGGCTATCAGAAGGTGTTACAGAATTTAACCACTTGCTCTAAATCTTTTCAAGGCATTTCTATTATATATCCTGATGCTTTTCAGAAACGAGGCTACTTCAGCCTCTTCCACATGTGGGATTGCATCCTTCTTCCCCTACCTCCACTACTACAGATATGCAGTCTAAAAGCTGCATGATCCTTAGAACCATTTGCTCCCTGTGATGGCCCCCTGACACTACCAGGAGTTCTGAAAGCCACGGTTTTGATCCCAGGTGGCCATACTACTGGTGATGAACCACTTAGAACTAAATTAAGCAGGTTCTGAAAACAGAGGTAAGATCTCTTACCAGCACTCTATTTGAAGCCCTTACAGCATAGGACAAGTTATGAAATCTTGAATTCCACCGGAAAAAGCTTTGAGAAACCCAGAAACCCCTCTATGCTAGCATGAGGAATCAAAGTAGAATTTTATATGGGAGGTGAGGGTCAGGAAAGAGGGAAAAAATAGTAGTGTGGTATTCTGCTCTGACAAGAACACATTTGGAATTCAGGACACAACATATCAGGAATGACACTGACAAGCTGAAATACATCCAGAAGAGACTGCCCAGGCTGGGGAGTAGAAGGAACACCATTCCATAAGATGATGAGTTCAAGTGAGTAAGGATGTGGAAGAGATATGATTTAGAAGGGAATTGTAGCTTTCTTCAAGCAGGTAAAGAGCTATCATTTGGAAACCTTCTTCTGCTTGGCCCCAGAGAACAGAAGTAGAAGAAATAAGTAGAAATTTCAGAGACAGATTTTAGGTTGACATGAGGAAAAACATCCTGACAAACAGAAATGTCAAAAAAAAAGGAAAGATTTTCCTTGAAAGGTAATGATTTTCCCATCACTGGATGACTTCAAGTAGGGGAAAACATTTTTTATACTTTTCCTTTTAAGAAAAAACTTGTTTTGAAAAGCCAGAAAATCATCAGCAAACATTATAATTTTGAAAGACCAAAAGGGAAGATAGTATGTGAAACTGTGGAACTAGTACCTGCAGCTTGTCATATCTGTCATTCTTCTTGTCTCAAAAGTTGGTGTTTTTCAAAACTCTGACCTCTCAGAATAGCAATTGAAGTCCTTACCATTGCTCCTCTATTTGAGGGGTGATTTGGTTTTGCTGGTTGTCCTGACAAGCTGTCCTTGGTTCCAAGTCCAATTCCAAACATTGGATAGATAATTAGTTTTTCTTGCCTATCTCCAAATATTTAGCAGCAAGTGTTCTCTAAACAGAAAGCTCTGTAGTAAATACTGCAGCTGTACATTTCTATTATTGTGGTTGGTTGGTGCCATAGATGGATTTCTGGGCCTGGGGGCAGAAAGACCTGCATTCAACTCCAGCCTCACATATGCCTTAGTTATATACCCTTGGGCAAGTTACTTTCCCTCTGTCTGCCTCAGTTTCCTCATCTGTAAAAATGGATACAATAACAGAACCTAACTCACAAGATTGTTTCTAAGGACTGAATGATCTCCTTTGCCCTTGGCAAACACTACATAATAGGTGCTAAATAAAATTTTTTTCTCTTCCCATTTTACCTCTTAAAGGTGAAAGCAAAGCCCAATGCCCAATTTGCGTATGTACAAAAAAGTTTATTGAAAGATGTGGCTTAGTTAGCCTAAGATGGATAGTGGGTATAAACAATGAGAAAGTAGCCAACACCTCCTCAAGGTGATTCCAGACGAGAAGCAAGCTTCTTTAGGTCTCTAGTGTGCAAATCTTATGTCTGCCACTGACATGCTAATAGAAGGACCAGGCTTTGCCGCAGGACATATCTTTGTCCACAATGCAATTGAGGCTGAATTATTCTTGTCCAAGTAAAGAAAATATTAACTTATTACATTATTTACCATAAAAATCTTGCTTTCACAACAAGCCTCCAAGGGTTAGGAATGCTAATGGACCAGGAGATATGTAGCTGAGATTGTGAACGTCTATGAATTCATGACTGATCTTTTTGACAACTCAGCCTTGGTAAACATTCAACTGCCTCCACAGTTCGAGAAACATGTTACTGTTAATTGGACGCAAGGCCTACAATGAGCATTTTCTTATGATTAGCCTAAGGATAAAATACATTTCCTGGCCATGGCATGCAACTGTTGTCTCCTGGTGGGGAACATCCCCAGTACAGGTGCAAATCAAGATTTTGAGTATGACTGGGAAGAAGTTTCTATTTTCTAATAATTGCTACAGTTTGGGTTCGGGGGTAGGAACATAATCCATTCAGGCTTTTCTCAAAAGTTTTAAGGAGAAAAAATGATTGAACTTTAAGCATCCAAAATAAGTGGTTACAAAAAGTTTCAAAGAAAACTCTGAACTCATCATTCAAGAAAAAAATTATTACAGTAAACCGTACTCAATACAAAGTTTCTGAATAAAGTTTCCATTCAATGTACCATAATATGGGCCTCATTTTCCCACTGTGTCAGGCCAAGCCAGCTCCAGATCTGCTTCACACTGCTGCCTAACCATCTCCTCAAGGGCCACCATACTAGCACATATACCCTCCACCATATCCCACCCCACATCCTCACTTGCCAATTCTGGAACCATAATGAAAACATTACTCCTCTTGCACTTGAAACTGTGTCAATTTACTCTCCTGAAGCTCCAGTTGCCATCTCAATATAATATCCATTACAATAATTATTTCATTTTAAGCATATAGCATAATTTGTATATCGAAGGGTTCAAGTGGTTCCCTCCTTTTTAGTTTTAGGATGTTTGTTTTAGATGAAAAGTTACAAGTTCAGTCACAATTTTTCTAAGTTTCCAGTTAGGAAAGTTCCTTACATTCCAAGTACAATGTCAGTAGCTTCATCTCTCCACCCAAATTGGCATGAATCCATGAGCATATGGACCTATGATTGCTTCTGCCTTTGTTGTATCTAATCTGACTCGTTCTTGGGTGAAGGACTGTGTTAGAGAGGGCTGAGACCACGTGAGTATCATAAGGCCAGAAGAGCAAGATGCCAGATGTTTGGATGCTGGAGTCTATACTAGAGTCTGTGGGCAACCAATTCCAGACCCCCAGAAGAGCACTAGGAAGAAACCAAAATCCATCACAACAACAGATTGATTTCCCAGTGAAGATGGCAGCTCCTACAAGCAAGAGAGACATGATCCATTGGCTGCTGCATTTGAAAGTGAACTTTGGAGAGTCAATACTTTGTAGCAACTGCTTCGAGTTTGAGTATATTGTCCCAGGGACTGTGGTGATATAAGGGAGAATCTTCTAATGGTCCACAAGCCTGTGTTATAACTACTGGTTGTACTATATCTTCTCAGTAAAGCTTTTTTATGGTAATTGGTGAAATAATTTTGGGAAACTAATCACTGCATCAAATAATGATATTGTGGAGATATTAATTGGCATTTGAAATTGATACTGGGGAGAACACACCAGAAGGGGGAAGAGGCTCAAACTAACAAAATGGGTGGAGAACTAGCATAATCCCTTAAGCTAAACCCAAAAATCTTGAGAGAAAACATAACCAGTCTCATTCTTTGGGCGCTGATTTAGTGTTAGTGTGAGTTGGGATAAGGATCTCAATCTCCTGTATTAACTGCAAAATAATATAAAGGGGAATTATGAAAGAAAAAGAAAGAGAGACTAGCCCTGTCAGATTTCAAATTATCCTATGGAATGTTTAAGATCAGATTATACAATAAAGTGATTATTTGTGAAGTTAGGTTATACTGGGGAAAAGGTAGAACAACAGAACAGAATAGGCAATGAATTATTACAATCAGTTAAATGTTAAACTAATGCTTGAAATCAAAGTGAAGATAACAAAGCAATGGGAAAGGTAATCATTATCCAATAGTATGACATGTCAGTCAGAACAGCTAAATGGAAATTTAGCCTTAATTAAAAGGAGCATGGGACTGAAAACTAGGAAAGTGAGAGTTCCATTGAATTCTGTCTTGCTCAGATAAAGAACATCATGTTAAGCCCTAGCCTCCACATTTCAAGAAAACATGGAAAATCTAGATAGCATCAATAAGAGGATAAATAAGATGATGATTAATCAACAAAATTATTAAGCACTTACAATACTCTAGGCACTCTATCATAATTGGGAATACAAAGAAAAGTAAAAATAGTACCCGCCATCCAAGATTTCACATTCTGCTGAGAAACACACTATGTAAATAACATTGTTGTTGTTGTTCAGTTATGTTTCATGACCCCATTTGGGGGTTTTCTTGGCAAATATACTAGAATGGTTTGCCATTTCCTTCTCCAGCTCATTTACAGATGAGTAAACTAAGGCAAACATGGTTAAGTGTCTGTATCAGTAAGGCAAGATTCATGACCTCGAGGATGACCATGAACATGACTGTATGGTTCAGGATTGCAAAGTATGAAAAACTCTCTAGGTAGAAGCAGAGGAGGTAGAACATGTATTTAGACACCAGAAGATCAAACCCCAAAACCAGAAATCCAATTCAATATAGCAGTAATTATATTCCAAAACCAGTAAGCCCACCCCAATGTAGCAACAAGGAAATTATAACACAGTATTATAGCAAGGAACCAAGTCATCTTCTAACCTTCCTCCCTACTGGGGCCTCCCCTTAAACACTCAGGAATCCAAACTGTCTACTTATCTGTGGTCTCCTCCCCCTCAGTTCTCTGGTCTCCAAAGTTCCCTCTTTCATCTTGGAGTTCTTACTTCTCCTCCTTGCTGGATTCTGAATTCTCCCTTCTGACTTCTGAATTCTCAGTTTTTTCAGTGGCTACCTTCTAGGTGGTATATACTTTTTTAGGGCATGAGGGCTTCGTGCTCAACCAGAAAAGGGTGTCGGCCTAAGGCTTAGTAAGTAAAGAGAGTAGGCCTGCCTACCAACAAACCTCTAATCAATCTTCCCTTAATAGGCCCCACTTGAGGTCCATTGAGTGGGTGGGAAAGGTCTTTAATCACTGATAGGCATCAAGAAGTTATGGGCCTGCTTCTAATCAAGCCTCCTTTTGTTGGCCTGTTGAATGGGTGAGAAAGAGCTTTAATCACTGATTGGCATCACATTGACTTAGCCAGAGTTACACAGCTTAGTAATATCTGAAGCTGAGTTTGAATTCATGCATTCCACTGAGCTACCTAGCTGCCCGTGTAAAATAGCATGGTACATATAAATTATAAACAGAGTAAATGGAATGTTAGAGAGAAAGCTACTACTAGCTTCAGAGGCTAGAAAAAAGCTTTTTACAGAAAGTAGGATTTGAGTTGTCTTGAAGAAAGCCTGGGAAACCAAGTGGCAGAGGTGAGGGAGCAAAGCATTCCAGCCCCGTGACAGCCAGTGTAAAGACACAGAAAATGGAGTGCCCTGTATGGGGAAAGGCAGATAGTCCAGTGTAGCTGGACTAGAACCTGCACAAATGGGAAGAATGTATAAAAATTAAAAAGTAAAAAAGAGCCAGGTTGAGGAGATCCTTTTTTAAAAAAAATTATTGATATCTTTTGTTTTTACATGAACTAATTTTTTTCCAATATCCCTCCTGCCTCAGGCTTATCCAAGAGTTTTCCCATATACCAAAGAATGCATTTTCAAAGGCATATAATACCCAGAAGGCAGTCCTTGATAAAAAGTAAAGTCCCCATATACACCAAAACATTTATAGTTTATCATGGAAATATCAAATAGGATGAATACAGAAACATGGAAGAGATTTACATGATTTAATGCTGAGTGAGGCAAGCTAAGCCAAGAAAAATACACGCAGTTAGTACAAAATTTAAATGAAAAAGAATAACCACCATAACACAATTCAAAATTACTGTTGCATGGTTAGAGAACAATCATAGCACCAAAAAAGAGCTAAAAAAAGACACCTCTACTTACTCCCGTGAAGAGGTAGGAGGTTCACGGGTGCTGAATATTGCATGTATTTACAGATCTTTCTGATCGACATTTAATTCACAAATTTAACCTGTTAAAACAAAAATGCACCTTTTCTAAAGCCAATTGCTTGATATGACTTAATCATAACCATTATATCAGTAGGATGCATTTGCTCCTTATGGGCAAAGACACTTTCACTTTCGTCCTTATATCCCCCAAACCTAGCAGTGTGTGGCACAGAGTATGTAATAAATATATGTTGCATTTGATAAGAATTCATGGAAATAAGTGTTTCCTACTCATCAGTTTTCTCAGGGCTCCTTTTACTTCATTGTTCCTTAGACTGTAGATCAGGGGGTTCAACATGGGGATCATTACAGTATAGAAAACAGATACCACTTTATTCTCCTCTATTGTGTAGCTGGACTTGGGCATCACATAGATGAATGTAGTGGTCCCATAGAACAGCGTCACTGCTGTGAGGTGGGAGGTGCAAGTTGAGAAAGCTTTGGATCTCCCCTCAGTGGAGTTTAACTTCAAGATAGAAAAGACAATGTATGCATAAGAAATTGTGATAATTAACACTGTGATCACGACTATTGATCCAGCAAAGGCAGCAGGAAGAATTTCTGCCAAATCATCTTGAGCTTGGGAAAGCTCCAAAAGTGGTGAATAATCACAGAAAAAGTGATTGATCTTATTGGGTCCACAGAAGGAACGATTTAATAAGCAACCAGTAAAAGCTGAAGCATTCACACAACCACCCACATAGGAAATGATGAGTAAGAGAGTGCAGACTCTAGTTGACATGTTGGTGGAGTACAGTAGGGGGCTACAGATGGCCACATAACGATCATAGGCCATCACAGCCAGCAAGAAGCTCTCAGTTGTCCCAAAGATGGTTTCATAACATATTTGGGCTATACAGCCTCCAAGAGGAATTAAGATTGTGTCCTCGAGGTAGTTCATGAGCATGAGAGGTGTGACAGATGAGGAATATCCAATATCCACAAAAGCCAAGTTGCTGAGGAAAAGATACATTGGAGTATGAAGATTAGAGCTATTTCTAATTAATATGATTATGCTAAGATTACCAACTAATGTGATGACATAGACACCCAGAAATATCACAAAGAGGATGATGCGAAGGATTGGATCATCTGTTAGCCCCAAAATAATGAATTCAGTCACGGCAGTGCAGTTATTGTCAGACATCTCTCTCAGAAAGAGTGCCTATTAGACAGAAGAAAAGGAGATTAAAATAGAATACAGAACTAAAATTTGGATATGTTTTTTGATGTATTCAGGAAATATTCATTGACTACCTCCTACATGCCCATTCAACTGTCTCACTCCCAATACTTTGTTTTTCTATGCTATGGCAGGGTCCTTATAAGCAAAGTGGAGATGAACAAATTTGGTTCCCTCTATGGCCTGTGGCCCAATACTGTATAATATCCCCTTTTTGCCAACATCCACCTTTATACAAATGTGTAAATGTTGTTCTGCCAAGTAACCACCACTGTTAATCCTTCCCAGGAAACAGAGGCTGCTTTTTGTATGACACTTCAAAGGACCATTTTCCACAACTAAATGCTAATTGATCATGAGAAAAATCTCCATTTACAACATGATCCTTGTGCTCTAAAATCATAAAAGAAGCAAAAATGAGGAACCTAGATTCCAAATCTTTGCATTTTACTTTGCACCAAGAATTGGAATTATTGCAAAGTTCTATCAGTATACTCGATATTACAACCCTGAAGGATTGTAGGAAATTTCCCATGGAAAACTGCCATTTATAAAGGCAAAACAATGAAAAGTACTTGTTCGATATATTGTAATCATAAACTATTTACATATTGCTTCCTTCGATTGGGGAATAGCTGAGAAAATTCTGTGCAGAAATATAGCAAAATTTTATTGTGTCATAAGAAGTGATGAATATGACTACTTTGGAGTGATACAGAAATACTTTTATTAACTGATGCAGAGTGAACTAAGAACTAGAAGAACAATTTATGTGATGACCACAAGGGGAAAAACTTTGAAAGACCTCAGAATGCAGACCAGTAGAGTGATGAGTCGTGTCTTCAAAACGCAGATGAGGAAATAGTACATACCACGCTTGGCAAAGAGGTGATCGACTAGACATACAGAATGACACGTGCATTCAGATATGGCCAATCTGTTGATTTGTTTTCCTTGGGGAAAAAAGGGTGTGTGTGTGTGTGTGTGTGTGTGTGTGTGTGTGTGTGTGTGTCTGTGTCTGTATCTGTGTCTGTGTGTCTGTGTGTGTCTGTGTGTGTGCACGCTTGTATGTCTGTGTGTCCGTGTCTGTGTGTGTCTGTGTGTGCGCACTTGTGTGTCTGTGTGTGTGCGCACTTGTGTGTCTGTGTGTCTGTGTGTGTGTCTGTGTGTGTTTATCTTACAAGGAAGGGCCTCTACTATGAGTACAGGGGAGGTAGCTAGGGGAAAGAACAATAATGAAATTTTTGAAAAAATGCACAGAAGAAAAGCTAAGTACAGGTGAAGATGCAAACTGAGAGATGATTTCCATTCTGTTAAACTTTACATTTATATACATTTCTTTTAAAAACCAAACTATAGTAAATTGTTTGCTTTTGTTGGTCCTTCTTAAGTTGCAAATGAAAGAAATTATCTTAAATATTACTTCTTCCTGGAATATTCTTATTGCTCCCAACCCTAATTGCATTTTTCTTCTTTTCTAAGTCCAGGAAGAAAGAATAAAAAATACTGAAATACTGTTCATCTCAGAGAAGAATTTGACTATAATACTCATTATGGATCTATGGTCCAACTCTTTCTCTATGACCACAAAAATATGTAGAGTACTGAGTCAATTTTTCAGCACCTCCTACCTCATCTTTTCCTCTCAAAAGAGAATGTTATATCCTACTGTTCTAACAAAAGAAAGGTTATCCTGTAGACTCCCTTTTGCTTCCTGCTGTACAAATCAGAATGCCTCAATATCATCTCCTGTTGTCTTTGCAACAATCTCTGAAAAAGAGAGAGTCCTTCTTTTCTCGAAGGCCAATCCCTCTACTTCTTCAATTTATACCTTTCCTCATAAGTCAAATTGAAGCTTTCCCCATTGAAAAATTCCTTTTAATCTTTAATATCTTATCTATGGCCTCCTTCCTTTCTGCCTACAAATGGGCCCAGGTCTGCCCCATCCTTTAAAGACCTTACTCTGACCCGAACGTCCTTTCACGGTATGATACTATGTCTCTTCTCTTTTCCAGTTAGCTCTC
>CM053623.1:415822927-415856452 GCA_028646595.1 Phalanger gymnotis
TAACTCAAATGGCAAAAGAGCTCCAAAAAGCCAATGAGGAGAAGAATGCCTTCAAAGGCAGAATTAGCCAAATGGAAAAGGAGGTCCAAAAGAACACTGAAGAAAATACTACCTTAAAAATTAGATTGGAGCAAGTAGAAGCTAGTGACTTTATGAGAAATCAAGATTTACAAAGCAGAACCAAAAGAATGAAAAAGTAGAAGACAACGTGAAATATCTCATTGGAAAAACCACTGGTCTGGAAAATAGATCCAGGAGAGATAATTTAAAAATTATTGGACTACCTGAAAGCCATGATTGAAAAAAAAGCCTAGATCTTCATCTTTCAAGAAATTATCAAGGAGAACTGCCCAGATATTCTAGAGCCTAACGGTAAAATAGAAATTGAAAGAATCCACAGATCACCTCCTCAAACAGATCCCCAAAAGAAATCTCCTAGGAACATTGTCACCAAATTCCAGAGCTCCCAGATCAAGGAGAAAATACTGCAAGCAGCCAGAAAGAAACAAGTTGAGTAATGTGGAAAAACAATGAGGATAACACAGGATCTGGCAGCTTCCACATTAAGGGATCGAATTGCTTGAAATACGATATTCCAGAGCTCAATGGAGCTAGGATTAAAACCAAGAATCACTTACCCAGCAAAACTGAGTATCATGCTCCAAGGCAAAATATGAATTTTCAATAAAATAGAGGACTTTCAAGCTTTCTCAGTGAAAAGACCAGAGCTGAATAGAAAATTTGACTTTGAAACACAAGAATCAAGAGAAGCATGAAAAGGTAAACAAGAAAGAGAAATCATAAGGGACTTACTAAAGTTGAACTGTTTTGTTTACATTCCTACATGGAAAGATGATGTGTATGATTCATGAGACCTCAATATCATAGTAGCTGAAAGTAATATGCATATATACATGTATATACATATATATGTGTGTGTCTATACATATATATATGTAAGTGTATATATATACACACAGAGGGCACAGGGTGAGTTGAATATGAAGGGATAATATCTAAAAAAATAAATTCAAATTAAGAGATAAGAGATGAATATATTGAGAGAGAGAGAAAGGGAGAGATAGAATGGGGTAAATTATCTCACATAAAAGTGGCAAGAAAAAGCAGTTCTCTAGGAAGGGAAGAGGGGGCAGGTGAGAAGGAATGAGTAAGTCTTGGTCTCATCCTATTTGACCTGAGGAGGAAATGCCATACACACTCAATTGGGTATCTTACCGAGGAAAGAAGGAGGAAGAAGATAAAAAAGGGAAGATGATAGAAGGGAGGGCAGATACGGGGAGGAGGTAATCAAAAACAAACACTTTTGAAAAGGGACAGGGTCAAGGGAGAAAATTCAATAAAGGGGGATAGGTTAGGAAGGAGCAAAACATAGTTAATCTTTCACAACATGAGTATTGTGGAAGGGTTTTACATAATGATATGCATGTGGCCTATGTTGAATTGCTTGCCTTCTCAGGGAGGGTGAATGGGGAGGGAAGAGGGGAGAGAATTTGGAACTCAAAGTTTTAAAAACAGACATTCAAAACAACAACAAAAAAAGTTTTTGCATGCAACTAGGAAATAAGATACACAGGCAATGGGGCATAGAAATTTATCTTGCCCCACAAGAGAAGAAGGGAAAGGGGATGGGAGGAGAGTGGGGTGACAGAAGGGACGGCTGACTGGGGAACGGGGCAACCAGAACATACGCCATCTTGGAGTGGACAGGAGGGTAGAAATGGGGAGAAAATTTGTAATTCAAACTCTTGTGAAAATCAATGCTGAAAACTAAATATATTAAATTAATTAAATTAAAATAAAGAAAGTATATGACCATCTATTGGGTAATGATGAAACAAGTTGTGATTTATGAATGCAATATAACTGTGCTACGAGAAATGACAAAGATGGTGAATACATAGAACAACTGAAATATTCACACGAACTGTTTCAAAAACAAAGAAAACAATGTACGCAATGACTACAATACAAATGGAAAGAACAATAGTAAAATGACTGAAATTGAATGCAGGGAAATGATAATGAACAGGATTGGCTCCTGCGCTCACTCCCTACTTTTTTACAAAGGTGGGGGACTATTGGCACAGAACACTGCAAATAATGGCAGATTTTAAAAAATATATTGGTAAGTTTTGATGAACTAATTTTTCTTTTTTTTTTTATTCTTTGTCATAAGGAGTTCTTTGTCAGGTAGATAGGGATAGATACCTTCAGGAATGTATGTATTAGAAAATCAAAAGATAACAATTTAAATTCATTATAAAAATAAAAATTCATAAAAGTTAAAATGAGGGAATGGAATGGAATTCATTTTGCCTCAGCTGAGAGGCAATCATGATCTCAGACAAGGTAAAAATTAAAAATAGACATGCTTAAAAGAGATGAACAGAGAAACAACATTATGGTTGATCTTACCACAGATAACAAAAACATCAGTATTAAATATCATTAACAAATAATATAGTACCTAAGTATTTGAAAAGTATTCCAAGTAGTTAAATAAAAAGCTAACTGAATTATGAAAAATATAAGTAGTAAAACAATAATTTCTGAGGATTTCAATTTGCCTCTTTCACATTTAGACAAGCCTACCAGAAAAACAATGTTGAAAGAAATTAAGTAACTAAACAGAATTGTGAGAAAAATTAAATATTGTAGATATTTGGCAATTATTTTAAAAAGCTAGTATAACTATTTTTAAGCATTATACATCACCTTTGTCAAAATTGATTACATTCGCAAATAAATACAAAATGGAAGGTATTTCTCATTTTCTCTGAGCATAATATAATAAAATGTTTAATCCATAAGGGAAATATGAACAAAAGACTCATTATAAAATGCAGTTTCAGATTAAATGCATTTTTGTTGTAATAAATTTTGACTTCAGTGAACAGATATAGGTGCCAAAATATATAGACAAGAGAATAGGAAAAAGAAAACAAATTATAAACATATAAGAGGGAACAAAGAGAAAAACCTGAAAGATAAAATATGATTACAGGTGTGCATGAAAACACCTGATATTACTGATTGCCAACCCCACCTTTGAAAGGTATGTCAACTGACTTAAATTTGGTATAAGCCACTTATCTTCATTTTATGGGATCTTTAAAAATTTTCATTATGTGTATATTTCATGAAATTGTTGCTATTATTTTTGACCTCTTTCACTGATCTATTTTTAACCAGTAAATGTTTTGATTATCACTGTTTTATAGTATAATTTGACATGGAGGAGGTCAAGTCCCTCTGATTCCTTTTTGCTTTTTCATAATTTTTTATGTTCTTGTTGTTTTACTCTTCCACATCAATTTTGTTATTCCTTTATCTAATTCCACAAATTATCCCAGCAGTATTTTCATCAGCATATTATGAACTTTGTAGATGAATTTGGGAAGTGTTGCTTATTTCATTAGCTTAGCTAGTATGATATTGTGGGTAGAGGGCTGAGCTTGTTAGGAAAATCTGGAGTCCAAGCCTTCCTCTGATCCAAACTGTGTGACTTTGGTAAAGTCACTTAACTTGTATGGACCTTAATATTCTTACCTGTATTATGAAAAAGTTGGATTCAATAATCTCTCAGGTCTTTTCCAGCTATAAATCTATGATCCTATGAAGAACCCTGAACATCTCTGTAATTATATTAGCTAATGACAAAAAGAATTGCTCTGTTACTCCCATAAAATAGGTGAACCCTATAGGTTTTTTGTGTGCATGCTGATTTCAAATATTGTTTCAGATCTTCCCTATTGTCATAGAAAGCACAGTTTCATATTATTAAAAATAATTTTCACTAAAGAAAACATTGCTTGCTTAAGTCACCTAACATGCACCTACTGATGATTTCTTTTGTATTTTGCCTGTGGAATGTCTTTCTTCACAATCCAATAGTAGTCAGTCACTATGTTTTGTATTCACTATTTCTGGTATTGTTTTTCCATATCGGGATTTCTCTATAGAATAATTAACCATGCTCATTAATGATAATATTCAGGTTTTAGGGGAAGAAGGTTAAACGTGGATCTAAGAGGCAGGTCTTGAGGGACATGTTGGATCCTATAACTTCAAGACTTTGAGAAAATTCTTGGGGATATTCTGTCTTGTAGTTTCCCAAGAAGTTTTGGCTAACTTCAAAAAATTATTTCTGTGTAGCTCCTTAAATTTAATTCAGTTCTTATTTGAATGTTTGTCATTCTCATGTCTCTTATTTGATGACTCGCAAACATCCTCTCTTTGGTTTTAGCCTCACTGATTTGTGGAAATTTATTTTTCACATTTCAAAAAAGTATATGATTTCGATTCATCACCTTCATACAACTTTTCATAAAACCAAGTTTGATGTGTAATATTAATAAAAATGTTTTTCTAAATTAACTAGTAGTTGGCTTATTATATTTTTTTATCCTAGAGTCAGCTTCTTTGAGACCAATATTTTTAGTGTAGCATATTTTTTTCATGTTTCTGCCATTCCATTCATAAAAAAGTGGCAGTATTTCATATCCTCAATCTGTGATGCTACTAAAGAACGATGATTTTTAGATCCACACAGATGCTAAGAATCTTTTTCCTGTTTTATCTTCCTTAAGAGAAGTTTCATGCTTTATTCTCTCCCTCTCTCTCTCTGCCCTTTCTGTCTCTTTCATTTTATTTTAAAAGATCAGCCTTCTTTCCTTTCTCCTTACTTCATTCTGATTCTCGATAAGAAAGCAAGTAAAACAAAAAATATTAGAGATATGTATAGTTATTCATAACAAATTTTTCCCATTGCCTATGTCCTAAATACATATCTTATTCTGTATTCTGAGCGCTTCACTTCCCTTTCTTGAGGGTGGTAGTGTATTTTATCACTAATCCTCTGCAATCCTGGTTGGTCATTACACTAAGTGCTAAGTGCTCAGAACACAGTAGTATTCCATCACATTCATATCCCATCACTTGTTCATACATTCCCCAATTTATGGATATCTCCTCAGATTCCCATCCTTTGCCATCCCAAATAGTGCTGTAAATATTTTTGTAGCTCCTTAGAATGATTCACTTAGAAGTAATCTTTCCTTTACTCTGCCTTCCCTCTAATTCCTCCTCCCTCTTCTTCCTTTTCCCTCCTATTTCCCTGTTGAGTAAAATATATTTCTGCATCCAACTGTATTTATATATTTTTCCTTCTTTTGACCAGTTCAGATGAGAATGAGATTCAAGTATCAGCTGCCCTACCTTTCCTCCTTGCTAGTATAGATGTCTACTTGTGCACCATTATTATGTGAGATAATTTTCTCTAGTCTTCCTTTCACTTCCTGCCCAGAGGATAACAATTTGGGAATATGCCCAAACGGCTCTAAAACTGTGCATGCCCTCTGATCTAGCAACACCACATGGTCTGTATTCCAAAAAGCTTAAAAAAAGAGAAAAGGAACTAAATATGCAAAAATGTCTATATTAGATCTTTTTGTGGAGGCAAAGGATTGGAAATTGAGGGGATGTCCTTCAATTTGGGAATGGCTGAACAAGTTGTGGTAAATGATTGTAATGGAATACTATTGTGCAATGATAAGAAATGACAAGCAGGATCATTTCAGAAAAACCTGGGAAGAACTAAATGAACATATGTAAAGTTAAGTTTGCATAACCAGGAGAACATTCGCACAGTAACAGCAATATTGTATGATGAGGAATTGTGAATGCATTAGCTATTGTCAGCACTGTGATCCACTAATGATCCAAGACAATGCCACAGGAGTCATGATGAAAAATGCTATCCATCTCCAGAGAAATAATTGATAGAGTCTGAATGCAGATCAAAGCATACTATTTTTCATTTTCCTTATTTTTTTCTTTCTTTTTTTGTCTGTGTCTTCTTTTACAACATGACTAATCTGTTTTGCATGATTCCCATCTATAACCTATATCAAATTACTTACCATCTCAGGGAGAAGTGAGGGAAGGAGGAAGGGAATTTGGAACTCAATATTTAAAAAAAAATTAAAATTATCTTTACATATAATTGAGAAAAACAAAATATAAAAAAACCTGTTAATCGTTTCAAGTAGGTTTTTTTAGCTGCTTCTCTAAGGTTCTCTAAGTATTCAATTACATAATCTGCAAAGAATGGTAGCTTTCTTTCCTCACTGCCTATTCCTATTGCCTATAATAATCTTTTATTATTGGTAGAACTAGCTTTTCTAGTACAATACTGAGTAATTTTCATAATAATGTACATACTTTCTTCACCTCTGATCTTACTGGGAAGTCTTCTAGTTTTTCAGATAAAGATTGCAGATAATGCTTGTTCTTGATTTTAGATAGATATTGTTTATCATTTTAAGAAAGGCTCCCTTTATTCCTGCTTTCTAATGTTTTGTAATAGGAATGGTTGTGATATTTTTCAAAATATTTTTCTTCATCTATTGATATAATTATAAGATTTTTGTTACTGATGTGGCCAATTATGCTAATAACTTTCCTAATATTGGACCAGCCCTGCATTCCTGGTATAAATCTGGCTTGGTCATAGTGTATGATCTTTGTGATATATTGCTATAATCTCCTTACTAGCATTTTATTTAAAACGTTTGCATCAATATTTATTAGAGAAATTGGTCTATAGTTTTCTATCTCTATTTCTGGTCTCCATGATTTAGTTTTCAAAGCCATATTCGGGTCATAGAAAGTATTTTGTAGGACTTATTTATCTATTATTTCAAATAGTTTTTATTGTTTTGGGATTAAATTTTAAGTGTTTGACAGAATTCACTTGTAAATCCACCTGCTTCTAGGGATTTTTTCATTAGTAGCTTATTTTTGGCTTGTTTAATTTCTTTTTCTAAGATAGAATTATTTAAATATTCTATTTCTTCTTCTGTTAATCTAATCAATTTATATTTTTGTAAGCATTCATCCATTTCACTTAGATTGTCAATTTTATTGGCATATGTTTGGGCAAAATAGCTCTTAATAATTGCATTGATTCCATCTCCATTGGTGCATTGTCTGGGATGTTCTAATCTGATTTTTGCTTATTATCAGCTTGTATATGTGAGTTTATTGCTATTCATTGGTTGTGATGGTTTTTGTGTAGCTGGCTTTTTGTGGAAAGGAAGCTGACCTTTAAATATAGCTTGGGGAACTAATTTCCTATTATGGAATAGTTTCTAGGAAAGTGGCTTAAGCCTAAAAACCATTTCTCCCAGACTAAAAATATTTAGATGGGCAGATAGGTATAATTCTAATCTAGTATCTTGAGAAAAAATGATGGAAGTACAGCTAAGCAGGGTAGTTTTGTAGAATGTAGAATTTCTTTTAGTCTTTTTTAAAGTAAGTGGAATGAAATAGAGATTCATGGTTTTATTTATTTGATTTTATTTTGGTGTTTTGCTGTGTGTGTGTAACAGCTCTTTTTTGTGGGGGGTGATTCAAATTCAGAAAGATTCTCCCTCCTCCCCACTCAGTAGCAATCTAGATAGTCACTTTTTGGCAATTTTATAAAGATTTCTACTTCATGCATGTTGGACTAAATGCATTCTGAATTCTCTTTTGCATTCAGAATTCAAATACCATTGATAACTTCTCAGGCCCAGGAGATATGTTAGGCATTATAAAGAATGGAGCTTCAGGAGTTGTCAATTTGATTCGATTTATCAGGTTTGGTTTGGCTCAGAATGAACATGTGTTTTTACCAAACCTAGTATATGCATACCTCAGAGATATTGTGGCTTTGGTTCCAGACCATGGCAATAAAGCAAATATGGCAATGAAGTGAATCACAAAATTTTTTGGTTTCCCAGTGCATATGAAAGTTATATTTACACTATATCATAGTTTATTAAGTGTGCAATAAACAACATTATGTCTACAACAGGTGTACACACCTTAATTAAAATATTTTATTGCTAAAAACATTGTTAACCATCATCTGAGCCTATAGCAAGTCATAATCTTTTCCTCCTGGGGTGCTTGACTTGATGTTGATGGCTGCTGACTAATCAGGGTGGTGGTTACTGAAGGCCAGGTGGCTGTGACAGTTCCTTAAAATAAGACAACAATGAAGTTTGTTCCATGGATTGACTCTTTCACTTGAACACTTAGAGGCCATTTAAGGATTGTTAATTGTCCTGATTTCTGTGTTGGGTGTACACAGTGTAGAAAGCAAGTGTAGGTGACAGCAGGTGTAGACAGCAAGGATTATGAGCCTAGTTTTCATATGTAATACTATATAGAATGCAACTATATAGAATGTATTGATTCAGATCAAAATTGAAGATCTGCTGTGGTAGGATGATATTTACTGGTCTGTCTATGTCACTATAAATTTTTATTTTTTATCCTGCATACACATGAACCAAGAAAAAAATTAATGGAGCCCTGGAGAATTGAGAATTTTTTTTATACCTGTGTGTAGAATTTTTTAATCCTTGATGCAATTTAATGACCCAATCTATGTTTGGTCATAGATTCTCAAAGGGTCAAATCCCAAATGCCATTGAACCCAACATAAATATGATACTGCCACAGCCACATAATTTCTTGGCATCAAAACACGTCATCTTCCTCTACCAAAAGGTACCTCTGTTTTCTTTGATATTGCTGTAGAAGCATATGGATCTTTTTTATCCAGGGTTCATTTCAGGCAAGCATGTGTATTCCTCTTGTCATGTGAGCATTCACAATTCTTTTGGATTTCCATAGGTCTTTAATTCATCTCATGTTTAAAAAAGAAAGATTTATTTCTTCACATAGTTTCTTTCTTGTGGTATCAGAGATTTGAGTGTGTATACACAAGTGCTATTATAATGTCACATCTTAGTAAGTAAATTCAGTTCATAGTATCACAGAGTTAGGATTAATAGGGTCCTTAGAAATTATCTCATCCCTTTATTTTACAGATGTGGAAATTGAGGTCTAGAAATGTTAAATGATCTGCCCAAAGTCCCACAGGTATTAAGAGTAACTGAGGTTCAAATCCTGCAAATTCAATTCATTTTCTTCTGCTCCAACCAAAAATCCTAAATTGCTACAACAAAATGTGTCTGATTGGAAATGATTAGCTAATACTATGGATGTTGTGTGTGTGTGTGTGTGTGTGTGTGTGTGTGTATTTAGAAGAGTACCTTATTCCCTCTTGTTACAGATTGAAGCTTTGGAGTAAACAAAGTAGATATAGTGATGCAATGGTTGATATTTTAATAAGAGGAATTCTGAAAATGCAAAGGGTTCTATTAGTAGGAAGCAGTAAAATATGGTGGAAAGAGTGCTGGCTTGAGTCAGATAATCTGAGTTCAAGTCTTTCCTCTGACATTACCTATGTCACCTTGGGCGAATAAGTCAGGTAAGCTCTCCAAGCCTATGTGTTCTCATTTGTTACATGAAGGGTAGAAGACTGTCTTTGACACCTCTTTCAGCTCTGGTCCTGGGGACCTCAAAGGCCATCTAGCCCAATTCTTTAATTTTTCATATGAGAAACTGAAACTAAAGGAGATGAACTGACTCACTTGCCCAATTGATAGTAAATAACAAAGGCAGGATTTGAACCCAGGTCCCAAACTCCCAAACCTGAGCTCTTGCCACCATACCACACTGCATCCCATTAATTCAAGCCTTTTCATTCTCAGAATTCTTCTTAATACATTATTAACCAACATATCAGTTTGATTTCTTTATTTACCCCAAAGTTTCAGTTTGATGTAGGAGAAAAAAGTATTCTACAGAATACACACAAACACATAATATACATACATGCAAAGAGACAAAGAAGAGCTAGGAGTGCAGTTTGCCTAGAATATAGATTGTATGAAGGAAAACGATGTGGAATAATGCTGAAAATGTAGATAGAACTTGATCAAGGAAGATCCCAGGTGAGAGCCTGAGGATTCTGTATTTTTTCCTGGAGACAATAACAAGTCACTGAAGGCTTGTCAACAGGAGTTTGATGTGGTCAGATTTGTGCTGTTGGTAGATAATTTTAGAATACTAGCAGCTGGGTGGAGGGTGCCTTGTAGGGGAAAGGGACCAGGAGCAGTGAGACCAATTAAGAGGATATGTTAATAGTTACTGTGTGAGGTTCCCTGGGCAGCAGCTCTTGAAGAAGAGAGTCTGGCACAGTAGCAAGAGGACTGGGGGCAGAGGGTCCTGGGCTTAAATCCTGACCCTGCCACTTCCTAACAGTATGACCTTAAGCAAGGACTCAGTTTTCTCATCTGAAAAAGGAAGGGATTGGACTTGGTTATTTTTTTCATGTTTTTTTGCCCATGTTTTCCATGTTTCCTTGGTTATTTTTTCCATTCGCCATGGTCCTGTGGTGAGTCCAGAACTGAGTAAATGCCTTTTTAAAAAATTTAAATTTAAATTTTTTTTGAGTAAATGCTTAAATGATTTCTCTTCCTTAACTCTCTCTCAAATGTACTTCAGAGCAACATATTTTGAAAACTCTTGGTGTTGAGAGTTGTTGACAAACACTGTGCTGTGAGTTATATATTCAATTATTTGAATGAATAAGAATGTGGTTTCTAGGAAATAGAGGTTGAAGGGAAGTTAGAGGCAGCATGATTCAGTGGGAAAAATAATGAGTCTACAGTTGTTGAATCTTGTCTCACTCTTCAGGACCCCATCTGGGGTCTTCTTGGCAAAGATACTGGAGTGGTTTGCCATTTCCTTCTCAACTCATTTTATAGATGAGGAAACTGAGTCAAACAGGGATAAGTGACTTGCCCAGAGTCACAGAGCCAATAAGTGCTTGAGGCTGGATTTGAAGTTGGAAAGATGAATCTTCCTGACTCCAGCTCTGACACTCTTTCCACTGCTTGACTGTAGGTAAATGACCTAAATTCATAATCCTGACTCTGACATTATTTATTTGACTTTGGGTGAATCACAAAGATTTATTTTCTCTCATCTGTGAAAGGATAAGGTTGGGCTATTTGGCTTCAGGGTTCCTTTCTAGGTAGAAATCTGAGATCCTAGAGATAACCATTTCACACATGTAGGTCCCCAGCTCTGAGCTAACTTGGGCTGAGTTCAGCCCTGGGGTAATCTGACCTTTAAAGGAAGAGGATAAGACTCCTCCTTACATTCTCTGGCTCTTTATACCTCCACCCCAGAATGCCAGGAAAAAGCAAAGAAAGCTCAGATAAATTCCTAAGATCTCTCCTAAAGGGAACAGATGAGTATTCAGAGTACAATGTAGATTTGGCATTGGAAGGCTATTTAGCTCTGCAAACAAAAGAAATGCTTACAAGCCAAAAAAAGGGCAATCACTCTTAATTTAGGATTGACAGAATCTGCTTCTGTTTGACTCCTTCAGAGTCTTAGTTCTGATGTGGCCTATTACTTCCAAGCTGGATATGAAAGAGATCTAGCTTTTACTGTTTGGAGAATCCTTTTTGGCTTCAGGATCCACCTTGCTCTAGGATTATCAGTCTCAATTTAGTCAGTTCTACTTCTCATTCTCTTTGGGGGATCTTGTGCAGATGAGTGGCCAGGAGCAATGGTATGAATACATTCTGTGTCCTGGAGGAAAGTTCATTGCCCTGCTGTGTCCTGGAGGTAAGTTCATTGCCCAGCTAGTCTCTTCAGACAAAATTTAACTCTTGAAACCTCAGACCCTTTCTAGGGTATATTTTGTATCTGAAGGCTTCTACATTTCAAAGTCTTGGTTGGTTATCCTGATGGAAAAAGATTTTCATCTTTTGACCAAGCTTCACCAAGATACTTCCTGTTATGCCTTGGGATAACCTTGAGAGGTTCTGTGCTCCCATTCTGTGTGCTCTACCATAATATTGATCTATCAGTAGACACGATTTTTTTTTTGCAAAGAGGTATTTACTGAGAAGGTACAGTAAAAAGACACGTTACAAAACTATACCCTAAACCTAGAGCACATTCTCCCCCTGTACAGATAGGATGGCTGGGGAGAATAGGTTCAAGTTTAATGTAGTTGGTAGAAAACATTCTCCCTTCCTTCTCATTCAGTACACTATATCCCCCTTCCACAATTATAAGGTCTCTGGGAAGAATGGACTGGAACTTCAATCCCAAAGGTAGGGAGACATATGTATATGAGGGATGGCCCTGGTAATCTTTTTCTGCTGTCAATCTCAATGTTTGCTTAAAAATGATAAACAGAATTAGGTTGTGTAGTCCATGTTTTTATTTCTCTCAAAGTAGACAGTCATGCATTGCTTGGGAGCTGCAGTCTAGAACTGGTCTCCCTAAGAGAGCCAGTCTGAACTAGGCTTCTTTTGGGGTTAAGGTATGCAGTTTTTAAACCCTTCCAACAGGGGCTGTTATAATTTCATCATCAATTCTGGACAGAGGAAATACCTCTTCTATCAGCAACACCCCTCTCCCCAATTTGGGCTATGTAGACAAAAGAATATTTCTCCACCAAATCTTTCTTACCTTAGATTAAATTATTTGCAAGCTTGGCTGGGGTTTGGCAGGATAAGGAGAGTCAAAGCAATTCCATTACCAGTAATGTCCTTCTGAAGCAAAACTGTACTTGGGAAGAAGGGGTCTGGGAAATGCTCTGAGTCTTATTTTTCCACACTCCCTTTAATAAATCCCCATTAATTTAATTTCTGGTAAGTGGTGTTGACTATGAATGAGTCACTCCTCTGCATTGCTGTACTAGCTCCTTACAGGACTCAGTGCTGGGATTGATCAAACAGGTCCCTCAGCTGCCATACTAGCTTCTCACTACATTTGGCTGTTACTCTTCCTCACTTCAGTTGCTGGTTAGATATCATGACTTTGATGGATCTTCCAGTTCCACCAGTTTTCTGGGTTCTCCCATGTCATTCATTTATTATCCAGAAAGAACAAATACAAAAGAAACAGAGGTACCATATACTCATGATAACAGAATAAGAGATAGGGCTGCTGCTGTCCCTCCCCCCATCTGCAAGTTCACATCAGATCTTGCCTGGCTTACTGCTAGAAATGAAAGGGTGGGGCACAGCAATCCTTTTCTGTATAAACTCATTTCTGCTGTAGTTCATACTGAGTCATCAGTTCCTCCAGTGCTATAGGAACCAGAAGACTCCTTGTCACTATATATCACCATGGACTCAGTCACTGATGGCCAGAAGTATGCTCACTAAAATCTCTCCATATTGGATTAGTAACAGGCAGGGAATATCTCACATGTTCTATGTAACTTAGCAGCAAGGGCAAATCTAAGAATGCTCAAAAGACTGAGACTTATTTGGCAAATCTCTTTATTAAGAAAAATTGTGTATATGGGCTGACCTTGGGCAGCAGAGAACCAGCTGCCAAAGAAGGTAGCAGCTGTGAAAGTGAGAATTTTATGCTCAAGAGATGTTGGAAAATGTGAGAAACACAGCTGTGGGGATCACAGGACTCCCTAGGCAGGGTCAGACCCTCAGGAAGACCCATGTGATGGCTCCTTAATATGGCTGTGGGGATCCCAGGACTCCCTAGGCAGGGTCAGACCCTCAGGAAGACCCATGTGACGGCTCCTTAATATGGCTGTGGGGATCCCAGGACCCCTAGGCAGGGTCAGAAAGGAAGCCCAAGAGATGATGCTACAGCTCATTGCTTTCCTGGTCGCATAGCCTTAGGAAGGTGTATGTGACAGTCTACTCTCATTGAAAGAACTCAGAAACAGAGTGGGCAGAGGAAGTCATTTTATTACGGTGTTCATGAGAAAGTGGGTGCAGTGCCCACCAGGAACACCCACATTGATACACAAGCAGGAGTGAGGTTAACTAGTTCTACCCTCCTTGTCTGTTAGGGTTAGTTTTCAATCTTCCTTTCCCTACATTCCCTTCTTAACTTGTACAGTTTATGTAAGCATGGTAGTGAGGATACAGAAACAAGAGTGAGGTTAACAAGTTCTACCCCCTTGCCTGAGTTAGAATTAATTTACATTCTTCATCTCCCTACATTTCCTTCTTAACTTATGCAGATTATGCAGATTATGTAGGTGTGTTGGGGAAGATACTTGATTAGGGCATGACCCCTCAGGCTTGACCCTGCTGTCCCAGCCTACCCTTTGTAGTCCAACTGGTCTGTAGTCCAACTGTAGTCCACCCTGACACCAGGATGGCCATTGTCTTAGTAAGTGAGCTTCCTCACAGCTATTGATTACCTCCAAATAAGTTCTGTGGGAGCAAAACAAGACATCCTAACATCCCTTCTTACAGAAAATAACACTTGGAATATCAAGACGAATTGATAAAACACTTTATTGTTCACTAAGGGCAAGTCAAGTAAAATTGTTAATCATTTATGAAGTGCCTACTATGTGCCAGGCAGTGTGCCAATTGCTAGAAGCACAAAAAGGCAAAAAGAGTCTCAGCCCTCAAGGAGTTCAAAGTCTAATGGGGGCAGACAGCAGGCAAACAGCTGTGGACAAACAAAATATATACAGGATACATGGGAGATAATCTCAGAGGGAAGACATTATGTTAAGTAGTTCCCTCCTTGCGGTTCCAGTGATGGAGTCCCCCTTTTCCCTAAGGGCAGGGTGAAGAGCAGAGGAAGACAGGTGTAAGAAACATACTTAGTCTAGGAATAAACAATACTTGTTGGAAAGCCAGGAAGTTTTTCATTATATTTTACATTTATTCTTTCTGAATAAATGTGCAGCCCCCTTAAGAGAGTATGGGGACTCAGCTAATTATTTTGCGTTCCCTAGGGAACGGGTACCTCCTGTATGGAGAGTACAGCTTGTTCAGACAAATGCCAGTCTTTTTATTGACTTCCAATTTGAATATCCTCCCTCGTTCTTCACTGGCCAGATGCAACCCCCCTGAACTGCTCAGGTCATGCTGCCCTCAAAGAGCTCATTAAGCATGCATACAAGCTTCTAATCTTTCACCTGCTCATAAGCCTGATTCTGCTAGATCATAGCTCTGATTAGAACCAGCCACTTCTGTTTTATACTCAAAGATAGTAGGAGTACTTTTAATCCAGTGGAAACAAAATTCCTCCTATTGTTTCCCACAGAGGGAATAAAGGAAAGACATTAGTAGACTTTGGAGATATTCAGCTTGGGGAGATTATTAACTTAATAAGAAAGAACAGAAATCACAAAATAAAATAGATAATTTTGATAACATGAAATTGAAAACCTTTATATGAAAAAATCAATGAAACTATGATAAAAAGGAAACTGTCAATTGAGAAAAAATCTTTGCATCAAGTATTTCTGATATTTGGATTTGATATCCAAAATACATAGAGAAATAAAACAAAGATTTAAGACCAAGAGTTATTTTTAGTGGACAAGTGGTGAAAGGATATGAGAAAAAAGTTTTTTTTTTTAATTGCAAAGCATTAACAACTGTATGAAAACTTGGTTCAAATCACTAATAATAATTGTTAGGAAGGGATAAAATTTGTCCTCCACAGAAAGAAATGTTTGGGCATCACATATTAGAAAGGAATAATGATTAGAAAGAAGAAATAATTCTCAGAAAAGGGAAAAATCAGTTTCAACTGGATTTGTAACACCCAGTAAAATGACAAAGATGGTGAAAAGCATAAAATGTTGGTGGATTTGAGAATTGATTGAGCCATTTGGGGAAGAAATTTGGAATTATGCTTTTAAAAAGTGACCAAAATGTCCCTATCCTTTGGCTCATAGATACAGATAAGATGTATGGGTTGCTTGAGATGTATAGTTGAGAGAAAACTCTTTGTATCTGACTGGGTTTCTAGTCAACATGAATGAAGTCCTTACTTAGGAGTCCCTAAGTAGCAGTTAGAGGTGGTCCAGTTTCCCAGCCATGCATGGTTAGGTTCAAGCAATGCACTAAAGTTTTCTCAGAATTTCTACAATCGAATAAAGTTTTTTCACAAGACAGAAATTGAATAGAAACAAAGGTAAAGTAGCTCCAAAACTGAGTCACAAGGTGGAGTTAGTGTGATTCACTCAATTACCTTAATTCCCACTACTACTTGCTCCATTCTTCCCAATTCTCTCAATTATCTCCCTTTTGATTCATGAAGAAGTGGAAAGCCTAATATCCCCTTGCCCCCTAAATGGATCATTTATCTATTGGCCAAATCTATAAGGTTATTTTTTAGATATTCTTAATCAGAAGTCAGTCTCCAGATCAAACTACTTAGTGGGCTCATAAAGGACTAATTTTGAGAAGGGAGATTTACATGTCATCAATCATCAAGGTTAGCCAAGCAAACTTAAACATAAGCATAAACACCATGAAACAAAGCGCCAAAGCAGTATAATGACTTCAATATTAATTAACATCAAGTCACTTTGTATCCTAATAACCCAATCCTGATGTCTGTTTAATAAGCACGTTTTGAATTGAGTCCCAGATGTCCCATATAGTCATCTGGTTACTGGATCTTTTCCATTGGACATTCTAGAATAGGCCTCATTCTCAGTGCAGCTCTGAAGGGGGTTCTGCTTCTCTGGATTCAAATAACCTGTAGAGGTCCCTGGATAATTCTGTTAAAATCTGCTGGTAACAACACATTATACAATTTACTACAAGCTCTTAAATTTGGTTCCCCAAACCTGAAACTTCAGAGAATTTCATTTTTCATATACCATTTGCTGTTTTTATCTTTACATAAACTCTCTACCTGATATGAGAATCTTTAAAAACATCATGAATGTTCAATTTGAAAAATTCTTTAAAAATGAAAAAAAATCACTTTCTTTACAAATACTAGTGCAATTTTATATGTAAAATCCTTAATCTGATTTTGAAAATTTATTATTAAAACATAGTAAAAGCCTGAATTTCCACGATAGATGCATTGGAAGCCAATCACATACATGTGTATAATTCTTGGAGAAAACAGTTAATGCTGTGGCTTTCTCAAAATTTACCATTTCATCTATTTAGAAAACTTTTACTTTACATCTTTGACTTATTACTTTGTCTAATTATTCCTTTTGCAAGATATCATACCTATTGTAAGTTGACTACAAATGCAGATTTAAATTATAAAGTTTTTTATACTGTAATGGTAATCAGGGAAGGACTTTTTGCTCTTCTCTTTTGGGATCCTAAGGCTATCAACTACCTTTAATGTAATTAATCCTTTAATTGTAATTAGTCCTTAATGTAATTAAACCTTTAATCAACTACCTCTTTGATTGGGGCAGGTAAATTGGACCCCTTTTTGTTTTGGAGTGTTTCTCAGCATTATGGCAATTGCAAGTCATTGATCAGAAACAATGCATATGATGTGGTGCTTGTGATTGAGGAACTTTCCCACTCCCTGGTGCTGGTGGTCAAGAAACTTCTCCACATCCTGGATGGTGGGTCCTCAGGTTCCTGAACAGTGTATATTTACTGGAAGGTTAGTGTTTGACTTTTGAGGGTACGCTCATTGAAAGAGTATTGGTGACAAAACTCTGGGCAAGCTGTTGAAGCAGCCCCCTGGCTTTGAAAACCCAGATTTTGGTGCTTCTCTTTTTGGTAACTATGTATGTGATGTCTTGATCAGACAAAGCCTGTCTGTTGATCTGTTTGTAGTTTCTGTTTATATTTGCTCTGAAGTTCATGGTGCTGACTTTTTCCCCTGAACTAAGTGAATCATATATGTATGTTTAATTAAAGTAAGATTGTTAACCCCATAAAGTTGCTTTCCTTAGAAAACAAGATCAAAGAAATTGTGTTGGCAGCCCTTCAATGTGCTGGTGTTATTGGTCTTACACAGCCACAGTAGCTGCTAGCAACATTATTGTTACATATACTTGAATCTTATTATAGTAACTCAGAGATGTTCTGTATCAGTCTATTAATTAATAGATTTAGTATTGTACATAAAGAAATTCTACTGTTCACTTGCCTTGATTATAAATATTTGCTCTGAAAGGAAAAGGAGGGATGTATTTATAACAATGTCAAAACTCATCCCTTCAAGGGCAGAGACTGATCTGACATATACCATAACAGGGGAAAAACTCTCTTCATTTCTATTTGATTCCAGGCATGAGTCATCTCTAATAGCCAATCATGTAGTCAGAGGCTATGAAAAGCTATGTTCAGGATTAACCACCTTGGTAAATTTCCTGTTCAGAAAGGACATAGCACACTGGAGAAACTGAGTCAAGAGGCTCCTTCCTTAGGCCATGTAAAAGTCAGCCCCTTTACTATTCCCAGGACAGGGACAGACATATACTTGTTCTCAGGCTTCAGCATGTGCCATTTTCCATTATTGGCTTCATGACAATTCAGACAAACATCCCTGTAATCAAAACTCAAAGCAATAACAAATTATAGTAGCAAGAGTTTTTACCTCAAATAGTAAAATTTCACTAATCACAGATTGGGGCATGAATATTATTAACTTCTTTATATTTCCCTCCAGTTATGTTTCATTTATCTTTTACTTATAAATTAAAACTAAAGACATTCTGGGGTTTCAGACATATAGCAAATACCTGATAGTTGGCTCAAATTAAGGTATTGAAGTTGCATCTTTAAATCACCTTATACATTTTCACAATTTTTATAAGTAATAGCTGCAAATTTTCAAATGAAAATGTACTTTTTGTTATCATAAATTTTATTATCATTATTTTTAAACAGAATATATTCCTTTAAATATTTAACAGTTTTCAAATATCTTTATCACATTTTTTTAAAGGCTCTGTTCATAATCTAACATCATCTACAACAAAAAGAAGTTATCTTTCTAACATAGGTATATACAAACATAGTATACATATATGTATGTATGTTTATATATATATATATACACACACATATAGCCACAGATATACAGATATATATGTCTCTCTGTATTAAGCCCAAGACAAAAGGAAAGGTCAAATAACTATGAAAATATACCTAGCAGTGCATTATTGTACGTCAGAGAAGTGTAAACATAAATAGCTGGCATTTATATAATACTTTAAGGTTTGCAAAATGTTTTACATATATTATCTCATTTGATTTTCATTGCAAGGTAGATGCTATCAGCATCTCCATTTTACTAATGGGGGAACTAAAGCCATGAGAGGTTAATGGATCTGCAGAGAAGGGCAACAATATGATCTGCGAGCTTTTCCATTCTTCTGGAATCTTCCCATCTCTGTGATACCTTGGAAATAGATTCCCTCAGTGCCTTTACAACAGTTTTGCCTCCCACACTGATTTCTTATGTCCGCATGTAGTCACATCCAGCTGTTCTTTCCAACTTCATTTTCTCAAGTACCATTTCTAATTGGTCATATGGCACAGGTGGTGGTCTAAAACATTGTTTCTAGACTCATTGATATGGGAGTAGATCACTACAGAATTACCCACAAAACTTGTTCCATGATTTGCAATTAGCAAACAATAAACACAACAGGATCTTGCATTCTCCCTACCTCTCGATCAGTTTTATGACTGTGAAGATGTGAAGTGCCATAGAAAATTGTCTTCAAATGTCTGCTTGTTAACTTCCCAACTTAAATATTTCTATGCTTTGCTGGTATATTGTCAATATAAATCTCCCTAATGTCTACTTACCAAATGCATTGTTTAACCAGGTCTGCAAAGAACAAACCAAATATAATAGTTGGCATTTATCTAGAGTAAATGTCTTGGAATGGATACCTTAAAATGGACCTTTTTTTAAACTATGGCTTTCTGGATTGGACTTTCTGTGTTGCCCAAGTTCAGTGGATGATGTTTCATCTCCCCACTTCCTTTGGGCTATGTGTGTGAATATGAGCAAACTAATGTGTTGTGTCAGTTTAGATTTCTGTTATCCACCTCTGTGACTGTGTGTGAGTCTGGGCAGTCTCAGCTGTTCAGTCAGTTGGATTCCTTATGACCTATCCCTGTGGATGAGCTTTTGGACTGTGGCCACATCAGGCCTGATGTTAATACAATGTTAACAAAGCTTCCAACATATTAAACTGACCAAATGTTTAAAATATTACCTAAATGTGCTGTGGTGACAGGTGCCCAGGCCTTTTCTGAGCCCAATTAGTGTCAGGTTATTTATAATCTCTTTCATCCCAACCCCATTTTTTCCTGTTGGTATCTACTGATTCTGAGACCTAGTTCAGATACCTGCAGCTCCATGAAGGAATCCTTGACTTCCTTTAGGGCATGGTACTTGTATGAATCACTTTCCTATACATTTACCATATTACATTTTTGCTTGTTATTTATGATTGTTATTTATTTATGCACCTGATATCCCCTTCTGTGTCTCATTCATTTTTCTCTTGTATTTGCATTGTTGTTTAGCAGAGTCTTGCAAATATTAGGCTGGCAATAAATATTTATTTGATGGATAAGAAGAAACACTCAGATTTTAGTTTTTTATTTCTTTCTAATCACCATTTCTTTTGTCTTAACAGGAACCATTTGAGCACAAATGACTGGCAAAAACTACACTGCTGTGACAGAATTCTTCCTTTTGGGGTTAACAGATGACCCACCACTTCGTGTCTTCTTCTTTGTGGTATTTCTAGGGATCTATCTTGTCATTTTACTTGGCAACCTCACCATCATAGTATTGATTCAAAAGAGCTCCCAACTTCACACTCCAATGTACCTTTTCCTCAGTCACTTGGCTTTTGTGGATATTGGGTTTTCCTCATCTGTCATGCCTGTGATGCTCCTGAACTTCCTTGGGGACATAACCTCAATCCCTTTGCAAGGCTGTATGTTCCAGTTTTGTTCTGTAGTCACTTTTGGGACAGCTGAGTGTTTCCTGCTGGCTGTGATGGCTTATGATCGGTATGTGGCCATCTGTAGCCCCCTACTCTACTCCACCCACATGTCTACTAGGGTCTGCACTCTGTTAGTCATCACATCCTACCTGGGCGGTTGTGCGAATGCTTGGACCTTTACTGGTTTCTTACTGAATTTGTCTTTTTGTGGCCCTAATAAAATCAATCACTTCTTCTGTGATTATTCACCCTTGCTGAAACTTTCTTGTTCCCATGTTCCTCTTGTTGAAATTCTTCCCTCTTTCTCTGCAGGATCGATAATTGTAATAACACTTTTAATTATAACTATTTCTTATGTATACATCCTCTTGTCAGTCCTGAAGATACGCTCCATTGAGGGGAGATCCAAAGCTTTCTCCACATGTACCTCCCACCTTACTGCTGTTACACTGTACTTTGGGACCATTACATTCGTTTATGTGTTGCCCAAGTCAATATATTCAACAGATCAGAATAAAGTGGTGTCCATTTTCTACACTGTAATGATCCCCATGTTGAACCCCCTGATCTATAGTCTGAGGAACAAGGAAGTGAAGGGGGCCATGAAAAAATTGATATGCAGAAAAAACTTATTTTCATAAATTCAGTTCCATTCAACAATAAGCCTCTCTTATATTCAGGACATTGTTTTGATAATACATAGAGAAAGAAAATAGGCCTGGCCATGAGCAGCTTACATTCTACTCTCATGGTTAGGTCTGAGTAGTACTAATAAATAAATGAGCTTGAGAAATTTTATATAGTCAATGTTATTGGATCAAATTGGTGAATTTAGAGAAGCTGAAAATAAAAGCCTATGAATCTGATGTTGTTTAATCTTATTGGTAGTCTGAAGGAAATCCAGGCTTTTGTCATCAATTTGAAGTATGATGTGGTTATCATATTCCTGCATGGTGAACCCTCCATATTTCAAAGTGCTGCCTTCTTTAGTAATATCTTTGTCTCCCATATCATACGTGGTTCTTTCTTGTCACAATTCATATTCAGAAGACGGATGCACCAAATCAGCTCATGAAGGAGGGCAGTGGAACACTTTGGGATCCATGGAACACTGTGCTTCTCTTACTATAGTCTAAATCTGCTTTAGTTTCTTTTCTGTTGTTGACCAGCCAACTCTTATCATCTGTGCAATTTACTAAAATCCCCAGCTTTTTCTTACATGTGTTATTGTTTACCATATTTCTCTCATCTTATACTTGCCAAGTTGATTTTTAAAAATTGCGAATGGGCCCCAGTGAGATACTGGATGCATTAGTATCCATGATCAATTTGTTTATGAGATTTTGGGTAGATCAAGATGTAGGGCAAAGGAAAATGAAGTATGAACTCTTTGAAAGTTCTTTCTGCCTCTTGTTTCCGTGGAATGAATTATGATATGATTTAGTGGGAGGAAGTATTAAATTGAAGAACTTGGGGATGAAGTAGTGGTAGGGTCACAGAACCTCAGAGTGTGAAGAGGCTTCAAAAGCCATTTAGTTCAATCTATATCTGTTGAATGATTTCCTCTACAACATATCCAACAAGCAGTCATAACAGTCTTCTCTCAAAGACCTCTAGAAAAGGTCTCCTGAGGTAGCACTTTCCCCTTTTGGGTAATTCTAATTTGTAGGGATTTTTTCTTTACATACATCTAAAACCTTGTTTTTTCTCATAACTTGGCCAATTGTCCTAGTTCTTTATGTGGGACTAAGCAGAACAAATTTAATAGATCTCCCATGTATCAACCTTTCAAATACTTAAAGGCAGTTTTTAGGCTCCCCACCTTCCCAAGTTTTTTATTCTGTAGGTTAAAAATCCCCAATTCCTTCAATCATTCCTCAGATAGAATGGTTTCAAAGCTCTTTACAAGCATTGGTGCCATCCTCTGGATGCTCTTCAGCTTGTTAAAATTTCCCAAAAATATGTGTCTGAGTACTATGCACAGTACTATGGAAGATCTGATTTGACCAAGGCGCAGGGTACAGTAGACTTATTATCTTCCCAGGTCTGAATATTATGCCTCACTTATGTAGCTTAAATATTCATTAACGTTTTCTTTTGTGTAACATTACACTCTTGACTGCTATTGTCTGTGCAGTTCAGTAAAATGTCCAGATCCTTCTCAGATGGACTGTTTGGTTTGTTTTTTTTTTTGGTCATACATGTTCTACCTTGTACTTGGAAAGATAATTTTTTTTCATAGGTTGGAATTTATTATTTAACTTGAAGAACATGTTGTGAAAGGGGTGGGCGTGGGAGGGCCTAGGGGAGAGGGAGGTAGGAGACAGGGAGGGGAGAGTCTCTCGCCTGTATCTGCTCTAGAAGGGGTTGATCCTGATTTCTGAGCCTTGGTCCAGGGCACACAACGAAGCACGCAATAAGTTGAGGTTGGGGTGTACAGGTTTAGGAAAACATGGGGTGGGGGTGGCCAGAGTTACACATCCAACCAGAGGTGGAGGCTGAGATTCTCCTTGGATCAGCAGCACTGCTTCTTTTTAGGAATTGAAGCATAGTAATGAGTTCCATCCCGCTTATTTCAGCTCTTATAAAACATTCTTGTAGTTAAAAGTCTTTATGCTACACAATTTTTTCATCGCCTCTCTAACTTCTTGTACTTTGCTTCTAGTTTCTTTGAATATGCATCCAACTTGTAAGCTGCCTGCCCAAGAGCTGCTCCTTGCTCCTCAGAGTGACCTGATCCAGAGAAGGCTAAAGTGCGGCATATTTCTGGTTTAAGTCCTTTAGGTTTCTACTTATGTTTACTGCAATATCTTTCATTTCTAGATACTTCAAGCTAGTCAGTTTGTTCATATTTTCCAGAAGTTTATAGTCTTCTCTGGTAGCTGTCAGCTCGCCCGTCAGGTACGTGGCCATTTTGGAGAACGTGTCCTGGCACAGCCCCGTGATGTCCGCCTCAGCGGGCGCTGTGGCCTCCTCCGCCGTCTCCACCATGGCATCGTCAAGGCCGGGAAAGGGAGGTTGGTGAAAAGATGGAGGGAAGGATGGGATGGGGAAGAAGGGGGAAAGGAAGGAGGAAAGGGAGGAGGAGGGAGGGGAAGGGAGAGGGACAGGAGTGGAAGGGAAGGGAGAAAAGGGGGAAAGATAATTTTAAAAACCCCAATATGAGACTTCGCTTTTAATTCTATTTAATTTTATTTGATTAGATTCAGAGCAATGTTTTAACCTGTTTATATCTTTTTTTGATCAGGATTCTTGGTCATATGTTGGGTCATCCAAAATGTTTTCTTTCCCTCCCAGGTTAGTGTCATCAAGTTTGATAAGCATTCCAGTACCTAAGCTATTGAGAAATATCTTATTCAGAATAGGGGCAAGAATAAATCACTTGGATAAAACCCTGGAGAACTCATTTTAACCTAATAACATTAATAACTTCAATAATAGCCCAGTGATCCTACTATTAGAAGTATGTTTTATCCTAAAAATGTTATTAAAAAGGGAAAGAAGAACCTATCTGTACATATGTTTCATAGTGGCATTCATTTTTCATAATAGAAAAAAAATAAAAATAACTCTTGCGTCCATTGATGGGGGAATGGCTAAAAAAATTGGCTGAACATTAACGATTTCTCCTTGAGTCTAATCACGCAATTAGTCAGAGCTCAACTATATTCTCTTGTAATGCTAACCCACATCTTTCCACCTGTTCATGAGAGTAGCATGAGAAACTCAGTTCATTTATGTTTCCCCAAAGCATTGGATATTCTAGAACAGTGAATTTCAAAGGGTCCATGAAGTTGGATGGAATAAAATTTCATCCTTATTTTTAGTAGCCTCTAATTGAAATTTAACATTTCCTTTAATTATTTAAAAGCATTGTTCTGAGAAGGAGTTCATAGGCTTCACTGGACTTCCCTGGGAGTTTATGACAGGAATTCCTAACAACCTCTGATCCAAAGGATTCCTCTGATCCATCAGAGCTAGTAACTGTCATAAAAGACAAAGATGTTAGCCTTACATAACCTCTCCTTGATGAAGACAGTAATAATAACTAGTATTAGTACAGCACCTACTATGTGCCAGGTAATTTATAAATATTATTTCTTTTGAACCTCACAACAACCCTGGGAGGGGGATGCCATTATGCTGATTTTACAGAGGAAGAAACTTAGGCAAACAGAGGTTTAATGACTTGCTCAAGGTCACATAAGTATCTGAGACTGGATTTGAATTTGGATCTTCCTGACTTTAGGCCCAACAGTATATCCAGTGAACCACCTAGCTTCCTTGATGATAAAACCATGCTGATTTTTTTTTGTGCAATTCCTCTTCCACATGTTCACTAAGCATGTATTTAAAAAATGTTCTAGAATTTTCCCAGGCAAAGTTGAGCTAAGTACCCTGAAGTTTGCAGACTCTTATTTTCTCCCTCCTAACATCTCCCACCTCACTAAAAAAAAATCCAACCGTTTCCACATCTGTAGCTCTTTAGCATCTCTCTCATTCTCCATGATCTTTCATTAACCACTGATAGTGGCTTAGCAACCAAAGTCCATTAATTCTTTAATCATCCTGAGATGTAGTTCATATGGGCCTGCTAACTGGAACTTGTCAGTGATAACCCAGTGATCTCTTACTACTTTCTAATTCTTTTGATTAGCAATCTATCAGCCTGTTTCTTTCCATGTGTCCAATGACACATCGATTTGACTTTTTAAATTCAAATAAATAATTATTTTTGACAGCAAAAGTAAGAATAAAATAAAAATTGACTAGTTCTGTCTTCTTTTCATGGTCCAGTAATCACCATCTTACTGATTCCAAGCAATAGTCCTTTCTTTGGTCCTTATCTCTTTTCCAAAATAGCTAGTACCCCCAATCATTGGACATGTCAGTCATTTCTGTTTTTTTCTATTATGGATTATATTGCTACAAATATTTCTGCATAAATAAGTTCTCGTCCTTCCCTTTTAAAAACATTCTTAGAATGTAATGTCCTAAAAGGAAGATCACTGGGAAAGGGTGTGTACTTTTTTGGAGTTCATATTGTCTATTACTGTATTGTTTTTTTGCAAAGATTACAATAATTTACAGGTCACCCACAGTCTGTACTCCTGTTTTTGCCATGATTGTGACCAAAATTTAATTTAATTTTTAATTATCTGAAAATTCAAGGAGAATAAAATGGTGTTTACAGTTATTTTAGTTTTTATTAATTTTTTTAATTAACAGAAATCTATTCTCCTCCCCCCCCATTTAAAGGAAAAGCTAATGCCTTACAACAGGCACACATTATCAAGCAAAACAAACTTCCTCATTGACCATGTTCAAAAAATATGTGTCTCACTCTACACTCTGAATCTACCATCTCTCTGTCAAGAGGTGGATGCTTGATCATGTTTCATTTGGTTTTCTATGATTATTAAAGAACTTTTTAGGTTGCTACTGATCATTTGCATTTCTTCTTTGAAGAATTGCTTGTTCTTATTCTTTGACCATTTTCATTTTGGGAAATGGATCTCATCCTTCTTAATTTGTGCCAATTCCTTGTAAATTAGCAGTCTGTTTTGTCAGGAATATTCACAGCAAAGATGTTTACAATATGTATCTCAATACATTGGGTTTTGTTGTGCCTAAACTCTTCATTTTATATGATTAAATCTATTTATTTTAGCTCAAAATTTTTCTACTTGTTGAATAGGTAAGAATTTTTCTCCTCTACAATTGCAACAGGCATATCATTTCAATATCTTTTATTTCACCTGACTAAAAATAATAAATACTTTTTGTTATAGTATGAAGAATTAAAAATTAATTCATTTCCCACTCTTCTATCCAGTTTTCTCAGTAGCTGACATTAGACAATTTCTTCTCCAATGCTTTTAGGTCCTAGTTCCTTTTTTTAAATCAAACACTAGTTTATTGCATTGTTTCACCTATAAGTTTGGATTATCTGTTCTGTTTCAAACATCTTTATCCCCATGACTTTTTGCCAGTATCAGATAATTTATGTAATAGCCTCCCATTACATAATTTGAGTTGGAAGTGCAAGATGGAAGATCCAATGTGGAGTATGGAGAGATATCTTAGAAGCAGCTCATAGAGGTCCTGAGAGTCAATTGTTAAATTTTACGATGAACAATTATACTTTGGAAATTGGCAAATACTACCAATCAGGGCTTGATGTATTATTTTGTTGACTGTGTAGGGTTAAGAAAACAATAAATAAAATATCAACAATGAGGGTTAAACTTAAAAGTGTGTTATGCGCACATTTTTTTCTTAGAGAACTAATTGTTATACATTTACCAGCAGAATGACATATACTGGACCACTGATAATGGGGTGACCTAATTTTTTGTTCCACTACCACTTGGGCAAGCCATTCTTCTGTTCATACTAGGTGCTCATACTCCATTGTCATTGAGTCCATCAGAGAATTAATGGGTTTCTAGCAGTATTTTCATCTAGTATTGGCCTAATGGGAGAGGAACCCCAGCTAACCTGCATCACTCCTGTAGGAATGGAAATGTTTTACCTTCTCTCAGCCCCAGTCACTTCAGAGATGTAGCCAATACAGATATAGACCGTCAGTCATCTAGAAGACCTAAGCCTACACCTTTAGGCTCTCTTTAGGTTATTGGGTAATAGTGATGCAATGCTTGACTGTGCACGAACTTCCAGGTATCCAGAGTACCTGAAACATCACCTTCATATCAGATTAATGCATTCATCACTGGAAGGATACAGTCCTTTCATTGGCAAGTCACCCATCACCACCATCAGGTGACTCAATGTTCCTTAGTCATTACCAAGATTTTCTAAGGCCTTGCCTTTGCATCAAGCCTTTATAGAATTCTTCCATCAACTTGGTATCTGGGCCACTAACCACTAATCCTGGTTATAAGGCTTTATGCTCCCTAACTTTTGTATTGATGCAGAACCTTCATCAATTCCTGGCCACAAGCCTTTGGAGAAGTCATTCTAGCCTTTCACATGACAGTCAAGGCTCTTGTGTTCTTTGAGAAAAAGAAGAGTGATAAACTTAGAATGCCATTGCTACATATTCCTCAATGCAGTTTTTCCAAACTGTGGGATCTAAGGAACAGGAAATCCTCTCAAGGGTAGGGAGGGGTGGTCATAAGGTAATTACCAAAATTGTAGTACTTTTTTTTTTTAACAACTCACACATAAATTCATCCCTTTTTTCAATGAAGATGAATTTCAAATTAAATCACTCCAGCTGACAATGCTTGCAACCCAGTGATTATTTAATATCGAATGTACAAATGAGGTCAAATTTGTCAAAGGATGTGGAATCTTAATGAAAGTGTGCCACTGTAACCATCTATGAGCATAGGCTCATGACACAGATGAGTTGTCTTTCCATTGCTTACTGTATTTGAACATGAAGTATGTAAATTCAAGCAATCTCTGTGTAGACATTTAAATGCCGTAGGATCTGTTATGTTTCTCAATGTCATTCATTTTATTGAGTATAATAAAATCAGCTAATTTTCCCCAAATTGGAACTTTAGAAAAATTGAGTAAAGGACAATAATAGCTATTTGAAAATTTCAACAATTGCATTTACATTTAACTATCATTTTTATTCTCTTTAATTTTTATGAAGTGGACATTATCCCTATGTGGTTGACAAATACATAACTCATTTGGAGAGAAAAATCTGTCAAAGCATCTGAAATTAGAATAAGCTAAGATAGTTTAAGTAGCAGAAATAGAGAAACTCAAAGCCAGAATAAGGGTCAAGAAATCCAATGAAAAATACAGTGACTTTTCTCACCCTGAACTGAAAAATCAGCCATCAGCCCACAGACATTAGGAAAGAGGGCTGTCAGTAAAGTCAGTGCCAGCTCAGGCAAACAATTCAACAGCCTCTCATCCTGAACCATTAGTGAGGGTTGAGAGTCATGTGTAGAGTCTTCTAAGGCTCTGTCTGTGGAAGTAGTAAGCCTGCTTGGACTACTCACCAGTTATGTTTGTCTTTCATTCTCAAAGAGGACCATGACATCAGGGAGATGATGAGATGACTTATAGTTGACTTTGATTTGAGTGAGGGAGGGCTGTGTAAGGTCACCAGCTCCACTCTCTCTTACTACTTACTTATCAGACACATTCCCTTGTGCAATACCAAGAACACTCTTGAAATCACCCTTGGTATACAGATGTCCCTTTCATCACGTGGGTAGCTTTTTGAAATGATTTCAACTTTTAGGAAGCGACCAACCAATTCATGTCTTTATCTAACTGGAATAAAGGGGTCTCAAATTATATAGAGTAGGGATTCTTAACCATTTTTGTATTTTAGATCTCTTTCATAGTCTAATAGACATGGTCTATGGACTCTATCAATGAATTACAAATGAAACCTATTGTATTAAATATAGTTTTCTAAATGTTTTTACAAAGAATTCACATACTCCAGGTTAAGAATTCCTTGTCTAGGGATAGTAGACAAGCCTAAAGGGAAGACGATTTTAAGTTTGTTCTTAGGCATTCCTTAGGGATGGACAGAATGCTCCTGATTGGTTGAGTGTCATTCCCTTCTGGATGGCTTTTGAATTGACCCAATCAATAGCAACTTTGGGCAGAATGTCTCAATGAAAGGTTATCTCAACTCAGATTTTCTTCCCGACCTAAAACTAGCAAAGAACAAACAACACTGCACCCCACCCCCTGCAATATACTAAATAAAATGAAAGAATAGTATTCAAAAGAGGAGTGGAAAAAATTCCTGCAAGGTAATCCCCCAAAGAGAAAAAAACAGATGATTACATTATCAATTCCTCAAGTTATCCTACATCTCACTCACCAATCTCTTCCCCTGCCCTAATCCTAAACCCGGGTGTCTATATTCCATGTGGGGTAGCTACAGAGGCAGAAGGTAGAGGCTAAGAGTAGGAAGGACATGTATCCACCAAGAATTTTCTGTATGGTTGTAATTATGCCCTTCATTCTGTATTCTGTATGCCCAATCCACCGCGCCCCCCATCTCTACTCTATAGAAGCTTCTTTTTGAATTCTGCTATGTGTATGGAAATCCTCTTTCACTTTTGGTGTCTAAGTTTAGAATTTAAAAAAAATGAGTAAGGAAGGAAAAATTGCTGATACAATTAAGAAAATTATGGACTAGAAGAATACCAGGATAAAACTGCAGAAGAAAATAGTTATCCTGTAACCACAATTAGAATGCCAAAATAGAGAGAATGGTGTGGATTTAATATCCTCTGAGTTTATGACATCTAATGGAAGAAAGAGGAAGAGATGAAGAAAAACAGAGTTCTTAGGGGGAAAATTTGAAAAATGTGATGAAGAAAGAGGAACTTACTATTTCTTATAATCAGACACAAGAGAATGTATTAAAACATAGAGATGGTGTGTGGTTTGGGTGAAGGGAAACTTCATGAACATCACTGTTACCTGGGCTTGTCAGAGAAAATGTTCTTTTTAAGAAGATTGTTTAAAAGATTGATGAAAATATATGAAGTGGAGATATGGACTCATAAAGCATGAATGAGGAGTGTTTGAACTGGAGAGTGAGAACAATGAGGATATTGCCTCAAGAAAAAGCAAACTATAGATTTAGAGGGCTTATTTAAAAAAAATAAGGAATACAGGACAAGACCAAGTTCTTGATCTGGGATGGGAAGGGAGGGGAAAGGAGAAGACTGAGATTAGAGTGTGACAACTAGTACAAAGTGTAAATAGCTTGTTGTGATGTACATATAAAAATAAAGATGAGAGGATACAATAGAGAAGAAAATGAACAATAATCATATCTCTGAATATTAATGGGATAAATTCACCCACAAACTGAAAGAGGGTATCAGAATGCATTAGAAAGCAAAAAACAATTTTCTTTATATAAGAAGCACACTGAATGTAAAGAGTTGGGCACACTAACTTTCATTGGTATTTCTGTGAATTGGTCCAATCATTTGGAAAAACAATTTGGAATGATGTAAAGAGTTCAAATAAAAAAGTCCATACCCATTGACCCAGAAAGTCTGATTTTAGGTATCTCAAGAAAACCAATGATGAAATGAAAGGACCCACATATACTGAAATATTAAGTGCATATTTTGTAATAGCAAAACCCCCCTATAAGCAAAGAATATGAACATCTATTAGGTAATGATGAAACAAATTGTGAGTTATGAATGTAATATTACTGTGCCATGAGAAATGCTAAAGATGATGAATACAGAGAACAATGGAAATATTTCCATGAACTATTTCAAAAACAAGGAAAACAATATACTCAATGACTACAATACAAATGGAAAGAATGACAGTAAAATGATTGAAACTGAATGCAGTGAAATGATAATGAACAAGATTGGCTCCTACAGTCACTCCCTACTTCTTTACAAAGGTGGAGGACTATTGGTATAGAACACTGCAAGTAATGTCAAATTTTTAAAAATATATTGGTAAGTTTTGATGAGCTATTTTTTCTTTTTTTATTCTTTGTCAGGTAGATAGGGATAGATACCTTCAGGAATGTATGTACTAGAAAATCAAAAGATACCAATTTAAATTCATTTTAAAAATAAAAATTCATAAAAAGTTAAAATGAGAGGATGGAACAGAATTTATTTTGCCTCAGCTGAGAGGCAATCATGATCTCAGACAAGGTAAAAGTTAAAAATAGACATGCTTTAAAGAAATGAACAGAGAAGCAACATTATGGTTGATCTTACCATAGATAATAAAAAAATCAGTATTAAATATTAGTAGCAAATAATATAGTATCTAAGTATTTGAAAAGTATTCCAAGTAATTAAATAAAAAGCTAACTGAATTATGAAAAATATAAGTGGTAAAACAATAATTTCTGAGGATTTCAATTTGCCTCTTTCACATTTAGACAAGTCTACCAGAAAAATAATGTTGAAAGAAATTAAGTATGTAAACAGAATTGTGAGAAAAATTAAATATTGTAGATGTTTGGCAATTATTTTAAAAAGCTAGTATAACTTTTTAAGCATTATATATCACCTTTGTCAAAATTGGTTACGATCACAAATAAATACAAAATGGAAGATGTTTCCCACTATCACAGAGCATAATATAATAAAATATTTAATCCATAAGGAAAATATGAACAAAAGACTCATGAAATGGAGATTCAAATTAAATCCATTTTTGTTGTAATAAATTTTGACTTCAGTGAACAAATATAGGTGCCAAAATATATAGACAAGAGAATAGGAAAAAGAAAACAGGAATTATAAACATCTAAGAAGGAACAAAGCGAAAAATCTGAGAGATTAAATATGATTACAGGTGCACATGAAAACACCCAATATTACTGATTGCTAATACCACCTTTGAAAGGTATGTCGGTTGACTTAAATGTAGTATAAGCCACTTACCTTCATTTTATGGGATCTTTAAAAATTTTCTTCATTATATGTATATATCATGAAATTGTTACTATTATTTTGACCTCTTTTGCTGATCTATTTTTATTCAATAAATGTTTTGATTATCACTGTTTTATAGTATAATTTGACATGAAGGAGTACAAGTCCCTCTCATTCCTTTTTGCTTTTTTTATATTCTTGATGTTTTACTTTTCCACGTTAATTTTGTTATTCTTTTATCTAATTCCACAAATTATGCTGGCAGTGTTTTCATCAGCGTACTGTGAAGTTTACAGATGAATTTGGGAAGTGTTGCTTATTTCATTAGCTCAGCTGGTATGATATTGTGGGTAGAGGGTTGAGCTTGTTAGGAAAATCTGGAGTCCAAGCCTTCCTCTGATTCAAACTGTGTGACTTTGGTGAAGTCACTTAACTTCTATGGACCTTAATGTTCTTATCTGTGTTGTGAAAAAGTTGGATTCAATAATGTCTAAGGTCTTTTCCAGCTATAAATCTATGATCCTATGAAGAACACTGAATATCTCTATAACTATACTGGCTAACAAGAAAAAGAGTTGTTCTGTTACTCCCATAAAATAGGTGAACCCTATAGGTTTTTTGTGTGCGTGTTGATTTCAAATATTGTTTCAGATCTTCCCTGTTGTCATAGAAAGCACAGTTTTATATTATTAAAAGTAATTTTCACTAAAGAAAATATTGCTTGCTCAAGTCACCTAATGCACCTACTGATGATTTCTTTTGTATTTTGCCTGTGGAATGTCTTCAAAATCCAATAGTAGTCAGTCACTACGTTTTGTATTCACTATTTCTGGTATTGTTTTTCCATATCGGGATTTCTCTATAGAATAATTAACCATGCTCATTAATGATAGTATTCAGATTTTAGGGGAAGAAGGTTAAATGTGGATCTAAGAGGCAGGTCTTGAGGGACATGTTGGATCCTATAACTTTAAGGCTTTGAGAAAATTCTTGGGGATATTCTGTCTTGTAGTTTCCCAAGAAGTTTTGGCTAACTTCAAAAAATTATTTCTGTGTAACTCTTCAAACTTAATTCAATTCTTTTTTTTTGTTTTCTTTTTTTTCTTTTTTTAATCTTTTTTATTTAATATATTTAGTTTTCAGCATTGATTTTCACAGGAGTTTGAATTACAAATTTTCTCCCCATTTCTCCCTTCCCCCTACTCCAAGATGGCATATAATCTAGTTGTCCTGTTTCCCAGTCAGCCCTCCCTTCTGTCACCCTAGTCCCCTTCCATCCCCTTTTCCCTTCCTTTCTTGTAGGGCAAGATAAATTTCTATGCCCCATTGCCTGTGTATCTTATTTTCTAGTTGCATGCATTGTCTCCCCTCTTCCCTTCCCACCCACCCTCCCTAAGAAGTCAAGCAATTCAACATAGGCCACATGCGTATCATTATGTATAACCTTTCCACAATATTCATGTTGTGAAACACTACCTGTATTTTGCTTCTTCCTAACCT
>CM053623.1:415856952-415876543 GCA_028646595.1 Phalanger gymnotis
GTCTTCTTTGTCACCAAAGAAGGATTCCAAAGTCTGAGACTGAATCTGGGTGCATTTTCACTGCCTGGCCATGTTCCCAGCCAACTTACTTGACCCTTGAGTTTTTCAGCGGGGACTGCATGTAGACTAAAGAGTTCTATGTTCCAAGCTTGGGGGGATGTGCCAGCTCTGCCACACCAGCATTCCTCCTTTCCCAAGAACCCCCAACTTGGACTGGACTTAGATCTTTAGCAGGCTCTTCACTTCTGCTCTGATCCACCACTTAATTCCTCCCACCAGGTGGGCCTAAGGCCAGAAGCAACTGCAGCTGTAGTTCTGTAGCTGCCCCACCTCCAATGCCTCCAGGGCGGTGCCTGAACTGCAAACTCTATCCCAGTCCCCAGCAGCTTTTCCCACTAACCTACTCTGTTGTCTTTGGTGTTTGTGGTTTGAGAAGTCTGGTAACTGCTGCAGCTCACTGATTCAGGGTGCTAGGGCCTTTTTTGCCCAGCTCCTGGTCTGGTTCATCTGTGCCACCCATGCTGGGCTCTGCTTTGCTCATCTGCACTCCCCTTTGCTCCCCTCACCTCCCAGCTCTGTGCGGGCTAGACCTTACCCAGAGACTATCCAGGCTGTACTGGGCTAGAGCCCTGCTTCCCTCCACCACTTTGTGGGTTCTGCAGTTCTAGAATTGGTTCAGAGCCATTTTTATAGGTTTTTGGAGGGACTTGGCGGGGAGCTCACGCTAGTCCCTGCTTTCCCCTTAATTCAATTCTTATTTGAATGTTTGTCATTGTCATGTCTCTATTTGATGACTCATAAGCATCGTCTCTTTGGTTTTGGCCTCACTGATTTGTGGACATTTATTTTTCACATTTCAAAAAAGTGTATGATTTTGATTCATCACCTTCTTACAACTTTTCAGAAAACCAAGTTTAATGTGCAATATTAATAAAAAATGTTTTTCTAAATTAACCAATAGTTGGCTTATTATATTTTTCTATCCTAGAGTCAGCTTCTTTGAGACCAATGTTTTTAGTGTAGCATATTTTTTCCTGTTTCTGCTATTCCATTCACAAAAAGTGGCAGTATTTCATATCCTCAATCTGTGATGCTACTAAAGAATGATGATTTTTAGAGCCACACAGATGCCTAGAATCCTTTTCATGTTTTATTTTCCTTAAAAGAAGTTTCATGTTTCTCTCTCTCTCTCTCTCTCTCTCTCTCTCTCTCTCTCTTGGTTTTCCACCTTTCTGTCTGTCTTTCATTTTATTTTCAAACATCAGCCTTCTTTCCTTTCTCCTAACTTCATCCTGATTCTCAGTGAGAAAGCAATTTAAACAAAAAGATATTAAAGATATGTACAGTTATTCATAACAAATTTTTCCCATTGCCTGTGTCCTAAAATGCATTTGTCTCATTCTGTATTTTGAGCCCTTCACTTCTTTGTCATGAGGGTGGTAGTGTATTTTATCATTAATCCTCTGCAATTCTGGTTGGTCATTACACTGATAAGTGCTCGGTGCTCAGAACACAGTAGTATTCTATCACATTCATATCCCATCATTTGTTCATACATTCCCCAATTTATGGATACCTCTTCAGATTCCCATCCTTTGCCATCCCAAATAGTGCTGTAAATATTTTTGTAGCTCCTTAGAATGCTTCACTTAGGAGTAATCTTTCCCTTACTTCTCTCTAATTCTTCCTCCCTCTTCTTCCTTTTCCCACCTATTATATTTCATTATATTTCTGTATCCAAATGTATTTATATATTCTTCCTTCTTTTTATCAGTTCAGATGAGAGTGAGATTCAAGTGTCAGCTGCCCTACCCCTTCCTCTTTGCTAGGAAAAAAGTCTATTTGTGCACCCTTACTATGTAAGATAATTTTTTCTAGCCTTCTTTTCACTTCCTTCCCAGAGAAGAACAATTTGGGAATATGTCCAAAGGGCTCTAAAACTGTGCATACCCTTTGATCTAGCAATACCACTACTAGGTCTTTATTCCAAAAAGATTACAAAAAGAGAAAAGGAACTACGTATACAAAAATGTTTATATTAGCTCTTTTTGTGGAGGCAAGGAATTGGAATTTAAGGGAATGTCCTTCAATTTGAGAATGACTGAACAAGTTGTGGTAAATGATTGTAATGGAATACTATTGTGCAATGACAAGGAATGATAAGCAAGATCATTTCAGAAAAACCTTGGAAGAACTAAATGAATCTATGCAAAGTTAAGTTAGCAGAACCAGAAGAACGTTCATACAGTAACAGCAATATTGTATGATGAGGAATTGGGAATGCATTAGCTATTGTCAGCACTATGATCCACTAATGATCCAAGGCAATGACAAAGGACTCATGATGAAAAATGCTATCCATCTCTAGAGAAATAATTGATAGAGTCTTAAGCAGAAGAAAGTATACTGTTTTTCATTTTCCTTGTTTTTTCTTTCTTTTTTTGTCTGTGTCTTCTTTTACAACCTGACTAATCTGTTTTGCATGATTCCCATCTATAACCTTTATCAAATTGCTTACCATCTCAGGGAGAGGGGAGGGAAGGAGGGAGAGAATTTGGAACTCAAAATTGAAAAAAAAGAATGTTAAAATTATCCTTACATATTATTGGGAAAAACATAAGATATAAACAGTAAAGCTGTTAATTGTTGCTGCTTCTCTAGGGTTCCCTAAGTATTCAAATATGTAAGCTGCAAAAGAATGGTAGTTTTCTTTCCTCACTGCCTATTTTTATGGCTTCAATTTCTTTTTCTTGAATTATTGCTTGAGCTAGATTTTCTACTAAATATTGCCTAATTTGGTAATAATAGACATCTTTTCTTCACCTCTGATCTTACTGGGAAGGTGTCTAGTTTTTCAGATACAGATTACAGATAATGCTTGTTCTTGATTTTAGATAGATATTATTAAACATTTTAAGAAAGGCTCCATTTATTCCTATGCTTTCTAATGTATTTTAATAGGAATGGATGTGACATTTTTCAAAACTTTTTTCTACATCTATTCATAAAATTACATGATTTTTGTTATTGATGTGGTCATTTATGCAAACAGTTTTCCTAATATTGGACCAGCCCTGCATTCCTGGTGTAATTCTGGCTTGGTCATAGTGTATGATCTTTGTGATATATTGCTATAATCTCCTTACTTTGTTTAAAATGTTTGCAACAATATTTATTAGAGAAATTGGTCTATAGTTTTCTTTCTCTCTTTTTGGTCTCCATGATTTAATTTTCAAAGCCATATTTGTGTCATAGAAAGAATTTAGTAGGACTTATTTAACTATTATTTCAAAGTGTTTTTATTGTTTTGAGATTATTCTTTAAATGTTTGACAGAATTCACTTGTAAATCCACCTGGTCCTAGGGATTTTTTTCATAGGTAGCTTATTTTTGGCTTGTTTAATTTCTTTTTCTAAGATAGAATTATTTAAATAATCTATTTCCTCTTCTGTTAATCTAATCAATTTATATATTTATAAATATTCATCCATTTCACTTAGATTGCCAATTTTATTGGCATATGCTTTGGCAAAATAGCTCCTAATAATTCCTTTGGTTTCATCTCCATTGGCGCATTGTCTGTGATGTTCCAATCCGATTTTTGCTTATTATCAGCTTGGATATGTGAGTTTATTACTATTCGTTGCTTGTGATGGTTTTTGTGTAGCTAGCTTTTTGTGGAAAGAAAACTGACCTTTAAATATAGCTTGGGGAACTAATTTCCTAATAAGGAATTGTTTCTAGGGAAGTTGCTTAAGCCTAAAAACAATTTCCCTCAGACTCAAAATATTTAGATGATATATAGATATAATTCTAATCTAGTATCTTGAGAAGAAAAAAATGGAAGCACAGATAAGCAGGACAGTTTTGAAAATGACATGTAGAATTTCTTTTTTACTCTTTTTTAAAGTAAGTGGAATGAAATGGAGATTCATGGTTTTATTTATTTGATTTTATTTTGGTGTTTTGCTGTGTGTGTGTAAAAGCTCTTTCTTGTGGGGTAGTGATTCAAATTCAGAAAGATTCTCCCTCCTCCATACCCAATAGCAGGCTGGATGGTCACTTGTTGGGAATTTTGTAACGAAGTTTTCTATTTCATGTATGTTGGACTAAATTAATTCTGAATTCTCTTTTGGATTCAAAATTCAAATACCATTGTTAACTTCTCAGGCCCAGGAGGTATGTTTGGCATTATAAAGAATGGAGCTTCAGAAGTTCTCAGTTTGATTTTGTTAATCAGGTTTGGTTTAGCTCAGAATAAACATAATGTGTTTTACCAAACCTGGTATAGGCATACCTCAGAGATGTTGAGGCTGTGGTTCCAGACCATGGCAATAAAGCAAATATTGCAATAAAGTGAGTCACAAGAATTTTTCAGTTTCCCAGTGCATATAAAAGTTATGTTTACACTATATCATAATTTATTAAGTGTGCAATAAACAATATTATGTCTAAAACAGGTGTACACACCTTAATTAAAAATATTTTATTGCTAAAAACATTGTTAATCATCATCAGAGCCCACAGCAAGTCATAATCTTTTCGCTGATGGAGTGTCTTGCCTTGATGTTGATGGCTGCTGACTAATCAAGGTGGTGGTTACGGAAGGTCAGGGGACTGTGACAGTTCTTCAAAATAAGACAACAATGAAGTTTGTCCCATGGATTGACACTTTCACTTGAACACTTAGAAGCCATTTTAGGTTTATTAATTCTCCTAATTTCTGTATTGGGTATACACAGTGTAGACAGCAAATGTAGGTGACAGCAGGTGTAGACAAGCAAGGATCATGAGCCTAGTTTTCATATATAATACAGCTTGTTGCAACTATATAGAATGTATTGATTCAGATCAAAATTGAAGATCTGCCATGGTAGGATGATATTTACTGGTCTGTCTATGTCACTATCAATTTTTATTTTTTATCTTGCATATACATGAACCAATAAAAAAATTAGTGGAGCCCTGGAGAATTGAGAATTTTTTTTTTATACCTGTGTGTGTGGAATTTTTTAATCCTTGATGCAATTTAAGGACCCGATCTATGTTTGGTCATAGATTCTCAAAGGGTTAAATCCCAAATGCCATTAAACCTGACATAAATATGATACTGCCACAGCCACATAATTCCTTGGCATCAAAACACATCATCTTCCTCTACCAAAAGGTACCTCTGTTTTCTCTGATATTGCTATAGAAGCAAATGGATCTTTTTTATCCAGGATTCATTTCAGGCAAGCATGTCTATTCCTCTTGTCACGTGAGCATTCACAATTCTTTTGGATTTCCATAGGTATTTAACTCATCTCATGTTTAAAAAAGAAAGATTTAGTTCTTCATACATTTACTTTCTTGTGGTATCAGAGATTTGAGTATGTATACACAAGTGCTATTATAATGTCATATCTTAGTACGTAAATTCAGTTCATAGTATCATACAGTTAGGATTAATAGGATTCTTAGAAATTATCTCATCCCCTTATTTTATAGATGTGGAAATTGAGGACTAGAAATGTTAAATGATCAGCCCAAAGTAACACAGGTATTAAGAGTAACTGGGGTTCAAGTATTGCAAATTCAATGCATTTTCTTACTGGTCCAACCAAACATCCTAAATTGCTACAACAAAAAATGTCTGGTTGGAAATGATTAGCTAATACTATGGATGTTTTTCTCTGTGTATGCGCGCACGTGTGTGTGTGTGTGTGTGTTTGGAAGAGTATCTTTTTCACTTTCTTCACAGACTTAAGCTTTGGAGTGAATAAAGGAGTTATACTGATGCAATGGTTGATATTTTAATAAGGAGAATTCTGAAAATGAAAAGGGTTCTATTAGTAGGAAGCAGTATAATATGGTGGAAAGAGTGCTGGCTTGAGTCAGATAATCTGAGTTAAAGTCTTTCCTCTGACATTACCTATGTCACCTTGGGTGAATAAGTCAGGTAAGCTCTCCAAGCCTATTTATTCTCATCTGTTACATGAAGGGTAGAAGACAGATGGTCTTTGACACCTTTTCCAGCTCTAGATCCTGGTCCTGGGGACCTCAAAGTCCAATTCTTTAATTTTTCAGATGGGAAACCGAGACTAAAGGAGATAAGTGACTTACTTGCCCAATTGATAGTAAATAACAAAGGGAAGATTTGAACCCAGGTCCTCAAACTCCCAAAGCAGAGCTCTTGATACAATACCCCATGGCAGCCCATTAATTTAAGCCTTTTCCTTTTCAAAATTCTTTTTACTGAGATATTAACCAATATACCACTTTGATTTTTTTATTCACCCCAAAGTCTCAGTTTGACATAGCAGGAAAAATATTTTACAGAAAACACACAAACATAATATATATAGATACAAGAAGACAAGCATTCATGTTATGAACTAACAATCTTCCAAACACTTACTGATTCATTGCAGTATAAAGGCAATTGGTCTTGGAATAGGGACACCTAATACCCGTTAGCTGTGTGACAATTGACAAATCATATAACCTTTGGAAGCTTCAGTTTCCTCAACTCTAAATGGGGAAAATAATATCTGTAATTACTTACCTCACTGAGTTTACATGAAGAAATCACTCCAAAATGTAAAGATCTGCATAAGTGTGAGTTTTTAGTATTATTGTTGTGTGACTATAGTAATTCTAAATAACCATCTGAGGAAATATAGTGTTGCTCCTTATAGGTAAAATATCTCACTGAACTTTCCTCCATATTAGTTATTTATATCAAGAAGAGATAATTATGGATGCCAAGCTCTCTTCTGTTGCTCATCTACTACATCTTCCCCCCTCCACTTTCTCTCTCATTTTTCTCCTCTTTCAATTTTTCTCCTAGAAGGATATTCCCTTTACTTTATCATCTTTTTCTTCTTCCTCCTCTGGCTGTGACTTGGAGCACCCCAAGCATCCATGGGCATTGCCACTGATGGCTTCTTTCGTTAAAGAGCCTGCTTATTCAGAGCTAGCAACTAATCTACAATATTCTTTTATGCAGTTAGATCAAGTTTTACTACTTAAATCAGTCATCATTTTGTATTTAAATATGGATAAAATTAGAAAATCATAGAATTTCTCTGATGCTTAGAAGCATCCATATGGATTCTCTCTCCATAAGTGAAAATCTCAACCCATATTTCCACCCCCACCTCATGCTTTCCATGTTGTGAGATTTATATCCATGTCTTCCCAAAAATTCTCCATAAACCAAATATTTACAGAGCACTTTGGAGACCTTCTTATGGGTCTTTTTCTATATTTCATGAATAGCAGTGTATCATTTCACTTATAACACTACTAATATCAATAGCTAATATTTATATAGTGCTTTAAGGTATAGAAAAAGCTGTATATACTTTATCTCACTTGACCTTCACAACTACCCTGTGAAGTAGTGTTATTATTTCCATTTTATGGGTAAGGAAAGTGAGTCTGGAAGAAGCTTGGTGGCCTGCCCAGGGTCATCCAGCTAGTAGGCATCTGAAGATGGATTCAAGGTTGTTCCCCCTCACTTAGCTACAGGACTAGCCCACCTTTTTTCTTCTTGGTCTGGTTATACATTTCTTTGACAATGCTTTTCGCTTGCTCTTGACACAGGTCATCCTGGATAATGTGTTGCTCCTCATTTAATCTCACCACACATCTTTCCATCATTCCATTATCCCTTCAGTTTGTATTCTTCTGAGGTGGTCACCTCCTACAAAACGTGAGTTGGTAATATAATGGACCAACGCGGAGGTCGTTTTTTCTAATCTCGATGCAGGGGTCCCTTCTTTGGAATCCCTGAGAAGTGATCATCAACTTTTTGCTTGAGCATTTGCAATGAAAGGACAGTGGGATTCCATCTTCCTTCACAATGGACATTATATTTCTATTAATATATCTGATATCCTTTCTGTATTTGTACAGAAGGGTCTATAAAGCATCCTTCCCTCCCCTCTGCCTTGTAGAATCCTTATAGTAGTGTTATCTACTACATGAGTTTTGTCTTGATTTGTTCAACTGCTTAGCACTTTGTTTTTTGAAATTACTTGTTTATTTGTATGCATTTGCCTGTGTACAAATTGTAGACTATAAACCACATGACATTGGAGATTGTTTCTTTTTCTTGTCTTTGGATCCCTAGCAGTTAATAGTGTGTCTGAGATTTGGAAACCTAAGAGCTGAGAAGCATAAGATGCTTCTCTGTGCATGGGAGACAGTTTATGCAAATGCCTGGAGGAAGGAGACAGAATATCAAGTGAAGGCAGGAGTGTACTGGGGCAAGGTCTATTCAGCTTGCCAGAACAGGTTGTTAAATTTTCATTGTGAGCATTACATCTCAAAAATCTAAACAAACTGTACAAATCAGGGCTGGATTTATTTGATTTGTTGATTGTCTAGACTTAAGAAAGTGATAGAGAAAATGTTAACAATTCAGATTAGCATCGACTGTACTTTTCCCCCTCCTGAATGCCAGTTGTTAAACATTTCCCAGCACAGCCCTTAGTGCAAAGAAGAGCTAGGAGTGCAGTTTGCCTAGAATACAGACTATATGAAGGAAAACGATGTGGAATAAGGCTGAAAATGTAGATAGAACTTGATCAAGGAAGATCCCAGGTGAGAGCCTGAGGATTCTGTATTTTTTCCTAGAGACAATAACAAGTCACTGAAGGCTTGTCAGCAGGAGTTTGATGTGGTCAGATTTGTACTGTTGGAAGATAATTTTAGAGTATTAGCAGCTGGGTGGAGGCTGAATTGTAGGGGAAAGGGATCAGGAGCAGTGAGACCAATTAAGAGGATATGTTAATAGTTACTGTGTGAGGTTCCCTGGGCAGCAGCTCTTGAAGAAGAGAGTCTGGCACAGTAGCAAGAGGACTGGGGGGCAGAGGGGCCTGGGCTTAAATCCTGACCCTGCCACTTCCTAACAGTATGACCTTAAGCAAGGGCTCAGTTTTCTCATCTGAAAGAAGAAGGGATTGGACTTGGTTATTTTTTTCATGTTTTTTTGCCCATGTTTTCCATGTTTCCTTGGTTATTTTTTCCATTCGCTATGGTCCTGTGATGAGTCCAGAACTGAGTAAATTGCCTTCTTAAAAATTTAAATTTAAATTTTTTTTTTGAGTAAATGCTTAAATGATTTCCCTTCCTTAACTCTCTCTCAGGGGGGAGTGTCATAATGTACTTCAGAGCAACATATTTTGAAAACTTGATGTTGAGAGTTGTTGACAAGCACTGTGCTTTGAGTTATATATTCAATTATTTGAATGATTAAGAATGTGGTTTCTAGGAAATAGAGGTTGAAGGGAGGTTAGAGGCAGTATGATTCAGTGGGAAGAATAATGAGTCTACAGTTGTTGTTGAATCTTGTCTCACTCTTCAGGACCCCATCTGGGGTCTTCTTGGCAAAGATACTGGAGTGGTTTGCCATTTCCTTCTCAACTCATTTTACAGATGAGGAAACTGAGTCAAACAGGGCTAAGTGACTTGCCCAGAATCACAGAGCCAATAAGTGTTTGAGGCTGGATTTGAAGTTGGAAAGATGAATCTTCCTGACTCCAGATCTGAAACTGTTTCCCCCGCTTGACTCTCTAGATAAATGACCTAAATTCATAATCCTGACTCTGACATTATTTATTTGACTTTGGGTGAGTCACAAAGATTTATTTTCTCTCATCTGTGAAAGGATGAGGTTGGGCTATTTGGCTTCAGAGTTCCTTTCTAGGTGGAAATCTAAGATCCTAGAGATAACCATTTCACACATGTAGGTCCCCAGCTCTGAGCTAACTTGGGCTGAGTTCAGCCCTGGGGTAATCTGACCTCTAAAGGAAGAGGATAAGACTCCTCCTTACATTCTCTGGCTCTTTATACCTCCACCCCAGAATGCCAGGAAAAAGCAAAGAAAGCTCAGATAAATTCCTAAGATCTCTCCTAAAGGGAACAGATGGGTATTCAGAGTACAATGTAGATTTGGTATTGGAAGGCTATTTAGCTCTGCAAACAAAAGAAATACTTACAAGCCAAAAAAGGGCAATCACTCTTAATTTAGGATTGACAGAATCTGCTTCTGTTTGACTCCTTCAGAATCTTAGTTCTGATGTGGCCTATTACTTCCAAGCTGGATATGAAAGAGATCTAGCTTTTACTGTTTGGAGAATCCTTTTTGGCTTCAGGATCCACCTTGCTCTAGGATTATCAGTCTCAATTCAGTTAGTTCTAATTCTCATACTCTTTGGGGGATCTTGTGCAGATGAGTGTCCAGGAGCAATGGTATGAATACATTCTGTGTCTTGCAGGTAAGTTCATTGCCCAGTTAGTCTCTTCAGATGCAATTTAATTATTGAAACCTCAGACCCTTTCTAGGGTGTGTTTTGTATCTGAAGGCTTCTACATTTCAAAGTCTTGGTTTTTTGGATGGAAAAAGATTTCCATCTTCTGACCAAGCTTCACCAAGATACTTCCTCTTATACCTTGGGATAACCTTGAGAGGTTCTGTGCTCCCATTCTGTGTGCTCTACCACAATATTGATCTATCAATAGACATGATTTTTTTTGCAAAGAGGTATTTACTGAGAAGGTATAGCAAGAAGACAAGTTACAAAACCATACCCTAAACCTAGAGCACCTTCTCTCCCTGTACAGATAGGATGGCTGGGGAGAATAGGTTCAAGTTTAATGTAGTTGGTACAAAACATTCTCCCTTCCTTCTCATTCAGTGCACTATATCCCCCTTCCATAGTTATAAAGTCTCTGGGAAGATTGTACTGGAATTTGAATCCCAAAGGTAGGGAGACATATGTATATCTGAGGGATAGCCCTGGTAATCTTTTTCTCCTGTCAATCTCAGTGTTTGCTTAAAAAAGATGAATAGAACTAGGTTGTATATCTATGTTTTTATTTCTCTCGAGGTAGTCATGCATTGCTTGGGAGCTGCAGTCTAGAACTGGTCTCCCTAAGAGAGCCAGTCTGACCTGGGCTTATTTTGGGGTTAGGGTACACAGTTTTAAAACCCTTCCAACAGTGGATGATATAATTTCATCATCAGTTCTGGACAGAGGAAATACCTCTTCTATCAGCAACACCCCCCTCCCCAGTTTGGGCTACATAGACAAAAGAATATTTCTCCACCAAATCTTTCTTACCTTAGATTAAATTATTTGCAATCTTGGCTGGGGTTTGACAGGATAAGGAGAGTCAATGCAATTCCATCACCAGTAATGTTCTTCTGCAGCAAAACTGAACTTGGGAAGAAGGAGGCTGGGGGATGCTCTGAGTCTTATTTTTCCACACTCCCTTTAATAAATCCCCAATAATTTAATTTCTGGTAAATGGTGTTGACTACGAATGAATCACTCCTCTGCATTGCTGTACTGGCTCCTTGCAGGGCTCAGTGCTGGGATTGATCAAACAGGTCCCTCAGCTGCCATACTAGCTTCTCACTACATTTGGCTGTTACTCTTCCTCACTTCAGTTGCTGGTTAGACATCATGGTTTTGATGGATCTCCCAGTTCCACCAGTTTTCTGGGTTCTCCCATGTCATTAATTTATTATCCAGAAAGAACAAATACAAAAGAAACAGAGGTACCATATACTCATGATAACAAAATGAGAGATAGGGCTGCTGCTGTCCCTCCCCCCATCTGCAAGTTCACATCAGATCTTGCCTGGCTTACTGCTAGAAATGAAAGGGTGGGGCACAGCAATCCTTTTCTGTATAAACTCATTTCTGCTGTAGTTCATACTGAGTCATCAGTTCCTCCAGTGCTATAGGAACCAGAAGACTCCTTGTCACTATATAGCACCATGGACTCAGTCACTGAAGGCCAGAAGTATGCTCACTAAATCTCTCCATATTTGATTAGTAACAGGCGGGGAATATCTCACATGTTCTATGTAACTTAGCAGCAAGGGCAAATCTAAGAATGCTCAAAGGTCTGAGACTTACTTGGCAAATCTCTTTATTAAGAAAAAATGTGTATATGGGCTGACCTTGGGCAGCAGAGAACCAGCTGCCAAAGAAGGTAGCAGCTGTGAAAGTGAGAATTTTATGCTCAAGAGATGTTGGAAAATGTGAGAAACACAGCTGTGGGGATCACAGGACTCCCTAGGCAGGGTCAGACCCTCAGGAAGACCCATGTGATGGCCTCTTAATATGACTGTGGATCAAAGGACTCCTGAGGCAGGGTCAGACCCTGAGGAACACCCAAGTGGTGGCTCCTTAATATGGCTTCGGGGATCACAAGACTCCCTAGGCAGGATCAGGAAGTAAGCCCAAGAGGTGATTCCGCAGCTCATTGCTTTCTTGGTTGCATAACCTTAGGAAGATCTATGTGAGAGTCTACTCTCACTGAAAGAACTCAGAAACAGAGTGGGCAGAGGGAGGTGTTTTATTATGGTGCTCAGGAGAAAGTGGGTGTAGTGGTCACCAGGAACGCCCACACTGATACACAAGCAGGGGTGAGGTTAACCAGTTCTACCCTCCTTGTCTGAGTTAGGGTTAGTTTTCAATCTTCCTTTCCCTACATTCCCTTCTTAACTTATACAGTTTATGTAGGCATGGTAGTGAGGATACAGAAACAAGAGTGAGGTTAGCAAGTTCTACCCCCCTTGCCTAATTTAGAATTAATTTACATTCTTCATTTCCCTACATTTCCTTCCTAACTTATGCAGATAATGCAAATTATGTAGGTGTGTTGGGGAAGATATTTGATTAGGGCATGATCCCTCAGGCTTGACCTGGCTGTCCCAGCCTAGTCTTTCTAGTCCAACTGGTTCTTTCCCCTTGACACCAGGATGGCCATTGTCTTAGTAAGTGAGCTTCCTCACAGCTATTGATTACCTCCAAATAAGTTCTGTAGGAGCAAAACAAGATACCATAATATCCCTTCTTACAGAAATATCAGGAAGAATTAATAAAACATTTTAGTGTTCCCTATGATGAGTTGGTAAAAGGCAAGTCAAGTGAAATTGTTAATCATTTATGAAGTGCCTACTATGTGCCAGGCAGTGTGCCAATTGCTGGAAGCACAAAAAGGCAAAAAGAGTCTCAGCCCTCAAGGAGTTCACAGTCTAATGGGGGCAGACAGCATGCGAACAGCTGTGGACAAACAAAATATATGCAGGATAAACGGGAGATAATCTCAGAGGGAAGACATTATGTTAAGTGGTTCCAGTGATGGAGTCCCCCCTTTCCCTAAGTCCAGTGTGAAGAGCAGACGAAGAGAGGTGTAAGAAACGTACTTAGTCTAAGAATAAACTATACTTGTTGGAAAGCCAGGAAGGTTTTCATTATATTTTACATTTATTCTTTTTGGATAAATGTGTAGTCCCCTTAAGAGAGTATGGGGACTCAGCTAATTATTTTGCTTTCCTTGGGAACAAGTACCTCCTGTATGGAGAATACAGTTTGTTTGGATAAATGCCAGTCTTTTTATTGCCTCCTATATCATTAAGGCAGAATTCATGATTTCAAGGATAACCATGAATATGCCTGAATGGTCCAGAATCACAGGATATAAGGAATTCTCTAAGTAGAAGGCAGAGGAGTTAAAGCATTTATTGAAACTCAAAAGTAGCAGACCCAAGGACCAGTGTCCCCAATTCGACATCTTGGCAAGAGCCTTCCAAAACCAGTATGCCCATGTCACAATAGTGACCAGGAGGCCACAAGAAAACATTATGGCAGCAAGCCAAGCCATACTGGTGCTTCCCCCCCGCCCCAATGCCAGGGCCCTCCAGCAAGAAGACCACCCACTGGTCTCAAGCCCCTGCTGAGCATTCTCTGGTCTTCACAAGGGTCAGTCCTGCCTTTTTGTAGCAGCCTGCCTCTGTCGCCCTGGCTTTTGCCACTTCTGCTGCAGTCTCCAAGCTGTGTTCCAGTTAGCTGACTGCTTCTTCTCTCCTTTGGCTCTTAACTGCTCTCACCAACTGCCTCACCAACTGCATTTTAGCTCTGCTCCAACTGTTCAGGAAGCTCCTCCCACCACAGGCTTCATGTCATCCCATGGACCAAAACTCAGGCACCTACCTTTGGCTCCAGTCCTAGCCACTCCCCCCAGGTCCCTGAGAACCCTGCCCCCAAAACCCAGTGAATGGGTGGGAAAGATCTTCCCATTCACTGATTGCCTTTTCACCTCCCAATTTGAATATCATGCCTTGTTCTTCATTGGCCAGATGCAACCCCCTTGAACTGCTCATGTCAAAAAAGTGAGTCACAAGATGGAGTCAGTGTGGTTCACTCAATTATCGTAATTCCCACTACTACTTGCTCCATTTTCCCCAATTCTCTCAATTTTATCCCTTCTGATTCATGTAGAAGTGGAAAGCCTAATGTCTCCCCACCCCCAAAATGGATCATTTATCTATAGGCTAAATCTGTAAGTTTTTTTTCAGATATTCATAATTAGAAATAGATGAGTCAGTCTGCTTCAGATCAAACTACTTGGAGGGCTCATAAAGGACTAATTTTGAGAGGGGAGATTTTTATGTCATCAGTCATCAAGATAAGCAAGAAAACTTAAACGTAAGTATAAACACCATGAAACAAAAGGCCAAAGCAATAAAATGACTTCAATATTAATTAACATCAAGTTACTGTGTAGCCTAGTAACCCACTACCAATGTCTATTTAATCAGCACATTTTGAGTTGAGTCCCAGATGTCTCATGTAGTCATCTGGTCCCTTGATCTTTTCCCTTGGACCTTATGATGTAGGCCTCATTCTCAGGGCAGCTTTGAAGGGGGTTCTGCTTCTCTGGATTCAAATAACTTGTAGAGGCTCCTGGATAATTTTGATAAAATCTGCTGGTGACAACACTTTATACGATTTGCTATAAGCTCTTAAATTTGGTTCTCCAAACCTGATACTTCAGAGAATTTCATTTTTCATATACCATTTGCTGTTTTTATCTTTACATAAACTCTCTACCTGATATGAGAATCTTTAAAAACATCATGAATGTTTAATTTTAAAAATTCTTTAAAAATGAAAAAAAATCACTTTCTTTACAAGTACCAGTGCAATTGTATATGTAAAATCCTTAATCTGATATTGCAAATTCACTACTAAAACACAATAAAAGGCTGCATTTCCACTATAGATGCATTGGAAGCCAATCATATAGATATGTATAATTCTTGGAGAAAATAGTTAGTTCTGTGGCTTTCTCAAAATTTAGCATTCTACCTATTTAGAAAACTTTTACTTTACATCTTTATGTAAAGTGAATTATTACTTTCTCTAATTCTTCCTTTTGCAGGATATGATATCTATTATAAGTTGACTACAAATGCAGATTTAAATTATAAAATTTTTCATACTGTAATGGTAATCAGGGAAGGACTTTTTTTGCTGTTCTTCTCTTTTGGGATGCTAAGGCTATCAACTGCCTTTAATGAGTTTTGCCTTCATTTGATTGGGGCAGGTAAATTGGACCCCTTTTTGTTTTGGAGTGTTTCTCAGCACTATGGCAATCAGAAGTCATTGATTGGAAACAACATATATGATGTGGTGCTTGTGATTGAGGAACTTTCCCACTTGCTGGTGCTGGTGGTCAAGAAACTTCTCCACATCCTGGATGGTGGGTCCTCAGGTTCCTGAACAGTGTATATTTACTGGAAAGTTAGTGTTTGACTTTTGAGGGTACGCTCATTGAAAGAGTGTTGGTGACAAGACTCTGGGCAAGCCGTTGAAGCAGCCCCCTGGCTTTGAAAACCCAGATTTTGATGCTTCTCTTTTTGGTAACTATGTATGTGATGTCTTGGTCAGACAAAGCTTGTCTGTTGACCTATTTGTAGTTTCTGTTTATATTTGCTCTGAAGTTCATGGTGCTGACTTTTTCCCCCCAACTAAGTGAATCATATATGTATGTTTAATTAAAGTAAGATTGTTAACCTCTTAAAGTTGCTTTCCTTAGAAAACAAGATCAAAGAAATTGTGTTGGCAGCCCTTTAGCATGCTGGTGTGATTGGTCTTACATAGCCACAGTAGCTGCTAGCAACATTATTGTTACATATACTTGAATTTTATTACAGTAACTCGGAGATGTTCTGTATCAGTCTATTAATTAATAGATTTAGTATTATACATAAAGACATTCTAATGTTCACTTGCCTTGATTATAAAAATTTGCTCTGAAAGGAAAAGGAGGGATGTATTTATAACAATGTCAAAACTCATCCCTTCAAGGGCAGAGACTGATCTGACATATACCATTTCAGGGGAAAAACTCTACTTATTTCTGTTTGATTCCAGGCATGAGTCATCTCTAATAGCCAATCATGTAGTCAGAGGCTGTGAAAAGCTAGGCTCAGGATTAACCAGCTGGGGAAATTTCCTGTTCAGAAAGGACATAGAACACTTGGGGAAACTGAGTCAAGAGGCTCCTTCCTTAGGCCATGTAAAAGTCAACCCCTTTACTATTCCCAGGACAGGGACAGACATATACTTGTTCTCAGGCTTCAGCATGTGCCATTTTCCATTATTGGCTTCATGACAATTCAGACAAACATCCCTGTAATCAAAACTCAAAGCGATAACAAATTATAGTAGCAAGAGTTTTTACCTCAAATAGTAAAATTTCACTAAGCACAGATTAGGCTTGAATATTATTAACTTCTTTATATTTCCCTCCAGTTACGTTTCATTTATCTTTTAATTATAAATTAAGAATAAACACATTCTGGGGTTTCAGACGTATAGCAAATACCTGATAGTTGGCTCAAATTAATGTATTGAAGTTGCATCTTCAAAGCACTTTATACATTTTCATAATTTTTATAAGTAATAGCTGCAAATTTTCAAATGAAAACCGACTTTTTGTTATCATAAATTTTGTCATTATTTTAAAACACAATATATTCCTTTAAATATTTAAGTTTTCAAATATCTTTTTATAAGATTCTTTTAAAAGCTCAATTCACAATCTAACATCATATAGAAAAAAGAAGTTATCTTTTTACCATAAGTATACACAAACACAATATACATCTGTGTATGTTTATGTATATATACATATACATATATACATACATGTGTTTGTGCATGTATTAAGCCCAAGAGAAAAGGAAAGGTCCCATAACCACCAAAATATTCCCAGCAGTGAGTTTTTTAATATCAAAGAAATGGAAACAAAAATAGCTGGCATTTATATAACACTTTAAGCAAAATGCTTTACATATATTATCTCATTTGATCTTCATTGCAAAGTAGATGCTATTAGCATCTCTATTTTACTGATGAGGAAACTAAAGCCATGAGAGGTTAAGAGAAGGGCAACAATATCATCTGTTAGCTTTTCCATTCTTCTGGAGTCTTCCCATCTCTGTGATACCTTGGAAATAGATTCATTCAGTGCCTTTTAAGAGTGTTGCCTCCCACACTGATTTCCTTATGTCTACATCCAGCAGTTTTTTCCAACTTCATTTTCTTAAGTACCGTTTCTAATTGGTCATATGGCACAGATGGTGGTCTAAAACATTGTTTCTACTCTCATCAACATGAGAGTAGATCACTATAGAATTACCCACAAAACTTGTTCCATGATTTGCAATTAGCAAACAATAAACACAACAGGATCTTGCATTCTCTCTACCTCTCAATCAGTTTCATGACTGTGAAAATGTGCTGTGCCATAGAAAATTGTCTTCAAATGTCTGCTTGTTAACTTCCCAATGTAAATGTTTGTATGCTTTGCAGGTGTATTGTCAATATAAATCTCCTTAATGTCTATTAACAAATGTATTATTTTACCAGGTCTGCAAAGAACAAAAGAAATGTAATAATTTGTATTTATCTAGAGTAAATGCCTTGGAATGGATACCTTAAAACGGACCTTTTTTTAAACAATGTCTTTCTGGATTGGACTTTCTGTGTTGCCCAAGTTCAGTGGATAGTATTTCATCTCCCCAGTTGCTTTGGGGTATGTGTGTGAATATGAGCAAACTGGTGTTTTGTTGTGGAGGGCCAGCTCTGAGAAAGTCCATTCTGGGATAAGATATAGGCCAGAGGCCTGTTCTTGCCCTTGGGCTGATAACTCGGCATTTGGGCTCTCCCTCCCTCCCTGGACATACACATGCTGCTCAGGATGAAGGCTCTTAAAGCCTCCTCAGTACACACGTGCTCTCTCCAAAACCCCCATAGCACACCCATCCTAATTACCACCTGTGGGCTATTAACACAATATTGTTTACAGCAAAAGGAGAACTAAACATGAGGAAGTCATGCATTATGCAAATGCCTGGCACGTGGATTTGTTGATTCTGCTTGCCTAAAAGGATATATAAGCCCTGTTCCTCTGCATAATAAATAGAGCGGTTCTTCATTCTCCTGCCTGGCCCATGTTATGTGTTTTTCTTTTCACTCTCTGTGGCATTCAGTCATCTCCACATTGTGTCAGTTTACATTTCTGTGATCTATCTCTATGACTTTGTGTGAGTTTGGGCAGTCTCAGCTGTTCAGTCAGTTGGATTCCTTATGACCTATCTCTGTGGATGAATTACACTGTGGCGATATCAGTCCTGATGTTTAAAAAAAAAGAAACTTCCAACATATTAAACTGACCAAATGTTTCAAATATGAACTAAGTATGCTGTGGTGACAGGTGCCCAGGCTTTTTCTGAGCAAAATTAGTGTCATTTATAATCTCTTGCATCCCAACCCCATCTTTTCCTGTTGAAACCTACTAATTCTGAGACCTAGTTCAGATACCTGCAGCTCCCTGAAGGAATCCTTGACTTCTTCTGTATTTTCAGAGCACAGTACTTGTATGAACCACTTTTTTATACATTTTCTATGTTACATTTTTGTATAATTACTATTTATTTATTTATTTATGTATCTGATATTCCCTCCCGTGTCTTATTCATTTTTCTATTGCTTTTACATTGTTGTCTAATACAAGGTCTTACAAATATTAGGTTGGCAATAAACATTTATTTGATAGATAAAAAGAGATACTCAAATTTTAGTTTTTTATTTCTTTCTAATCACCATTTCTTTTATCTTAACAGGAACCATTTGAGAACAAATGACTGGCAAAAACTACACTACTGTGACTGAATTCTTTCTTTTAGGGTTAACGGATGACTCAACTCTTCGTGTCTTCTTCTTTGTGGTATTTCTAGGGATCTATCTTGTCATTTTACTTGGCAACCTCACCATCATAGTATTGATCCAAAAGAGCTCCCAACTTCACACTCCAATGTACTTTTTCCTCAGCCACTTGGCTTTTGTGGATATTGGGCTTTCCTCATCTGTCATGCCTGTGATGCTCCTGAATTTCCTTGGGGACATAACCTCAATCCCTTTGCAAGGCTGTGTGGTCCAGCTTTGTTCTTTTGTCAACTTAGGGACAGCTGAGTGTTTCCTGCTGGCTGTGATGGCCTATGATCGGTATGTGGCCATCTGTAGCCCCCTACTCTACTCCACCCACATGTCTACCAGGGTCTGCACTCTGTTAGTCATCATATCCTACCTGGGTGGTTGTGTGAATGCTTGGACCTTTACTGGTTGCTTATTGAATTTGTCTTTTTGTGGTCCCAATAAAATCAATCACTTCTTCTGTGATTACTCACCCTTGCTGAAACTTTCTTGTTCCCATGTTCCTCTTGTTGAGATTC
>CM053623.1:415877043-415905881 GCA_028646595.1 Phalanger gymnotis
CCAGCACCCAGAAAGCTGCCGACAGCACAGGTTCTTTTGATCTGCTTAACTAAGGAAAGCAAGGTGAAGGGGTTGACAAGCTTACTTTAATTCAGCACACAAATATCATTCACTTAGTTCAGGGGAAAAAGCCAGCACACTGAACTTCAGAGCAAAATACAAACAAATTACAAACATCAACAGACAGACCCAATACAATTCATAGTTACCAACATCTAGGTTCATCCCAGGAGCTCAGAACAAGGGCTGGCCCAGAGTCACGCCTGCCACCACTGCTGTGGCAAAGGGCTCCAAGGAAGAGAAGGCCAAGCCCTTGTTATATATCTTTTTCAGCTCACCCAGGTGACCTAAAATCATCCCAAAGAGATGGACTTAAACCCAGGTGGTCTAAGAGCCTCTGCTGTCCCAGACATGTAAATTAGGCCCTCCCTGGAGTTAGCCCCACCTTGGGCCCCACCTTAGTTGCCAATCCACACCCACATAGGATTTCCACCTAATAGGGGTTTGGGCCTGGGGCTTAGCACCTAGTAAGGCTCAATGAAATACACTGAATTACTCAAACAAAACAAAGGCCATTTTGGTTACCAACACAGTCCCCCAGTCAACCCTTCAAATACTTAAAGGCAGCTTTAAGGCTCTCCACCTTCCCTACTCTTTTTTGCCTCTAGGCTAAAAATCCCCAATTCCTTCACTCAGTTCTCAGATAGCATGGTCTCAAAGCTCTTTACAAGCATTGGTGCCACCCTCTGGATGTTCTTCAGCTTGTGAAAATTTTCCAAAAATATGTGTCTGAGTACTATGCACAGTACTATGGAAGATCTGATTTGACCAAGTTAGGGTACAGTAGAACTATTGTCTTCCTACTTCCGGATATTATACCTCACTTACACAGCTTAACTATTCATTAGCACTTTTTTTTTGCCTAACATTACACTCTTGACTCATATTGTCTGTTCAGTTCACTAAAATATCAGATGATTCTCGGATGGACTGTTTGATTTGTTTGTTTTCTTTTGTGGTCACAGCTCTCCTGTCTTATACTTGGAAAGATAATTTTTGAAACCCAAATGTGAGACTTTGTTTTTACATCTATGACATTTTATCTGATCAGCTTCAGAGCAATGTTTTAATCTGTTTATATTTTTATTTGGTCATTATGTTGGGTCATCCAAAATGTTAACTTCCCTTTCCAGGTTAGTGTTATCAAGTTTGATAAACATTCCAGTATCTAAGCTATTGAGAAATGTCTTAATCAGAACAGGCACAAGAATAAATCACTTGGATACACCCCTGGAGAACTCATTCTAACCCTAATAACTTTAAATTAATAACTTCAATAACAGTACAGTGATCCTACTATCAGAAATATATTTTATCCTAAAATGTTATTAAAAAGGAGAAAAACCTATCTGTACACAAGTTTCATGGCAGCATTCATTATTCATAATAGAAAAAAATAAAAATAACTCCAATAATTGGGTAATGGCTGGAAAAAAATTTGGCTGAACATATGATTTCTCCTTGAGTCTAATCACTCAATTAGTCAGAAACCAACTATATTCTCTTCTAATGCCAACCCATATCTTTCCACCTGTTCATGAGAGTAGCATGAGAAACTCAGTTCATCTATATTTCATCAAATCACTGGATAATCTAGGACAGAGAATTTCAAAGGGTCCATGAAGTCGGATGGAAAAAATTCATCTTTATTTTTAGTAACCTCTAACTGAAACTTAACATTTCCTTTAATTATTTAAAAGCATTGTTTTGAGAAGGAGTTTACAGGCTTCATTGGACTTCCTTGAGGGTTCATGACAGGGATTCCTAACAACCCCTGATCTAAAGGATTCCTCTCATCCATCAGAACTAGTAAGTGTCATAAAAGACAAGGATGTTAGCCCTACATAACCTGTCTTTGGTGATGACAATAATAATAACTAGCATTAGTAGAGCACCTTCTATGTGCCAGGTAATTTATAAATATTATCTCTTTTGACCCTCACAACAACCCTGGGAGGGAGATCCTATTATGCTGATTTTACAGAGGAAGAAAGTGAGTCAAACAGAAGTTTAGTGACTTGCCCAAGGTCACTTAAGTAGTAAGTATCTGAGACTGGATTTGAACTCATGTCTTCCTGACTTTAGGCCCAATAGTATATCCAATGCACCACTTAGCTTCCTTGATGATAAAACCACACTGATTTTTTTTGGTCTGTGTGTGATTCTTCTTCCACATGTTCACTAAGCATGCATTTAAAAAATGTTCTAGAATTTTCCCAGGAATCAAAGTTGAGCTAAGTACCCTGGAGTTTGCAGACTCCATTTTCTCCCTCCTAACACTGCCCCCCACTAAAAACCCCATTTCTACTTCATTAGCATCTCTCTCATTCTCCATGATCTTTCATAAATCACTGAGAGTGGCTTAGCAACCGACGTCCATTAATTTTTAATCATCCTGGGAAGTAGTTCATGTGTGCTTGCTACCTGGAACTTCTCAGTGACAGCCCAGTGATCTCTTACTGCTTTTCTAATTCTTTTAATTAGCAATCTATTAGCCTGTTTTTTCCATGTGTCCAATGACATATTGGTTTGTCCTTTTCAATTTAAATATTATTATTTTTGACAACAAAAACAGAAATAAAGTAAAAATTGACTAGTTCTGCCTTCTTTTCATTGTCCATTAACCACCATCTTACTGTTTCCAAGCAATAGCCGTTTCTTTGGTCCTTATCTTTTTTCCAAAGTAGGTAGTACACCCAATCATTGGACATGAGAGTCATTTCTGTTTTTTTTTCCTGTTATGGATAATATTGCTATAGATATTTCTGTATAGATAAGTTCCCGCCCCCCTCCCCCCACTGCTTTCAATAACATTCTCAGGATAAAATGGTAGTCCTAACAGTAAGATCACTGGGAAAGGGCATGAAGTTTTTTGGAGTTCATATTGCCCGTTACTGTATTGCTTTCCACAAAGATTACAATAATTCACAGGTCATCAACAGTCAGTACTCCTGTTTTTGCCACAGTTCTGACTGAAATTTAACTTTGTTTTCAAATATCTGAAAATTTCAGGAGAATAAGATGGTATTTGACAGTTACTTTAGTTTTTATTATTTTTTTAATTAACAGAAACTTTTATCCCACCCCATTTAAAAGAAAAGCAAATGCCTTATAACAGGTATGCATCATCAAGCAAAACAAATCTCTGCATTGACTGCATTCAAAGATACATGTCTCATTCTGCACTCTGAATCCATTATCTCTCTGTCAAGAGGTGGATTGCATGCTTGATCACATTTCAGTTGGTTTTCTATGATTATTACGAATTTTTTAGGTTGCTACTGATCATTTGTATTTCTTCTTTGAAGAACTGCTTGTTCTTATTCTTTGACCATTTTCACTTTGGGAAATGGATCTCGTCCTTCTTAATTTGTGCCAATTCCTTTTAAATTAGCAGTCAGAGTCTTATCAGGAATATTCACAGTAAAGATATTTCCTATATGTATCTTAATACACTGGTTTTTGTAGTGTCTAAATTCTTTATTTTATATGATTAAATCCATTTATTTTAACTCAAGATGTTTCTATTTGTTGAATAGGTAGGAATTTTTGTCCTCCACATCCCCAGTGGGCATATCATTTCAATATCTTTTATTTTGCCTGACTAAAAAATTAAATACTTTTTGTTATAGTATGAAGAGTTAAAAATTAATTCACTTTTTGACAGGGGGAGTTTTGGACAATGCCAGTACAGATGATCACCTCTTCAGAGAAGGAATATTTATTGGGTAGCGCTTGCATCTAGGTTTGTTTCATGAATAACCTCAAATCAAGAGGAATTTCCTGAGCTGTGTGCCTGCTGGAGAAAGAAGAGAATCATAAACAATGTTGATGGAAATGGGAAAAGCAGCAGCAAGGGAATAGACTAATGACATGGAGAAGAGAAGAAAGAGGAAGAAGGTAAGACCTTCTCACCCCAGGATCACATCTGCTATTAACATGAATTACATGGACCATGCTTTTCTGATGAGATGCCTTGGTAGTAGCCAAAATGATTTCCTCCCAGGCTAATCCAAGGCCTCAGAAGATCTCTTTGTCATACAATAGGTACTCGCAGAAGGATTGGTGTGTTATCTGCCTAGCAACTCCAAATTGTATTTCTCTTGTTGGGGAAGTTCCCCCATTGGGGCAATAAAAATACGTAGTAGGTAACCTGTTAGGAACATTAGATATGGAAGAAAATTGTATTGATTGCTTATGGGCTATTATATTCATTTTTTAAATTTGAATTTTCTGTGGATTGAAATGAAAGCTGCCCTATACCCAAAATGTATTTGTTACTTTTAACGCATGTACCACATCTGGGGAGCCTATTGACTACATTTGTGGAAGGTGATCCGTGAACCATCCATTGGCTATATTCAGAGACTTCTCAGAGTAAACTCTCTGGAGGTAATAATAAGTAAAAGAGAATATGACGCTTTTCTGAGAGGCTGCACAAGATCAGACTTGGTCCATACCAGCATAGAGCTTTGAGGGCTATAGACTTTGGCTTACAACAATAAAATATGCCTTCTTTCATCTCTCTCTCTCTCTCTCTCTCTCTCTCTCTCTCTCTCTCTCTCCCAAACTCTCTCTCTCTCTCAAACTCTCTCTCGCTCTCTCTTAATTATAGTTTTCAATATTCTCTTTTATAAAATTTCCCCCTCTTTCTTTCCCAAGATGGCAGGCCGTCTGATAAAAGCTCTACAAATACAATTATATTAAACATATTTCCACATTAGTCAAAACATACCTTCTTGAAACCAAAACCCAACATCTAATTCTCACATAAAACAAGTTATAAAATTAGGGCATGCTCAAATTTTCACCACTGTTCTTTGACATGATAGAGAAAATTCTAGCAATTATAATAAGAGAAGAAAATCACTAATGCAGTAGATATGATAATAATCCTCCAGTTCATTTAGCATTTCCTTCAATTGTGAACTCCCCCCTCCCCTTATTCTTAGAAGAGTTTGTTTTGGCTTTACCAGACTTGCAGAGGGGTCTGCTACACACAAAAGGTTAAGAATCCCTGCTTTAAAGGCTTGTGAAATACTTGCCTGCCTTCACAGAAAAGCCGTTCTTCTAGCAGCTAAGGAAATTGTGTTTGGAGTAGTTGCTTGAGGTGCTATATGTGGACAAGCCACCAGATGGTAGTCAAAGCTTGAGCTGCAATTGTTCGCTCAATGACATAAAAGTAAAACCCTCTAATCATCTTTAGCATTGAAAACCCAGCGGGATCACTCCACACACTCACTGCTAAGAGCCATCTCTAAGCCCTTCTCAACATTTATATTTCTCTAGTGTCTTCTTAGCTTCCTATCTAGATGTTTCAGATAACATACTGTGGTTGCCTTGAGCCTCCACACATTGGATCGTTTATCTTGCTTTCTCTCTCAGCGTGACTCTGTCTCTTCAGTTGGCATTTAAATTAAATTAATTTTCATTTGCATTGAAAGCAAAATTCAGATGTAACAGTGAGGTGCAAAGCAATTGTGAACGTATCCGTTTCAGCTTCTTTTACCCTTTTATGTGACTTGGCTTATTGATCACCTGGGGAAAGGGAAGGCTTACAAACCTGGAGGTCTTTGTAGGGAAGCGCTTTCAATATTGTTTGTTTCAGAGTCCTAGGGGATGAGACACGATCATCTCACCAAAATCTAGCTCTTGATGTTCCCTTCTAAGACCGGGGAATAAATGATCTCCTACTATTGGTCAACTGCTGACCCACAGCATATGTAATTGTCTTATGCCAAATCTGCGTGTCGTATGTGATAAATACTCTTATATCCCATGGAAATTTTATGAGGAGCCTTGAAAAAATTGTCAGTGCTGCTTTTACACATGGACAGTTCTCCTCGGTTGGAATAGTACCTTTGTTCTAGGATCTACAGTTTCTTCTAGACTGAGTTACGTAGAAGTGCATATATGTGCAAACAGAATGGACTCTGTCCTAAACAAAATGAATCTGGTGAGATGACCAGGACCAATTTTCATATCTAGTGAACATTGTCGTGACCACAATTGCTACAATTTTTAAGAGCTTCCATGGCAGATCTTATTTATTAGTTTGGTTATATTGCTATCTTATCTCGTGTTTCATTTTCTAAAATTCTGGTTAAACGTAGACAAAGAGAAAATAAATGAAGGCCCCTGAGAATTTTGAGACTTCTCAGAAAACTCACCTCTGTGTTTGTAACTTTCTCAATCCTGGTGGATTTCAAATGGCATTTTAATGATGTAGGCTACATTTGGAGTGAAAATGCTCAAAGGTTTATATCCCAAATGCTACCAAACCAACAGGAATATGGTGCTACCATAAAAAGATAATTCTTTGGAGTCTAATCATCTTCTTGCATCTGTAGGTACTACTGCTGTTTTTGGTTTTGCTATAAAAATATTTAGATCTGGTTTTTGATTTATAGTTTATTTTAGGGAAACTTATCTATTCCTCTTGCCATGTCAGACTTTAAATTGATTTCAGTTTTACATGCTATTTTAATCTTTCTCTCTCTCTCTCTTTTTCTCTCTCTCTGTCTGTCTGTCCCTGTCTCTCAAAATTCATTCCTGATTTGATTCTGCATGTTTCATGTTCTGGTCTCCTATAGTGCCATAGATAGTCAGAGATCTAGCAGTGAGGTATATGCATGCAGCATTATTACAGTATGTTAGTCAGCAAGTCCCAGTCTACCACAGGCCATACCACACATCCTGAAACATCACTCCAAACAGTAAGTATCTGATAGAATATGGTTAGGAAAGGACACTTTATGTAAAGATATTCATAGATGCATGTTTCATGTATTACTTTTTTCTCTCCTTCCAAGATAGAGGCTTTGGGGTGAGGAATTTCATTGGTATAATTATTAGTTGGTATAGTGGACTGAGAATTGGACTTGGAATGAAGGAACCTGGATTTGAATTCAAGATCTGACTCTTACTAGCTCTGTCTGAAATCAAGGGTGATTGAACCTCTGTGCTTCTCAGTTCCCTCATCTATAAAATAAGGATAACAATATTTTCCTCTAAGAATTGTTAACTTTATGAAATTTAAATTGTGGTATTGAGTTATTAGTATTCCTGTCATGTGATTATTATCATTATGTTACCAATATAAATTAGCCTTGAAGTTTTCAAATGTATGTGGTTGCCTTCAATTCATCTAACATTTTGATGTGTCCACAGGTTCCTCCTGTCTTAGCCACTGGTGATACAACTAGAAAATTGCAAAACAGTCCTTAATGTCAGGGAGCTTACATTGGAGAGGAAATGCTAAAATACTTACAGAGATAAGTAAATACAAGATAAGTTGAAGACGTACAGAGTTTTAGAAACTAGGCTTCCGTAAGTGGTGATCCACTAGCTGAGACATGAAGGAAGCTTGAGATTCCAAGAAGCAGAGATGAAAGAGGGCGTTTTAAGCATGGAATGGCATATACAAAGGGACAGAGGTAGGGGTAAAATTTTGAGTCTGGGGAACAGAAAGCAGATCAGTTGGGTTGGAACATAGAATACAGAGTACATGGCTGAGGGTAAAGTGAAGTAAATCTGAAGAGGGAGGCTGGATTTAGGTGGTGTACTAGTATAAATGTCAAGCCGAGGAGTTGATATTTTGTCCTCTAGGCAAAAAAAAAATCTGCTAAAGGCTTGAGTAAGCCAATGACATGGCCAGCTATGTGTGTTAGGAAGAACGTTGTTGTAGGTTTTTAGAGGATAGTTTAGAGGAAGGAAAGACTGGACTTCCAACTAAGAGACTTTTGCAAGAGTCTAAGAGAGTGGAGATGCAAACCTGATTAGGGAGTTGGCTGTGTGAGTGGACATAAGAGTAGATGTGATATATGTTGTGTATGTAGAAGTGGCAAGATTTGGCATTTGAGTGGTTGGGGAGGGGAAGATGGAGAAGATTACAAAGAAGGGTACCTGGAAGGATGGTGGGGGCCGGAACAGAAATCAATAAAGATGGTGATGAGTGGGATTAGGTTGAAGGTTAGGGAGAAGATGAGTTCTTTTTTGCAGTTGTTGAGTTTGAAATGCCTTTGGAACATTCAGATGCACATATTTAACTATTGGTGATGTATTTATTCTAGTTCAGGATATATAAATTTGCAATTCATCAGAATGGAGATGTTAATGGGATTTGTGGAAATTAATGAGCTCATTGAGGAATTGCAAAAAAGAAAAGAAGGCCTAGAATAGAGCCCTAGGGCACATGTATGGTTAGGAGGCAGCACAAAGATCGTGATCTGGCAAAGGAGGCTGACCAGGAAAATTCAGACAAGTAGGTGGAATATAAGCACCAGGAGAGAGCAGTGTCATGGAAACTCACGAGGAGAAAATATCCAAGAAGAGCAAGTGGTCCCCTATGTCACCTGCTGTACAGAAGCCCATCGATAAGCTCTTATTAAGTACCTTCTATTTTTCAGCCACACGCTAGGTGCTAGGTATTTAAGTACAAAATCTGAAAGAAGCCTTACACTACAGGAATTTAAATGAGGATTACAAAATACTACAGCAATTAGGAACTAATTGGTAACTTTGGAGAGAATGGTTACAGTAGAATGATGGAATCAGAATAAATAGCACGGAAAATTAATAAATGAATAGGAAGAAAGGATTGGACTCAATGAGGATACATCTCCCTCCCCCAAGAGCTAACTGGAGAAGAGAAGAGATATAGTATGATAATGTGAAAGGATGTTAGGGTCAGTTTAAGGTTTTTAAAGGATGAGACAGATCTGGACCCATTTCTATGCAGAATGGAAGGAGTTCATAGATAAAGCTATTAAAGATTAAAAGGAGCTTTTCAATGGGGAAAGCTTCAGGTTGACATATGAGGAAAGGTGTCAGTTGAAGAAGTAGAGGACTTGTCCCTTGAGAAAAGAAGGACTCTCTCTTTTTCAGAGATTGTTGCAAAGACAATAGGACATGATATTGAGGCATTCTGAGTTGTTCAACAGAAAGCAAAAGGCAGTCTACAGGATAACCTTTCTTTTGCTGGAAAAGTAGGATATAATATCCTCTCTTGAGAGGGAAGGGTGAGGTAGGAAGTGTTAAAAAATTGACTTAGCACTCTGCACATTTTTGTGGTCATAGAGAAAGAGTTGGACCACAGACTCATAAACAAGTATTATAGTCAGATTTTTCTCTGAGATGAACAGTATTTCAATATTCTTTCTTATTGGACTTAGAAAAGAAGAAAAAATGAGTTTAGAGTTGGGAGTAATAAGAATGTCCAGGAAGAAGTAATATTTGAGATAATTTCTTTTATTTGGAACTTAAGAAAGATCAACAAAAGCAAACATTTCAATATAGTTTGATTTTTAAAAGAAATGTATATAAATGTAAAGTTTAACAGAATGGAAATCATCTCTCAATTTGCATCTTCACCTGTGCTTCTCTTTTCTTGGTGCATTTTTCGAATATTTTGTTACTATTCTTTCCCTTCACCAGTGTCTAGCACTATTCACTTAACTACTAGCTCTTCCCAGTCATAGTGGAGGCCCTTCTTTGTAAGATATATATGCTCACACATATACATAACATACACACATACATACGTGCATACATACATACATACATACATACATACTTTTCCTCAAGGAAAACAAATCAACAGATTGGCCATGTCTGAAAATGCATGTCTCATTTTGTACCTCTAGTCTATCACCTCTTTGCCAAGCAGTGGTGTGTACTATTTCCTCATCAGTCTTTTGAGGACATGATTCATCACTCTACTGGTCTGAATTCTGATGTCTTTCAAGGTTGTTTCCCGTTGTGGTCATCACATAAATCGTTCTTCCAGGTTTTAGTTCACTCTGCATCAGTTAATAAAAGTATTTCTATATTTTTCCAAAGTAGTCATTGTTCATCACTTCTTATGGCACAATAAAATTTTATTACATTTCTACACCACAATTTTCTCAGCTGTTCCCCAGCTGAAGGAAGCAATATGCAAATAGTATATGGTTACAGAAGGCTGAACAAAGTGCTTTTCATTGTTTTGCCTTTATAAATAGCAGTTTTCCATGGGAAATTTCCTATAGTCCTTCAGGGTTGCAATATCTAGTATACTGACAGACCTTTGCAATAATTCCAAGTTCTAGGAACAAAGTAAACTGAAAAGATTAAGAATCCAGATTCTTCATTTTTCCTTCTTTCATGATTGTAGAGCATAAAAGCCATGTTGGAAATGGAAACTTTCCTCACGATCAATTAGCATTAAGTGGGTAATATTTTAATTGTGGAAGATGGTCCTTTGGGATGTCATAGCTTAAAAAGCAGCCTCTGTTTCTTTGGAAGAGACTAAGAGTGGTGGTTACTTGGCAGAATAACATTTACACATTTGGATAAAGACACATGTTGCCAAAAAGGACAGATCATACAATATTGGCAACAGGGAAAACACGGAGGGAAACAAATTTCTTCATCTCTACTTTGCTTATTACAGCCCTGCCATGGCACAGAAAAACAAAGTATTGGGAATGAGACAATTGAGTGGGCATGTAGAAGCTGGTCAATGAATATTTCCTGAATACATATTCAAATTTTAGCTCTGTATTCTATTTTAATCTCCTTTTTTCTCCTGTCCAATAGGTTCTCTTTCCAAGAAAGATGTCTGGTAATAACTGCACTGCTGTGACTGAATTCATTATTTTGGGGTTAAAAGATGATCCAACTCTTCATGTCATCCTCTTTGTTATATTTCTGGGTGTCTATGCAGTCACATTAATTGGTAACCTTAGCATAATCATATTGATCAGCAGTAGCTCTCAGCTTCACACTCCAATGTATCTTTTCCTCAGCAACTTGACTTTTGTGGATATTGGATTTTCCTCATCTGTCACACCTGTCATGCTCATGAACTACCTTGGGGACATCATTTAAATTCCTCTTGGAGGTTGTATGGCCCAAATATATTTTGGGGCCACCTTTGGGACAACTGAGAGCTTTTTGCTGGCCGTGATGGCCTATGATAGATATGTGGCCATCTGTAGCCCCCTACTCTATTCCACCAATGTGTCAACTAGAGTCTGCACTCTCTTACTCATCATATCCTATGTGGGTGGTTGTGTGAATGCTTGGACTTTTACTGGTTGTTTATTGAATCATTCCTTCTCTGGACCCAATAAGATCAATCACTTTTTCTGTGATTATTCACCACTTTTGGAGCTTTCCCAAGCCCAAGATGATCTGGCAGAAATTCTTCCTGCTGCCTCTGCTGGATCAGTAATTGTGATCACAGTGTTAATTATCCTAATCTCTTTTGTATACATCCTCTTCTCTGTCCTGAAGATAAGCTCCACTGAAGGGAGATCCAAAGCTTTCTCAACTTGCACCTCGCACCTAACAGCAGTGACACTATTCTATGGGACCACTACATTCATTTATGTCATGCCCAAGTCCAGCTATACAATGGATGAGAGCTGTAATGACCCCTATGTTGAACCCCATGATCTACAGTCTAAGGAACAATGAAGTAAAAGTTTCCCTTAGAAAACTTATGAGTAGGAAACACTTTTTTTCATGAATTCTTATCAATACAACATGTATTTGCTACATATTCTGTGCCAGGCACTGTGCTAGGTGTGGGAGAATACAAGGACAAAAATGAAAGTGTCTTTGCCCTTGAAGAGCTAATATTATATTGCTACAGTGGTTATGATTGAGTCATACCAATCACTTCGTTTTAGAAAAAGTATGTTTGGGGCAGCTAAGTGGTGCAGTGAGTGGCCCTGGAGTCAGGAGGGCCTGAGTTCAAATCCAGCCTCAGACACTTGACACACTTACTAGCTGTGTGACCTTGGGCAAGTCACTTAGCCCCAATTGCCCTGCCTTCCCTCCCCTGAAAAAAAAAGAAAAGGTATGTTTTTGTTTTAACAGGTTAAATTTGTGAATTTAAATTTTGATCAAAAAGATCTGAAAATACATGCAATGTTCAACACCCATGAACCTCCTACCTCTGAATAGGAGTTGGGAGGTGTCTTTTTATAGCTCTTCTTTGGCCCAGTGATTGTTCTCTATAATTTTGCAGCAATAATTTTGAATTGTGTTATGGTGCTTAATCTTTTTCATTTAAATTGTTCATATATTGGCATGTATGGCGTGTAATTTTCTTGGTCTAGCTTCTCTCACTCAGCATTAGATGATGTAAATCTGTTCCATGTTTCTGTATTCACGCTATTTGTTATTTCTGTACTATACTTTGTTTAGCCCTTCCTCAATCACTGGGCATCTACTTTATTTCCACTTCTTGGTACCACAAAAGAGCTACTATAAATGTTTTGGTGTACATGGGGACTTTGCTTTTATCAAGGACTTCCTGTATTATATGCCTTCAAAAATGTGTTCTTTGTTATATGGGAAAACTCTTGGGTAAGCCTGAGGCAAGAAGGATACTGGAAAAAACTAGTTCCTGTAAAAACAACAGATATCAATTCATTTTTTTTTTAAAAAAAAGATCTTCTAGTGTGTAAATTAATTCAATGTGAAGTTATACATGGAAGTTATATGGGATTCCATGCCGTCTTGGGGAGGGAGTGGGGGGGAAGGAAGAAAATCTGGAACTCAAAATTATGTAGAACCGTGTGTTGCAAACTAAAAATAAAAAGGAAAAAAATAAAAAAGTGTACATAAAAAATAAAAAATAAAAAAATAAAAAAGGATCTCCTCAACCTGGCCCCTTCTTACCTTTTTAGTTTTACACATTCCTCCTCCCATCTGTGCAGGTTCCAATCTAGCTACACTGGACTATCTGCCTTTCCCCACACAGGGAACTCCACCTTCTGTGTCTTTACACTGGCTGTCACAGGCCTGGAATGCTTTGCTCCCCCACCTCTGCCACTTGGTTTCCTGGGCCTTCCTCAAGACAACTCAAATCCCACTTTCTGTAAGAAGCTGTTTCTGGCCTCTCAAGCTAATAGTAGCTTTCTGTCTAAGACTGCCTTCCATCTACTCTGTCTGTATAACATATGTACCAAGTTGTTTATATGGGCAGCTAGGTAGCACAGTGGAAAGGGCACTGGGGTTGGAATCAGGAAGACTCATCTTCATGAGTTCAAACTCAGCTTCAGATAGTACTAGATATGTCACTCTCAGTAAGTCACTTAACTATGTTTGCCTCAGTTTCCTCATCTATAACTTTCTAAAGTTAAAAAGGAGGGAACTACATGGACCTTTGGGCACAACAAATTATGCCACATACTTAAAATGAGCTAATTTTGTAATGGATATTACATTGAGATAGAGAGCGGAGTAGAGTTTCAGGAGAATAAATTGACACACTTTTTAGGAGCAAGAGTGGTAATGTTTCGATTATGGTTCCAGAATTGGCAAGTGAGGATGTGGGGTGGGATATGGTGGAGCGTATGTATGGTAGTACCGTGGCTCTTGTGGAGATGGTCAGTCAATAACATGAAGTGTATCTGGAGCTGGCTTGGCCTGACACAATAGAACAAGTGAGGCCCGTATTATTGTATATTGAATGGAAACTTCATTCAGAAACTTTGTATTGAGTATAGTTTGTTGTAATCAGTTTTTCTTGAATGACGAGTTCAGAGTTTTCTTTGAAACCCTTTGTAACCACATGCATGCTAAAAGTTCAACAAATTTTTTCTCCTTATAACTTATGAGAAAAACTTGGAAGAATTATGTTCCTATCCCTGAACCCAAACTGTAGCACTTATTAGATAATAGAAACTTCTTCCTAGTCATACTCAAAATCTTGATTTGCACCCGTACTGGGGAGTTCCCCACCAGGAGACAACAGTTGCATGCCACGGTCAGGAAATCTGTTTTGTCCTTAGGCTCATTATAAGAAAATGTGCATTGCAGGCCTTATGTCCAGTTAACAGTAACACGTTTCTAAAACTATGTAGGCAGTTGAATGTTTGCCAATGCTGAGTTATGAAAAAGACCAGTCATGAATTCATAGACTGCTCACAATCTCAGCTACATATCTCCTGGTCCATTAGCATTCCTAACCCTTGGAGGCTTGTTGTAAAGCAAGATTTTGATGAGAAATACTGTAATAAGTTAATAATTTCTCAAGAATAATTCAGCCTCCAATTACATCATGGGCAAAGATTTGTCCTGTGGCAAAGGCTGGTCCTTCTATTAAATATCAGTGGCAGGCTTAAGATTAGGCACAGTAGAGACCTGAGGAAGCTTGATCCTCCTTGAGGAGGTGTTGGCTACTTTCTCATTATCTACACTCACTATCCATCTTAGGCTAACTAAGTCATATCTTTCAATAGACCTTTTTGGGACATATGCAAATTGGGTGTTGGGCTTTGCTTTAACATTTAAGTGGTACAATGGGAAGAGAACAAGTTTTTGTTTATTTTTGTTTGGTATATAATAGGTTTATGTAGTGTGTGCCAAGTACTGTGCAAAGCAGATCATTTGGTCCTTAGAAACAATCTTGCGAGTTAGGTTCTATTATTGTGTCCATTTTTGCAGATGAGGAAACTGAGGCAGACAGAGGTTAAGTAACTTGCCCAAGGGTATATAGCTAAGACTTGTTTGAGACTGGATTTGAACTCAGGTCTTCCTGCCCCCAGGCCCAGCAATCCATCTACTGCACCAACCAACCACCAGTACTCTAAGTATACAGCAGCATTATTTACTACAGAGCTTTCTGTTTAGTGAGGACTTGTTGCTAAATATTTGGGGATAGGCAAGAAAAACTAATTATCTACCCAATGTTTGGAGTTAGGCCCTGGAACCAGGGACAGCTTGTCAGGACAGCCAACAAAACCAAATCGCCCCCCCAAATAGAGGAGCAATGTTAAGACTCCAGTTGGTATTAGTCCTCTGAGAGGCTAGAATTTTGAACCCCAACTTTTGAAAAAAGAAGATTCACAGATATGATAACCTGCATGTAATGGTTTCACATTTTCATATACAATCCTCATTTTTGGTCTTATTTGTCTTTGGAAATTATAATGTTTGCTGATGATTTTCAAAAAGGTTTTTTTTCTTGGAAGGACAAGTTTAAAAAATGTTTCCCCCTACCTGAAGTCCTCCAGTGATGGGAAAATCTCTAGCTCTCAAGGAAAATCATTCTGTTTTTGGATAGTTCTGACTGTTAGGATGTTTTTTCCTCCTGTCAAATTAAAATCTGTCTGATATTCCTACTTATTTCTCCTACTTTTGTTCTCTGGGGCCAAGCAGAAGCAGCCTTCCACATGAAAGCTCTTTAACTACTTGAAGAAAGCTACAATTCCCTTGTAAGTCCTATCTCTTCCAGTGTGCACAGCCTTACTCACTTGAGCTCATCATCTTATGGAATGATTTTCCTTCTTCTCAACAGCCTGGCCAGTCTCTTCTGGACATATTTCAGTGTGTCAGTGTCCTTACAATATGTCGTTTCCTGAATTGAACACAACCTTCCAAATGTGTTCTGGTCAGAGCAGAATACCACACTACTATTATTTCCCTCTTTCCTGACCCCACATCTCCTATATAAAATCCTACTTTGATTCCTTATTATAGCAGGAGGGGTTTCTGCGTGCTCAAAGTTTTTACCACTGGAATTCAAGGTTTCTGAAGTTCTCCTATGCTGTCAGGGCTTCATATATGGTTCTGGCACATGATTCTACCTCCTTTTTTAGAACCTGCTTAATTTATTTCTAAGTGGTTCATCACCAGTAAGATGAACACCTGGGATCAAAACTGTGGCTTTCAGAACTCCTGATAGTGTTAGGGGGACATCAAAGGAAGCAAATGGTTCTAAAGGTCATACAGTTTTTAGACTGCATATCTGTAGTAGAGGAGGTAGGGGAAGAAGGATGCAATCCTGCATGCTGAAGAGGCTGAAGTAGCCTGGTTTACATCAGGATATGTAATGGAAATGCCTTGAAAAGATTTAGAGCAAGTGGTGAAGTTGTATAACACGTTCTGATACCCATATGGTAAAGAGGCATCTCTATGATGGGTTATGGATCAGAACTGGGGTGCATCTTATAATCAGATATTGTCATTCTCTTTGCTTGTGCACTTTATGGACTTGCTGGTACTGTAGAAGGAGGTTTAGCTGACTCCTGGGGGCATGTCAGTGGGGGTTGTGCACCAGGCGTTTCATTCCTCATAGCTAGCATGAAACGAGAGTACATACTCCATCTTTGTGAGCTTGAGAAGGTCAAGAGAGAGAATCATAAGATGGCCCAGAAATGGAGGACATGCCAAGTTGTTCTAAGGAAGGACATTAAAGATCATCAAAGCATTAGCAGAAACTCAGACTCATCCAGCTGTTATGCCACATTTGAATGTGAGCTTGATGGGGGTAAATGCTATGTAGAAACTGTATTATGTTGGAGCCTTCTCTCCCCAGCACCAAAGGTGGTACAGGTGAGAGTGTGCTTCCTCTCCAGAAATTAGACAGTGGGGAATATTAGTTCTTTTATGCTTGCTGTATCTTCAAAATAAACATTCAGGTGTAAGATCTAATTGATATTATTTGGGCAAGTGGAACTGTTGTAGTAATCACTGTCAGCTAACAGTATAGGAACACATTGCATTGGTCCCTCAACTCATCGAATTAGATAAAAACAACCCCTTGGCTGCTCAGGGATACCTTAGAACCCTGAGCAGAGATGTGACTGTCAAAGGTCTGGAACAGTAAGACAAAACCATGAATTTATACAAATATTCACTTAACTATTACGACTCTAAATGGAACTGGATCCTCATCCAGCGATCAACAGATGGATCTCATTCCCGAGTAGCTAAAACATATGCATTTTTGCCGTAAATCAAACCACAATACAAAGGGAATTACAGCTACATGGAAAGATAGTTCTGAACATTTTTGGAGAGGCAAAGAAGGGAATTGATTTCTTTGTATCCAAAGGTAACAAAAACATTTAATGAGACATTTTTCATTTCGTATTACAAAACTTTAACATAATTTGCAAAAAGACCACCATGAAAATAATTATAGCTTATGTATCCAGATCTTTCATAAAGAAAGAGATAGTAGAGAAATACTACAAAAAACTCAATCAGACTATCTGATTTAAAATTGGATATTTCAATGAGCATTGGTGAGAAGACTGGAAAATACGTTGGGAAATATGGTTCAAGAAGAAGCAATGAAAGAGTCCAAAGGTTTGTGATATAATTGATTAGTTCATAAAAGAGTGTTTCATTAACAGCTAAGACTGTGTAGTGACTTTGAATGTTGTATCTGAGCATGCTACATCACTCAACTGAACATGTGTAAGAACCCCTGTTGAGAGAGCCACATGCCTGAGAATCCACCTGACTTTTTCTGAAAATGTGTAGTTTGTATTCCCACCTCCTAGTCCTTCTCAACCTTTATATTCCCATAATGACTTCCTGGATTCCTGTCTATGAGTTTGGAATTCCAGGAATTCATAACTTGCCTGGCTCAAGAGTCCCTATGCTTTGGATCCTCCATTTTTCTCTAGTTTTTCACTTGACTTTATCTCTCAAAAATTCACTCAAATCAAACACCATTAAGCACACTGAAAGCAAAATACAAAAAAGCAATGAGATCTAAAATCACCAGCTCAAACTTCTCCTACTGTCGTCTGTGACATGGCAGGCTAGAACACCTGAAAAGTTTTGAAAGGAAATACTTTCAAGCTTCTCTATTTTAAACTCAGAGGCACAAGAACAAATCATCTCATCAAATTCCAAAATCTCTTGCCACCTTGCATGACCAGGGAGTGAATAATCCTCATCTCCTAGCCAACTGCTGACTAGTTAAATATTGCAACTGTCCTAGAGCAGCATTCTGTGTCAGGCATCATAAATGCTCTTACATCTCAGGGAAATTTTATCAGGAGTCTTGAAAACCTTGTCAATATTGCCTTCACACTTGGATATTTCTCGTCACTGTGAATGGCCCTTTATTCTAAGATCTAGAGTTTTCTAAGCTGAGTTTCATAGATGATCTATCAGTCTCAAGTGTGTAAATATATACTCATTATGGATTATGGCTCAGCCCAACCCAAATGTATCTGGTGAGGTGAGGAGAACCAATTTTCATGCCTAGAGAATATTGTCACAATAACGATACATGTTGAGCTCAGAACAATTTCAGAGGGCTTCCATGGCAGATCATATTTACCAGCTTGGCTCTGTTGCTATCCAATCTTGTTTTTCATTTTTTAAAATCCTAGACAAACAGAGACAAAGAAAAATATAAATGACGGCCCATGAGAATTTAGAGAAATCCTTGGGCAACTCATCTATCTATATGTTTGTAATTTTCTTAATCCCAGCGGATTTCAAATGGCATTTTAATGAGTGTAGGTTACGTTTGGTGTTGAGGTGCTCAAGGGGTTGTATCTCAAATGCTATGAAACTCCAAAGAAATATGGTGCTGCTATGCAAAGATAATTCCTTGGGGTCTAAAGTTATCTTCTTATTGCACCAATAGGTACCATTGCCATTCTTGGTTTTGCTATAAAAATACTTCTGTCTGATTCTTGATTTGTAGCTGATTTCAGGCAAGCCTGGCTACTCCTTTTGCCTTGTCAGATTTTGTATTGATTTCAGTTTTACATAGGGCTTTAATGCATTTATTTTTTTACTTTTTTAAGAGCAAAGTACATTCCCGATTTGTATCTTTATGTTCCAAATCCCTCGTAGTTCTAAATTAAATTAGAGATCTGGAAGTGGGCTATTTGCAGGGAGCATTATTATAACATTTTAGTAAGTAAATTCCAATCTACCACAGGTCAAATTATAAATCCTGAAGCATCACTACAAATGGTAAGAGCCTGATAGAACATGGCTAGGTAAGGACACATTAAGGAAAGATCTCTGTCAACACATAGGTGCATTTGTTTCATGCATTGCTTCTCTCTGCTGACTCGCCTTATCAAATTTAGGCTTTGAGGAGAGGAATTTCACTGATATGTTTATTTGTTGATGTAGTAGAGAGAGAATTGGACTTGATATCAGGATGGCTGAGTTTGAATCTCAGATCTGACTCTTACTAGCTCTGTCTGTAATCATGGGTAAGTGATTGAACCTCTGTGATCCTCAGTTACCTCATCTATAAAATGAAGATAACATTTTTCTCTAAAAATTATGGGAGGAAAGTAATTTATGAAATTGAAATTGTGGTATTGCATTATTAGTATTCCTATTATGAGATTATTATGGTTATGTTACCAATGTAAATGAGACCTGATCTATTCAAATGTGATTGGTTGCTTTCAATTCATTCAGTATTTTGATGTGCTGCTATGCACAGGGTCCTGTCCTAGTCAACGGTGATAAAAAAAAAAGGAAAAATAGTCCTCAAGCTGAGGAATTATTACTTTGTCCTTAAGACAATAAGAAATCTTGCCTGGGTGTGAGTCGACAAGTCATGGTCAGCCATGTACTTTAAGAAGATCATTTTAATAGATTTTTAAAGACAGTTCAGAGGGAAGAGCCTGGACATCTAGTTAAGAGGCTTTTGCGATAGTTCAAGTGAGAAGAGATACGAACTTGCACGGTAGTTGTGTGAATAGACATAAGAGAAGATGTGACTTATTTTGTAGATGTGTAAGTGGCAGAATTTGGCAATTGACTAGATTGATAGATAAAGATGTAGAGAAGATTAGAGGTCAGCTCCAGGATTGTAAAATAGGGTACTGGGAAGGATTGTGGGGCCTTTAACAGTAATAAAAAAAACTATTGAGATAAGCAGTTTTTGGTTGAAGGGCTGGGGAAAGATGACTTCTGTTTTGGACTCGTTGAATTTGAAATGTCTTTGGGACATCTAGGTGAGAATACCCAACAATTGGTGATGTGTGGATTACAGTTCAGGGTTTTATATATAGACTTGGAAGTCATCTGAATGAAGATGTTAATGGGATTCATGGAAGCTAATGAGTTGATTCAGTTGCAAAAAAAGAAAAAGGGCAGCTAGGTGGTGCAGCAGATAGAGTGAAGGCCCTGGAGTCAGGAAGACTCATCTTCCTGAGTTCAAATCTATCTTCAGAGACTTAGTAGCTGCGTGACCCTGGGCAAGTCACTTAACCCTATTTGCCTCAGTTTTCTCATCTGTAAAATGAGCTGGAGAAGGAAATGGCAAGCCACTCCAGGATCTTTGCCAAGAAAACTCCAAATTGGCTCATGAAGATTCAAACACAACTGAAAATGACTAAACATATGGAAAAAGAAAAGAGAGCCTATGACAGAACCTTGTGCTCCAAGTGCAAGGTTAGCAGGCAGCACAGGGATTATGATTTGGCAAAAGAGGCTGAGAAGGAAAATCAGATAAGTAGGAGGAATACTAGTACCAGGAGAGAACAGTGTCATGAAAACTTATGAAGAGAAAGTATCTCAGAAGAGCGAGTGGTCTACTGTGTCACATGCTACACAGAGGCCAAAAAATCAATCAAGCAATCAGTCAGTCAACAAACACTGATTAAGAACCAATTGTTTTTCAGTCATTTTCAGTCAATTTCAGGATTAAAAAAAACTGAAACAATCCCTATTCTCAAGGAATGTAAATGAAGACTATAAAAAATACAATCAAGAAATTAATGGTAACTTTGGACAGAATAGTTCCAGTGGAGTGAGGGGTCAAATATCAGATTGTAATCAGTTAAGTAGAGGGAGGGGAGAAATTAGTTTCAACATGGGTACCCCCTCCTCCTTTTTCCCCAAGAGCTTGGCTGGGAAAGGGAAAAGATATAGTACGATAACTTGAGAGGATGTCAGGGTAAAATGAAGGTTTTCAAATGATGGGACAAACCTAAGCCTATTTGTAGGCAGAAAAGACGAATTTTGATAAGGAGATTAAGGACTGAAAAAGTTTTTCACTGGGAAAAGCATCAGGATGGCAAGGAGCATGGGATTAGAGGAACAAGTAGAGATGTTGGCCATGGAAAAAAGAAAGACTATCTCATTTTCAGAGATTGGAGCAAAGACACCAGGGATAATGTTGAGGAATTTTGAATTGAAGAATAGGAAAAAAAGGGAGCCCACAGGGAAAGAATTTCTTTAGTTAGAAATAGGATGTAAAGTCCTCTCTTGAGAGGGAATGATGAAGTGGAGGGTGTTGAGATATTGACTCAGCACTATATTATTTCATTAGAGCATTCTTTTCTCTTGTAGTCACAAAGAAAGAATTAACCATAGATATACATTGAGTGTAATACCGAATAGTATCTAACTATTTTATGTTCTTTCTTACTGAACTTGGAAGAGAAGAAAAATGAGTTTAGAGTTGGGAATAATAAGAACATTTCAGGAAAAAGTAGTATTTAAGATAATTTCTTTTATTTTGAACTTAACAAGTATCAACAAATGCAAACATTTAAAGGTGGTATTTTTTTAAAAAAGAAATATAATATATATACATGTACATAATATACATATATGTGTAAAGTTTAACAGGATAGTAACAATTCCTTCATTGGTACTTCTCATTTTCTTTTGTGAATTTCAAAATTATTTAGTGACTGCTCTTCCTCCCTCTTCTTTCTACCACTTACTGGTAAGCTATTTCTTCCCATTCACATTGGAAGCCCTTTTTTTGTAACAGATAGTTAGAGTTAAGGAAAACAGACCAGGAAATCAGCCATATGTGATAATGCATGTCTCATTCTGTACATCCAGTCTGTCACTTCTCTACCAATAAGTGGTAGGCAATAATTCCTCATCAGGTTTTCAAAGACATGATTTGACCCTACTTTGGTCTGATTTCTGCGTTCTTTCAAAGTTATTTCCCCTCACAAGGCTATTGAGGTCATCACATAAACTGACCTAGTTCTCCCTAGTTCATTCTGCATCAGCTAATAAAACTTTTCCATATTATGCCTAGAAACAGCACAGTTTTCATAGGAAATTTCCTACATTCCTTCAGGGAATAACATCAAACCAAATGATGGTCCTTTGCAGTAATGCAAAATTTTAGGGGCAAAATGCAATGAGAAGATGTGGAATCTAGATTCCCCATACCTCCTCTCTTGTGATTTTGGAGCACAAGGGTCTTCTTGGAAGTCAGGAGTTTCCTTACAGTCAATTATCATGAGATGGATAACATCTTTAGTTGTGGGAGGTAGTTTTTTGAGAGGTCAGGGATTAAAAAGCAGACTATTTCTTTGGAAGGGATTAACAATGGTGGTTACTTGGCAGAACAGCATTTACACATTTGGATATAGTCTCTGCATATATTTAAGAAAGGTTCTTATAGTGGGAGTAACTATGCATTTCTCTCTTACAGGCCTTTTCACACTGTCACAATGGTCAAATTGGCAAATCATACAATATTGATGGTCTATGGGGAAAATATGGGGAAGCAAATTTATTCACCTCTGCTTTGTTTACTGGCAACCTGACATGGTGCATAGAAGCCAAAAATTGGAGTAAGATAGTGGGATGGGCATGTAGGAGATGATCAGTGAATGTTTCCTGAATGCATAGATGGACATATTCAAATGTTAGTCTTTTCTTCTGTCTAACAGGAACACTTTCCAAGACAGATGTCTGGCAATAACTGCACTGCTGTGACTGAATTTATTATTTTGGGATTAACAGATGATCCAACCCTTCGTGTCATCCTCTTTGTGATATTCCTATGTGTCTATGCAGTCACATTAATTGGTAACCTTAGCATTATCATACTGATCAGAAAGAGCTCCCAACTTCACACTCCAATGTACCTTTTCCTCAGCAACCTGGCTTTTGTGGATATTGAATTTTCCTCATCTGTCACACCTCTCATGCTCATCAACTTCCTGGCAAAGAAGACCCCAATCCCTCTTGGAGGCTGTGTGGCCCAAATGTGTTCTGCAGCCACTTTTGGGACAGCTGAGTGCTTCCTACTGGCTGTTATGGCCTATGATCGATATGTGGCCATCTGTAACCCCTTGCTATATTCCACCAACATGTCTACAGGAGTCTGCTCTCTGTTGCTTATCACATCTTACCTAGGTGGTTGTATGAATGCTTGGATCTTCCTGGGTTGCTTATTGAATCGTTCCTTCTGTGGATCCAATAAAATCAATCACTTTTTCTGTGATTATTCACCACTTTTGAAGCTTTCCAACTACCAAGATGACCTTGCTGAAATTCTTCCTGCTGCCTCTTCTGGATCAGTAATTGTGATCACAGTGTTAACTATCATAATCTCTTATGTATACATCCTCTTCTCTGTCCTGAAGATAAGCTCCACTGAAGGGAGATCCAAAGCTTTCTCAACTTGTACTTCCCACCTCACAGCAGTGACTCTGTTCTATGGGACCCTTACATTCATTTATATGATGCCTAAATCTAGCTACTCAACAGATGAGAATAAAGTGGTGTCTGTATTCTACACTGTAATGATCCCAATGTTGAACCCCCTGATCTATAGTTTAAGGAACAATGAAGTAAAAAGGGCCTTGAGGAAACGGATAAGTAGGAAACACGTGTTTTCATGAATTCAACTAAATATAGCAAGAATTTAGTCAGTACACAATAGGTACCTGGCACTGTTCTTGGTTTGGAGGATACAATGACAAAAACCAATGTCCTTGCTTATAAGGAGACCATATTTTACCAACATAATGATTATTATTGAGTGATACCAATAAATGGGCTTTAGAAAAGGTGTGTGTGTGTGTGTGTGTGTGTGTGTGTGTGTGTGTGTGTATTCATTTAATGGGTCAAATTGGTGAACTTGAATGTTTATCAAAAAAGTTCTGAAAATATATGTAATATTCCACAAATATGGACCTCCTTCCTTTGCAAAGGAGTAAGGAGAGGTGTGTTCTCACAGCTCTTCTTTGTGGCTATGATTTTTTTGGGGATAATCTTGCAGCATTTTTTTGATGGATTTGTGGTGATTATGCTTTTGATTTATGTTGTTATAGTCATTTGATGTATTGTTTTCTTGCCTCTGCTTGCTTCACTCTGCGTTAAGTCATGTAAATCATTTCTACGCTTCTCTATATTTATCATATTCATTGTTTCTTACAGCACAGTAATATTCCATTATACTTTTGGCCACAATTTGTTTAGTTATTCCCTAGTCAATGGGAATCTACTTTGTTTCCAGTTCTTTGCTACCATAAAACTGCTGCTATAAATATTTTGGTATATATAGGGACTTTCTTTATATCAATGACATCTTTGAGGCACTTGCCTTCAGAAATGCATTCTTTGTTCTATGAGAAAACTTCGGGAGTGGTGAGGAGAGAAAGATACTGGAAGAAATTTAGGTCATGTAAAAACAAAAGATATCAATACAAATTATTTAAAAAATAAGAATCTTTACAACATGGCGCCTTCCTACCTCTCCGGTCTTATGCTTTACTTCCCATCCATTCATCATACAATTTAGCTACACTGGACTATTTGCCTTTCCCCACATATGACACTCTGTCTTTTGTGTCTTTCCACTAACTCTCTCACATACCTAGATTACTTTGTTCTCTCTCCTTTGCCCCTTAGTTTCTTGAGCTTTTCTCAAGACAGTTCAAAATCCACTTTTTATGAGAAGCCTGTTCTGGCCTCTCAAGCTAATAGTAGCTTCTTCTCTAAGATTACTTTCCATTTACTCTTGTCTATAATTTGCATGTACCTGGTATCTTTTCCAATAGAATGTGAACTCCTGGATGGCAGGGATTGTTTTTTGGTTTTCTTCATGCAAAATGTTTGGCATATAATAATAATTTCAAATCCTTGGTGTCTGACACCCCCTTGGTTATCTTCCTTTGGATGGTCTCCAGATTTTCAATATTTTCCAAAAGTGTTTAGTCCAGGACTGGACATGATATTCCATATCTGGTCTGATAAAGGCAGAGTAGGAAGTAGTGATCAGAAATAAAATATACTTGAGAAGGGACAAGATAAAAAGAGAAAGAAGAATAAATGGAAGAAAATAGGATGGAGGGAAATACTGTCAGTTATCATGAACGTGAATGCGAATTGGATGAGTTCACTTATAAGATGGAAGTGGATAGAGGAATGGATTAGAAACCAGAATCCACCAATATGTTGTTTACAAAAGACACACTTGAAATAGAAAGATACACACAGAATTAAAATAAAGTGCTGGGTGAGAATCTATCATATTTCAGCTGATGTAAAAAAGGCAGGGAAAACAATCATGATCTCAGACAAAGCAGAAACAAAAATAGACCTAATTAAAAGAGATAACCAGTGAAACTACATTTTACTAAAAGTTGCCATAGAGAATGAAGTAATATTGAAATTTTTTACAGTCAGTTTCTCTGATAAAGGCCTCATCTTTCACATATATAGGTAACTGAGTCAAATTCATAAAAATAAGATCTACTCTCCAATTGACAAATGATCAAAGGATATGAGTAAGCAGTTTTCCAAACAAGAAACCAAAGCTATCTATAGTCATATGAAAAAACGTTCAAAATCACTATGGGTTAGAGAAATGCAAATTAAAACAACTCTGAGGTACCACCTCATGTATCAGAAATGACAAATACTGGAAGGGATGAAGAATGTTGGTGAAGTTGTAAACTGATTCAACCTTTCAGGAGAACAGTTTAGAACGATAATGAAAGGGCTATAACACTGTGCATATCCTTTTGCCTGGCAATACTATGACTAGGTCTGTACCCCAAAGAGATCAAAGAAAAAGGAAAAAGGTGTAAAAATATAAAAATGTATTTGACAAAAATATTTATAGCAGCAGTTTTTGTAGTGGCAAAGAATTGGAAATTAGGGGTAACCTTATCAATAGGGGAATGGCTGAACAAGTTGTACCTTATGATTGTGATGGAATTCTACTGATTTTAAGAAATGATGAAGGGGATGGTTTCAGAAAAAAAAAACATGGCAAGACCTATATGTAATGATCCAAAATAAAATGAGAATAGCAATGTTGTAATGATGATCAGCGGTGAAGGACCTGGCTACTCTGATCAACACAATGATCTATTTCCAAAGGACTCATGATGAAAAAATTCTATCCACTTACAGAGAGAGAACTGATGAGCTCTGAGTGCAAATTGGAGCAGTTTTCTCACTTTTTCTTTTTTGTGATATAATTAATATTGAAATATGTTTCCCATGATTTCACATGTCTAATTGATATCATATTGCTTGCCTTCTCAGTGGAAGAAGAAAGGTTGAAAGATGAGAATTTTAAATTGAAAGTTGAAAAAGGAAAGAAAGTTAAAGATAAATAAATGATAAAAATTTTAAAAGGGAAAATAATTCTTGATTGCTTATTCTGTTCTGTTGTTCTGCCTTTCTACCTTTTACTTAGCATGAGATAATTTGGGAAATAGTAACTTTGTAACATAATTTGGTCATAATGACTTCAGAAAATAATATGAAATCTGACAATGTTAGTCTCTCTCTCTTTTTTCTTTCATAATTCTCCTTTACATTATGTTGTAGTTCATATAGACACTTGGGATCCTTAACCTTAAGTAGTTCCCACAGAGCAAGCCTGGCTATATCTCTCCTCAAGGTTCTAGTGCCAACTTTAAGACATTATGCTGTTTTCCCTAATACCATCAGTTTAAATCATTCTTCCCACTCAGGTGTGTTTCCCCCAATATCTGTCTCCAACAGCCATTAATATCTCCTCAATGTCATCATTTCATACAGTGATTAGTTCTCTAATATCATTTAACCAATAAACATCAATATAAACTCATCCCTATGTTCCATTAGTGTACTCTCCCCATACCACCTCAGTCCCCAGAGAGTGCGCTCAAACTTGAAGCAGTTGCTACAAAGCATTGACTCCATCAAGTTCGCTTTCAAATATAATGTAGCTAATGAATAATCTCTTCCTTGCTTGTAGGAGCTGGCATCTTGCCTGTGAAATCACTGCCTTGCTGGAATAGTTTCTAGTCTCTTTCTAAGCCTGTGCTGATGGAGTAGAATTGGCTACTCACAGAAGCTAGTAGAGATTCCAGTTTCAGAATCTCTGGCAGCTTGCTCTTCAGACTTTTTGAAACTCACGTGGTCTTAGCCATCTGTAACACTAAACCCAAGAACAAGACAGAATAGACAAAGGTAGAAGTAACCACAGGGCCAAGTTCTCAGATTCATGTCACCTTGGGTGCAGAGATGATGACCCTGGCATTGTGTTTGGAATGTTAGGAATTTTCCTAATTGAGGACTTGGAAGACTTGTTACTGAAGTTATAACTTTTCATATAAAACAAATTCCCTAAAACCAAAAAGAAGAGAACTACCTTTGGAGACCTTCGGAGACATCAAATAACCTGACAGGTTTACAATGAAGTAATAATTACTGTAACAGATGTTGCACTATGTTGGTGAACAGAGCTTCAGGAAAGTAAATTGACACAGTTTTCAGTAGCAAGAGCAATATTATTTTGATTATGGTTCCAGAACTGTCCAGTGAGGAGGTGAGGTGGGGTATAATGGAATGCTTATATGACAACAAGGATGCTCTTGAGGTGATAGCCAGACAACGATGTGAAGCATTGCAGAAGATGGCTTGGCCTGATATATGGTACAAGTGAAGCATTTATTATTGTATACTGAAACAGAAACTTCCTAAGTAGAAGAAACTTTGTGTTGAGTAGAGTTATCCATAATCATTTTTACTTGAATGTTGAGTTCAGTTTTCTTTCTTTCTTTCTTTTGGAGGGGGGAAGGCAGGGCAATTGGGGTTAAGTGACTTGTCACCCAGCTAGTAAGTGTGTCATGTGTCTGAGGTCACCCATCTAGTAAGTGTGTCATGTATCTGAGGCTGGTTTTGAACTCAGGTCCTCCTGACTTCAGGGCCAGTGCTCTACTCACTGCGCCACCTAGCTGCCCTCTTTTTCTTTAATTACTGAAACTTAAATACACAATAAGAAAAGAAAAAGAAACATATTATAAACTTAAATATTGAAAGTTAAGTACATAATAAGAAAAGAAAAAGAAGCATGTCATGTGCATACAATAACGTAAAAGAGTATTCAAAATATCTAGCAATAAATTTCTATTCCAATTTTGTTGAGAGCTGTCCATCTTTTCTTTGTTTTCTTTTGTTCTTTCCTGTGCTCTTTTTACTTTGTTCTTTTTCCTCCCTTCCTCTCCCCCAAGGCTACAATTAAGCATGGATATATTTATATATAGACATAGATATAGAGATACACACTTACTTCTATACACATACATACATATATACTTACATACATGCATACGTATATAAACATATACTTTCCTTAATAAATTCTACTTCTGATCTTTGTTTTTATGTTTTTGCATATCTCTTATTCCCTATCCCTCCTAATTCCTCCACTTTACTTCTGCCCTCTACCTTGCCCTCCTATTACTTAACCTAGCCTCACTCCAAGGATCCCTCCCTTATCCTTCCATTCCCTAAAATCTAAACACCCTTCTATACCCCTCTTTGACCTATTCCCTCACCCTCCACTCTAAAGATCCCTTCCTTTTCCTCCCAAGGATCCCACCTTTGTCCTCCTATTACCATTAATCTAAATACTCTTCTATACCCTCCCTTTAACCTATTCCCTCACCCTCCCCTCTAGAGATCCCTCCCTTATCCTCTCCCCCTCCCTATTCCCTTAGCATTTTATTTCTTTCTGAATTTATAAGACTTTGATACTGATATATATATATATATATGCATGTATATGTGTGTATATATATGTATGTGTGTATGTGTGTGTGTATATTTTATTCTCTCTTGAACTCATTCCCAATGAAAGTAGGTTTCCAGAACTAACAACCCTCCTCCCTCATCTAATTCCTCTGTTGGTTCTTACTCTCACACCTCATTTGTATAAAGTAATTGCTCCTTTTAGCTGTTCCTAAATGGTTTTACTTTTTAAAGTCATATAGTCAGGTCTACCACAATCTTCCTTA
>CM053623.1:415906381-415922710 GCA_028646595.1 Phalanger gymnotis
TTGTGGCATCTAAAGCAGGTTTTCCCACTGCCTAAGTTGCAGGGCTTCATCCAAGGGGGTGCTCTGGAGGGGCGCTCCTTGGGTCTTTTCCTGGCCATGGCAGCAGCCAAGAATTGAACATGTTCTTTGTCTCTAGACCTTTCTCTGCATTCTTTTTCCTCTGCTGCAAAGAGGTGTCTGTTGTTAAAGACTCCAGAGGCCACCTCCAGTAATTGGGCCTGAGGTGTTTGGGGTCCCATTGCCAATTTCTGCAGTTTCCTCCTAACATTGGGGGCAGACTTATTACTGAAACACACGCTAAGGATTGCTGCCCCTTCTATAGAATCAGGATCCAAATTTGTATACTTCTTAATAGCTTCTACTAGCCAGTTTTGGAAAAGAGCAAGGTTTGCCTTTTCTCCCTGAGTAATTTCCCTAATTTTTTGAAAATTTATTTGCTTTTGAAATGCTGTTCTTAGGCCTTCTAACAGGCAAATTACCATATGATCTCTCCTCTATCCTCACTTTTTGATAATTCCATCCTGGGTCACTAGTGGGAACAGCAGCTATTCCTGGGGGGCATTTTATGGGGTCATTGCTAGCCAAAGAATCCTCAGATTTTTGGGCATGTTCCCAGATTCTCCTCTTCTTGTCAGTGATACAACAGGTAGAGAAGAGGATATGCAAATCACTCCCAAAAAGTTCAAATTGTAGGGATAGATCCCTAAAACCCTCAGTAAATTTATTGGGATCTTCTGAGCATCTCCCCAGTTTCTCTTTAATTTGAATGAGATCCAAAATGGAGAATGGAACATGCACTCTCCTTGTCCCTGTAGGGGAGGCAGGCACTTCATCAGGGGAAAAAGCCTTGAAGGCACTGTGGAAACTGAGGCTTGGGGAGGGATATAGGAAGTCCCACTTCTTGTGAGTGAGGGGCTGGGGGTGCCGGCTGAACTAGATTGGACTGCAAGGTCAAGGGATCCAGCTGGCAAGGGAAAGGGTCAGCTGGCACCTGAGGAGGGGTAAGGGTCAGAGGGGGAGATACTAAAGAAACCTGAGTGGGCACCACCTCACAGAGAGGGGCCAGGGGAGGAGGTACTGCTGTGGGGGCAGAGCCCAAGGCTGGAACCTGAGTAGGGGTTGCCTCGGGGCTAGGGCCCATGGTGGTAGGTATTGCAGTGCCTGAAGTAGGGGAAGGCCATTAGGCCAGAACCTGAGTAGGGGTCCCTTTGGGGGAAGGGGACACAGAGGGAGGCACCTCAACAAGATCCTTGGCTGGGACTTGAGCAGGGGTCACCAAAGGGGAAGCGGCTGTGGGAAGAGATGCAGGGTAGGAGACTCAGATCGTGAAGGAGACAGGAAAAGAGAGAGGCTGGGCTAGAGGAAAAGAGAAGGGAAACTGAGGGAAAGAGGGGGTGGCCAAGGAAGGGGGAGCATAGGAAACAAGGGTGCTCGGGAGAGGTTGGGGAGCAGGAAGAGGGTCTAGGGCTGGAGTCCTGGGGGCCATAAGAAAGGGGTCATCCAAAATATCCTGTCGGCCCCCATTGCCCCTTTGTGGGGGTGCTCAAGCTATGAGCACCTTACAATCTTTTCTGAGAACTGGGTTCTGAGAGCGCGATGAAGGCCATTATATAGGAAATTTCTCTCCATTTTCCTTCTCGGTGGCAGTACAACTCTAACTGCAAGAGAGTATTATACTGTAAAGTCCCCAAAACGGGCCATGTCTCATGGTCTTCTAGGTGATACTGAGGCCAAATAGAGTTGCAAAAGAACACCAGCCTTTTATTTTTAAGTTCTTTAGAGAAAATAATTTTTTTTCCAATTTTGTAAAAGACAGCCCGAAGGTGAATTTTTGGGGATTGAAAAGGATTGACCCATTACAGGCGTTGGGGGCTGGAAGTCCCTTCCTCTGCGAGGAGGATCTGGGAGTAAGCCTCAAAAAGAAACAAAATAAGACAAAAAAATAAACACAAAAATGTACCTGAGATTTTCCCATTCTCTAGTGCTGAGAAAATTGAGAAATTGGGCACGTACTTCCAGATAGGGCATCTGTCTTATCCTTTGTGCTTCAGAAGCTGTGCCCAGGTCCATGGCCTCAAACATAACCACTGGACCAAGAACCTGAGAGTGTCAGGATCAGTACAAGATAGCCTTGCACCTGTCTGACCTACTGGGACCTGGGAAATCAGGCCCCCAAAGCACCTCCAAAGCTCTTGAAGGATAAGAAGGGGATAGGGAGAGGGAGAGGCTTATATACCTTCCAGTCTTGGCTGGAGAAGAATTTGAGATTAGCAGTATTCCCAGTCTCAGGGAACCAAAATGATGAGGTTTAGGGTTGAGGAGTACTGGAGACCCCAAAATACCTAAATGCCCGGTCCTGCAGAATGAATTCGACTCAAGCCTTCTCAGCCAAGGAAAAAGACAAAGTTGATTAAGCATTTGCCATATTGGGTTGTCTTAAGAAATTCCACCCTATGCTCGTTTTCGCAAGTGGCCAGATTCAATCTACTGAGCTAGATTGAATCTAAGCAGGATCTCCTTTTCTAATTGGTTGACTTTCTTTTCATAATCTTACTTTTCTTGGATTGTTGCATTTTTTTTTTTAGTTTTTCCTCAATCTCATTTGACTTTCAAAGTCTTTTTAAAGTTCTACTTTTTAAAGTAGAAGAGGGTTTATTTCTTTGGTTGAATTTTTTCTCCTTTGCCTATGTATTTTTAAAATTTGTAGTAGTTCAGTTTTTATAATAACTTCTAGTTTTGTGCTATGGGGGTCAGATCCTCCTTCACTTCTCAAGGCCTCCAGCCTCTTGTAAATGCCCACAGCCAGCGAAGTCCCCTCCCCACTGCCCGTGCACTCCCCAGGTATGTGCTGGTTCCTTCTTGTCCCCAGCAGCATCTCTACAGCACAGCTAGGTCTGGCATTCCTTGTCAGCAGAAGTTCCTTCAATCTTCCCCAGCACCTCTCACTGTCTCAAGTGTAAAAGTTCCTGCAGTTGGGGCAGAGGCAGCCTCCCAACCCAGCTAACCCCAGGGCTTGCTGCTTGTTGGACCTAGCCTAGAGGTCCCACGAACCAGACTTTATCCTGAAACTTTTCTTCATATCTTCTCTGATTGTCCCAGGAGGACCCCTGTTCTACCCCTACTTTGTTTATTTTTACTGCTCAATATTTACTCTGAGGTACCATTTCATCTCTTCTTTGGGGGAAAATCTTGAGAGCTTGGAATTTTCTGATCTACTCTGTGATTTCCCCAGAATCCTCCTGGAGTTTTCTTTGAAACTTTTGTAACCACACAAGTTACATGCTAAATGTTCAACCATGTTCTCTTTTTATACCTTTTACAAATTCCATTTTAATTTTCAGTTAGTTCCGAATTCTCTCCCTTCCTTCACCCCTCCCTTACTCATTGAAAAATCAAGAAATACAACGCACATTACGCATATTAAGTCATGTGAACCTTAGTACACCATTACCCATGTAACAAAAAAGCAAGAAAAATGAAAAAATAAAGAAAATATGCTTCAATCTGTATGCTGAGTCCATCAATTCTCTCTCTGGTGGTGGATATATTTTTTTTTATCAGGTCTACTTTGGAACTGTTATGGATCACTGTATTGATCAATATAGCTAAGTCTTTCATAGTTGATTATTATTACATTATTGCCGTTACTGTATAAAATATTCTGGTTCTACTCACTTCACTTTGTATCAGTTCATATGTCTTCTTGGGTTTTTCTGAAACATTCCCTTCATATTTCTTGTGGTACGATTGTATTCCATCACAATCATATAACACAACTTATTCATCCATTCCCCAATTGATGGGAATCACTTGAGTTTTTAATTCTTTGCCACAGTAAAAGGAGTTGGTATAGATAATTTTGTACATATAGGTATTTTTATTTTTTACCTCTTTGTTGATAAGACCTAGTAACATTCTTGCTGGGGAAAAAGGGTATACATACTTTTATAGTTCTAAATTGCTTTGGACATAATTCCAAATTGTTCTCCAGAATGGTTGGACTACTTCACAGCTCTACCAGTGTATTAGTATACTTATTTATATATATCCCCTCTAGCATTTGTCATATTCACTTACAATCAACTTAGCTCATTGGAAGAGTTTGAAGTGATATCTCAGAGTTGTTTTAATTTATATTTCTGTAATTATTAATGATTTAGAGCATTTTTATATGATTACTTATAATTTTTTTTTTCTTCTGAAGACTGCCTTTTCATATCTTTTGGTCATTTATAAGTTTTTATAAATTTTGCTCAGTTCTCTATATTTGAGAAATGAGAAATAAGAGAAACTTGCTGCAAAATTTTCCCCCAATTTCCTGTTTTCCTTCTAATTTTGGCTACATTGGTTTTGTTTGTGCAAGAGCCTTTCGATATTGTAATCAAAATTATCTACTTTGCTTCACATGCTCCTTTCTACATTTTTGTTCAGTTATAAAATCTTCCTTCATTTCATTATCTGACAGGCAAAATTTTCCATGTTCCCCTAATTGATTTACCATATCACCCTTTATATATATATCATGTACCCATTTTGAGCTTATCTTGGTACATGGTGTGAGATATTGGTCTATGCCTAGTTTCTGCCAGATTGCTCTCTAGTTTTCCTAGCAGTTTTGTTAAGTGGTAAACTTCTTGTAAAATTTTGCCAAAATTTTGCCCCAATAGCTGAGATCTTTGGGTTTATCAAATATGAGTTTACTATGGTCATTTAATTCTGTATATAGTATCCCTAATCTTTTCCATTCATCAACCACTCTATTTTTAAAAATTCAGTACCAGATTTGTTTTGATGATTATGGCTTTGTAGTATAGTTTAAGATCTGGTACTACTAGGCCAACTTCCTTGACATTTTTAAGAAATTAATTCTATTGATATTCTTGACCTTTTATTTCTCTAGATAAACTTTAAATAATTTCTTCCTTGCTCTACAAAATAATTCTTTGGTAGTTTGGTATGGCACTGAATAAGTAAATTAATTCATGTACTATCATTATTTTTATTATATTGACTTGGCCTACCTAGGAGCAATTAATATTTTTCCAATTGTTTAGATCTATTTTTGTGTGAAGAGTGTTTTATAACTGTGTTCATATAGTTCTTGTGTGTGTCTTGGTAGGTAGATTGTCAATTATTTTATACTGTCTGGGATTATTTTTAATGCAATTTCTCTTTCTATCTCTTTCTGTGAGTTTTGTTGGTAATACATAGAAATGCTAATGATTTACATGGGCTTATTTTATATCCCAAACTTTGCCAAAGTTGTTAATTATTTTGACTAGTTTTTTTAGTTGATTCTTATGTTTTCTATGTAAATTAACATATCATCTGCAAAAATGATAGTTTTGTTTTCTTATTGTCTGCACTTACTCCTTCAATTTCTTTTTCTTGTGTTATCGCTAAAGCTACCATGTCTACTACAATATTTAATGGCAGTAGTGATGATGGACATTTTTGCTTCACTCTCGATCTTGTTAGGAAGGTTTCTAGTTTATCCCCATTATAGATAATCCTTGCTCTTAATTTTAGATAGATACTACTTATCATTTTAAGAATACTCCATTTATTCCTAAGCTTTCTTGTGTCTTTTTAAAAAATCTATCTTTAAAATAGATTTCTATAATGGGTATTGTGTTTTGTCAAAAGCTTTTTCTGCATCTATTGATATAATTATATGATTTTTGTTGCTTTTCTTATTGATATGGTCTACTATGTCTATAGTTTTCCTAACATTGAGCCAGCCCTGTATTCCTGGTAGAAATTCCACTTTTTCATAGTGTATGATCTTTGTGATATATTGCTTCACTGTCTTTCCTGGTATTTTGCTTAAGATTTTTGCATCAGGCAGAGACAAGATGGTAGAGAAAAGCTGGGAATTTGCCTTCAGAAAGAATATTAACCCAAGGCTCTAAATGAATTCTGGAGCAACAGAACACACACACACACACACACACGCATGCATGCACACACACACACATATATTATATATATTTGGAGAGAGAGCGAGGGAGAGAGAGCGAGGGGGGGGGCTGGGGGAGAAGCAACCTTCCAGCTTAAGATAACTTAAAAAGACTTCAGAAAGGTCTGTCTCACTTGCATAAAGGGGGAACACAAACCAGTGCAGATGGTGTCTGGGAAAACTAGTAAGAGGCTGTAAGCCACAGCACATATAAACAGCCAGGAGCCCCCAGTTCTGCCTCAGCAGGCTAGTAGCACGGTAGACCATCTGTGAGGTGTCCAGCCCCAGTGCAGAAAGCAAACTGCTAGCTCAGGAACAATTGGTAAAACAGGCATGACTAGGCTGGGCCACCCCAGCACAGTGGGCAAGCCACCAGCACCTGAGGCCCTGGCTATAGAAAACCAGTGACTGCCAGGCTCCTGGCCCCTAACACAAGAAGCTTGGGATGATGCCCCCTGTGCCCCAGAAGCATAGATCAACTTTAAAAGTCACAAAATAGGCTAAAAAATAGTTAAAAAACAGAAAAGAGCCTTGACCATAGAAAGCTACTATGGCAACAGGGAAGATCAAAACACAAACTCAGAAGAGAACAATAATGTAGAAATACCTACATGTGAAGCCTCAAAGTGCAAGATGAATTGGTCTCAAGACCAAAAAGCCTTCTCAGAAGAGCTCAAAAATGATTTTAAAAATCAAATAAGAGAGGTAGAAGAAAAATTGGGAAAAGAAATGAGAATTATGCAAGAAAGAGTCAACAGCTTGGGAAAGGGAGGACAAGAATTGACTGAGGAAAACAATTCCTTAAAATATACGATTGGCTAAATGGAAGAAAAATCCTCTGAAGGAAACAATTCCTCAAAAGGCATAATTGGGTCTTGCTTTTGGCTCTAGGAGCAGCTTGCTTTGTGTTGAAATGGGCAAGTTCATGAAGCCCAGGAAGGTGGTGCTGGTCATGGCCAGGTGGTACTCTGGGCACAAAACCATCATTGTCAAGAACATTGATGATGGGTCCTCCTGCAGGCCCTACAGCCATGCCTTGGTGTCAGGTATTGACCACTATCCTTGAAAAGTGACTGCAACAATGGGTAAAAAGATTGACATGAGATCAAAAATCAAGTCCTTCATGAAAGTTTATAACTACAACCAATTCATGCCCACCAAATACTCTGTGGATTGGATATCCACAATTGTCAACAAGAATGTGTTCTGTGACCCTGCACTAAAACAGAAGGTGAGGATGGAGACCAAAGTCAAAGTCTGAGAAAAGATATAAGATGGGCAAAAGAAGTGGTAATTTTAGAAGCTATGGTTTCAGAACTACTGTTTTTGTCAGTAAATAAAATGTTTATTAAAAATGAAAAAAAGGTAGAGTTGGCCAAATATAAAAGGAGGTACTGAAGAACTAAAGAAAATAATACCTTAAAAATTAAAAAATTAAAAAAATTCGGCAAATGGAAGCTAATGACTATATGAGACATCAAGAATCAGAAACAAAATGAAAAGAATGAAAAAATAAAAGACAATTAGAAAAAAAAATTAGAAAAACAACCGACTTGGAAAATAGATCCAGGTGAGACAATTGAAGGATTGTTGGATTTCCTGAAGGCCATGATCAAAAAAAGAGCCTGGACAGCATCTTTCAAGAAATTATCAAGGAAAACTGCCCTGACACCCTAGAACCAGAGGGTAAAATAGTAATTGAAGGAATCCACTGATCCCCTCCTGAAGGATATCCCAAATGAAAACCCCAAGAAATATTTTAGCCAAATTCTAGTATTATCAGGTCAAGGAGAAAATACTGCAAGTAGTCAGATAGAAAAAAAATTAAAATCTCAATGAGTCACAGTCAGGATTACACAGGACTTATCAGCTTCAACATTAAAGGATTGGAGGGCTTGGAATATGATATTCTAGAAGGCAAAGGGGCTTGGTTTATAACCAAGAATCAATTACCCAGCAAAACTGAGTTTAATCTTTTTTGGGGAAAAGATGGATATTCAATAGAATACAGGACTTTCATACTTTTCTGATGAAAAGACCAGAGCTGAACTGAAAATTCAATCTTAAAATGCAAGACTGAAGAGAAGTGTAAAAAGGTAAACTGGAAAAGATGTTATTCAATAAGGTTAAACTGTTTATATCCCTACAAGAGAATATGATACTTATAACTCTTGAGAACTGTTAGGGCAGTTAGAAAGAGTATACATAGATGAAGGGTCTGAGTAGAAGTTGATTTTAATGTGATGATATAAAAAATTAAGGGGGTGAAAAAAGGATTGTACTGGGAGAAGAGCATGGGGGAGGCAGAATAGGATAAATTACATCACGTGATGATGTACCAAAGACCTATTATAGTAAAAGGAAAGAAGGGAGGGGGTGAGCATTGTTTGAACCTTACTCTCATCAGATTTGGCTCAAAGAAGGAATAATATACACACTCAGTTGGGTACAGAAATTTATGTTGTCCTGTAGAGCAGTCAGAGGAGAAAGGGGAAAGAAGAGGAAGGGGGGTTTGATAGAGGGGGCCAATAGGGAAGGCAAAAATAGGAAGGGAAAGGGGAAAGAAAAGTGATGGGGGTGCTGATAGAAGGGAGGGCAGATTGAGGGAAGTGGCACTCAGAAGTAAAACACTGGTGAGGAAGGAAAGGGTGAAAGGAGAGGGGGGAAATAGGATGGAGGGAAATACACAGTTAGTAAGCATAACTGTGAATGTGAATGGGATGAACTCTCCAATAAAATGGAAGCAGATAGCAGAAAGGATTAAAAACCAGAATCCTACAATAAACACAGTTGAAACAGAGAGAGACACACAGAGTAAAGGTAAAAGGCTGGAACAGAATATACTACACTTCAGCTGAAGTAAAAAAAAAAAGCAGAGGTAGTAATCCTTATCTCAGACAAAGCAAAAGCAGAAATACATCTAATTAAAAGAGGTAGAAAAGGAACCTACATCTGACTAAAAGGTACCATAGACAATGAAGTAATATCAATACTAAACATATATGCACCAAATGGCATAGCATCCAAATTCTTAGAGAAGTTAAGTGAGTTACAGGAAGAAATAGACCGCACAACTATACTAGTGAGAGAACTCAACCGTCCCCTTTCAGGACTAGATAAATCTACCCAAAAAATAAATAACAAAGAAGTTAAAGAAGTGAATAGAATTTTAGAAAAGTTAGATATGGTAGACCTCTGGAGAAAATTGAATGGGGATAGAAAAGAGTGGGACAGGGTACCTACATAAAAATTGACCATGTGTTAGGACATAAAACCTCACAATTAAATTGTAGAAAGGTAGAAATATTAAATGCATCCTTTTCAGATCATGATGCAATAAAATTACTTATAATAAAGGGCCATGGAAAGATATATTAAAAATTAATTGGAAACTAAATAAGCTAATCCTAAAGAATGAGTGGGTCAAACAATAAATCATAGAAAGAATCAATAAAAAGAGAATGACAATAATCAGACAACATTTTATGGGATACAGCCAAAGTAGTTCTTCAGGGTAAATTTTATATCTCTAAATCTTACATGAATAAAATAAAGAAAGAACAGATCCAGGATATGGAATTTAAAAAAATCTGGAAAAAGAACAAATTAAAACTCTCTAGTTCAATTCCAAACTTGAGATTCTGAACATCAAAGGAGAGATTAATAAAATTGAAAGTAAGAAAACTATTGAACTAATAAATAAAACTAAGAGCTAGTTTTATGAACAAACCCAATAAAATAGGTAAATTTTGGTTAATTTGATTAAAAAATAAAGAAGAAAACCAAACTACCAGTTTCAGAAATGAAAAAGGTGTATTCATCACCAATGAAGAGGAAATTTAAACAATAATTAGGAGCTCTTTTGTCCAATTGTATGCCAATAAACCTAACAATTGAAGTGAAATGGATGAATATTTACAAAAATGTAAATTGCCCAAATTAACAGAAGAGGAAATAAAATACTTAAATAACCTCATTTTAGAAAAAGAAATCGAACAAGTCATCGATGAACTCCCTAAGAAAAAAATCTCCAGGGCCAGATGAATTTACAAGTGAATTCTACCAAACATTTAAAGCACAATCAATTCCTATACTATATAAATTATTTGGAAAAATACATGAAGAAGGTGTTCTACCAAATTCTTTTTATGACACAAATAATGGTGCTGATATCTAAACCAAGAAAAGCTGAAACAGAGAAAGAAAATTACAGACCAATTTCCCTAATTAAAATTGATGCAAAAATTTTAAATAAAATATTAGCAAAGAGATTGCAGCACTTGATCATGAGGATAATATACTATGACCAGGTAGGATTTATACCAGGAATGCAGGGCTGTTTCAATATTAGGGAAACTATTAGCCTATTTGCCCATATCAATAACAAAACTAACAGAAACCACATGATCATCTCAATACATGCAGAAAAGGGTTTTGACAAAATACAGCACTCATTCCTGTTAAAAAACAGTGGAGAGCATAGGAATAAATGGAGTTTTCCTTAAAATATTAAGTAGTACTTATCTAAAACCATCAGCAAACAACATATGTATTGGGGACAAGCTATAAACCTTTCCAAGGATGTCCATTCATCAATATTATTTAGTATTGTACTAGTAGTGTTAGCTTTAGAAATAAAAAAAGAAAAAGAAGTGAAATAATTAGAACAGGCAAAGAGGAATCAAAACTATCACTCTTGGTACATGATATGATGGGATACTTAGAGAATCCTAGAGAATCAGCTAAAAAAACTACTTGAAATAATGAACAACTTTAACAAAGTTGCAAGATGTAAAATAAACCTATGTAACCATCAGCATTTCTACATATTATCAACAAAGCCCAGCAGCAAGAGACAGAGAAATTCCATTTAAAATAACTGTGGACAATATAAAATATTCGAGAGTCTACCTGTCAAGATTGGACCTATATGAACACAATTACAACACACTTTTCACATAAATAAAGTCATATCTAAATAATTGACAAATATCAATTACTTATGGGTGGGGCCAGCCAATATCATAAAAATAACAATTCTACCTAAATTAATTGGCTTATTCAGTGCCATACCAATCAAATTACCAAAAATATTTTATAGAGCTAGAAAAAAATAGAAAATTCATCTGGAAGAACACAAGGTCCAGAATATCAAAGGAATTAAGGAAAAGAAATTCAAGGGAAGGTGGCATAGCCATTCCAGATTTAAAACTATATTATAAAATGGCTATTATCAAAACTACTTGGAACTAAGAAATAGAGTGGTGGACCAGTGGCTAGGTTAGATACATAAGACACAGTAGTCAATGATTATAGCAATCTACCATTTGATAAATTCAAAGACTCCAGTTTCTAGGATAAGAAAACACTATTTGACAAAAAATTTTGGGAAAACTGGAAAATAGTATGGTAGGAACTTGGCATAGGCCAACATCTTACACTATATACCAAGATAAAGTAAAAATGGGTACATGATTTAGATAAAAGGTAATACTATAAGCAAATTAGGAGAGCAAGGAATAGTTTACCTGTCAGATCTATGGAGAATGGAAGAATTTATGACAAAATAAAAGATAGAGAGCATTATGAAGTGCAAAATGGATAACTTTGATTACATTAAATTAAAATGTTTTTACACAAACAAAACCAATGCAACCAAGATTAGAAAGAAAGCAGAAAGTTGGGAAACAATTTTTAAGGCCAGTGTTTCTGATGAAGACCCTATTTGACAAATATATGGAGAACTGAGTCAAATTTATAAGAATATAAGTCATTCTCCAATTGATGAGTGGCCAGAGGATATAAACAGGCAGTTTTCAGATGAATGGCATACGAATGTAATGGAATATTATTGTGCTATAAATGATGAGCAGGCAGATTTCAGAAAAACCTGGCAAGATTTACAGGAACTGATGCTGAATGAAGTGAGCAGAACCTGGAGAACATTGAACACAGTAACAACATTGTGTGAAGACCAACTATGATAGACTTAAACCTTCTCAGCAATACAATGATCAAAGACAATTCCAAAACATTCGTGATAGAAAATGCTATCCATATCCAGAGAAAGAGTATGGAGATTGAATGCAGATTGAAGCATACTATTTTCACTTTGTTTTTTTCTTTCTCATGGCTTTTCTCTTTTATTCAGATTCTTCTTTCACAATATGACTAATGTGGAAATATGCTTAACATGATTGTACATATAATAATATATATCAGATTATTTGCTGTCTTAAGGAGAGGGGAAAGAAGGGAGGGACGGAGAAAAATTTAGGACTTAAAATCTTATAAAAATGAATGTTGAAAATTATCTTTACATTTGAGTGGAAAAAATAAAGTTGTATTAAGTGGAAAAAAGAATAAGAAAAAGGTAATGTCTGGATTGGATAAAACTAACGTGGAATAAGATAAAGCTAGTAGTGGAATGAACATAGCTCAGTCACCTTCTAGTTTGGACAAGCCACTTCATCTCAAAGAATATAGTTTTCTCTTCTGTAAAGTAGACTTAGGTAATACAAAATATATTGTAAACTGTCTAGGGCTATGTAAATAAAGGTGGTAGTAATGTTAAAAAAAGACAATCAACTTTGAAAGATTTATGAACTCTGAACAACACAATGGAATGAAGCAGAGTTACAGAGGACTCATGAAGAAACATGCTGTCCCACCTCCAGACAGAGAGGTGATGGACTCAGAGTGCAAATTGAAGCATATTTTTCTCTTCTGGACATTACTAATTTTGAAATTTGTTTTGCTTGAACATACTATATTAAATTTTTTTTAACAAAAAGGAAATTTTTTTCATTTTCTTTTTAAAAAATTATTTAGTATTTTATTTTTTTTCCTAATGGTATAAACAATTTTGGCAGTTATTTTTAAAATTTTGAGTTTTAAATTATCTCCCTTCCTTTCTCCCTACCCCTGCCTCATTAAGAAGAGAAGCAGTTTGATGTAGGTTATGCATGTGTAGTCATTCAAAACATTTCCATAATGGTCATGTTGTGAAAGAAAACATAGACCAAAGTGGGGGGGGACCTAAAGAAAAATTAAGAAAGTAAAAAAGTGCTTCAATATGAATTCAGATACCTTCTTTCATTTTTCTGGGGTTGGATAGCATTTTTTCATCATAAGTCCTTCAGAATTGTCTTAGATGATTGTACTGCTGAGAATAGGTAAGTTGTTCACAGCTGATCATCTTACAATATTGTTTTTGCTTTGTACACAGTACATTTCACTTTACATCAGCTCATGAAAATCTTTCCAGATTTTTCTATGAGTATCCTGCTCATCATTTCTTATAGCACAATAGTATTCCACCATAATCACATAGCACAATTTGTTCAGCCATTCCTCAGTTGATGGTCATCCTCTCAATTTCCAATTCTTTGCCCCCAGAAAAGAGCTGCTATAAATATTTTTGTACACATAGGTCCTTTTCCTTTTTGTTTTTTAAAACTCTTTTTGGATACAGATCTGGTAGTGATATTCCTAGGTCAAGGGGTATGCATGGTTTATAGCTCTTTGGGCATAGTTTCAAATTGCTCTACAAAATGTTTGAATCTCTTCAAACTCCACTCACAGTACATTAATGTCCCATTTTCCTCACATCCACTCTACCATTTGTCATTTTACTTTTCTGTCCTATTAGCCAATATAATAGGTATGAGGTAATACCTTAGAATGGTTTTAATTTGCATTTCTCTAAACAATAGTGAGTTAGAGCATGTTTAAACATGGCTATAGATAGTTTTGATAACTTCATCTGAAAACTGTTCATATATTTTCACAATTTATCAGTTGGGGAATGGCTCTTATTTTTATAAATTTGACTCAGTCTCTACATGTTTGAGAGAGGAAACCTTTATCAGAGAAAACTGCTTCGAAATTTTTTTCACAGTTACTATTGCTAACTGTATTTCCCCCCATCCTATTACCCTCTCCAATTTATTCTATATTATCTCTCCTTTAACCCTGTTCCTCCTCAAAAGTGTTTTGCTTCTGACTACCCCTTCCCCCAATCTGCCCTCTCTTCTATTACCCACTCTTTTCTTTTCCCTTCCCTTTCTACTTTCCTGTAGAATAAGATTTCTGTACCCAACTGAATGTGAACATTATTCTCTCTTTGAGCCAAATCTTATGTTTACTCACTCATCTCCCCTCATTTGTCTTCCCTTCCACAGAAAACCTTTTCCTTGCCTCTTTTATTTGAGATAATTGACCCCATTCTATCTTTGCTTTCCCCTTTTCCAGTGTATTCCTCTCTCGCCCCTTAATTTTATATTTTTAGATATCATCTTTTCTTATTCACACCTGTGCCTTTTGTCCATATATACTCCTTCTAACTGCTCTAATAATGAGAACATTCTTGTAAATTACAAGTATCATCTCCCCATGTAGGATTGTAAACAGTTTAACTTTATTAAGTCCCTTATGATTTCCCTGTCCTGTTTACTTTTTTATGCTTCTCTTGAGTCTTGCATTTGAAAGTAAAATTTCAATTCAGCTCTGGTCTTTTCATTAAGAATGCTTGAGAGCCCTTTATTTCATCAAATATCCAGCCCTCCCAAAGATTATACTCAGTTTTGCTGGGTAGGTGATCCTTGGTTGTAATCTTAGCTCCTTTGCCCTCCAGAATATCATATTCAAGCCCTCTAATCCTTTAATGTAGAAACCGCTAAATCTTATGGTATCCTGACTGTGGCTCCATGATACTTGAATTGCTTCTTTCTGGCTGCTTGCCCTTGACCAAAGAGGTCTGGAATTTGGCTACAATATTCCTGGGAATTTTCATTTTGGGATCTCTTTCAAGAGGTGATTGGGGGATTCTTTCAATTTATATTTTCCTTTCTGGTTCTAGAACATCAGGGCAGGTTTCCTTGATAATTTCTTGAAAGATGATATTTAAGTTCTTTTCCTGATCATGGCTCTCAGGTAGTCTGATAATTTTTAAGTTATCTCCCCTGGATCTATTTTCCAGGTCAGTTTTTTCCCCAGTGAGATGTTTTACATCATCTCCTATTTTTTCATTGTTTTGGTTCTTTTTTTATTGTTTCTTGATTACTCATAAAGTCATTAGCTTCCATTTGTTCCATTCTAAATTTTAAGTAATTATTTTCTTCATTGAGTTTTTGTGCCTCTTTTTCCATTTGGCCAATTCTGCTTTTTTAAGGCATTCTTCTCCTCATTGGCTTTTTGTATCTCATTTACCATTTGGACTATTCTGTTTTAAGGTGTTTTTTTCTTTAGTAATTTTCTTTTGTGTCTACCTTACCAAGCTGTTGACTCATTTTCATGATTTTCTTGTACCCCTCTCATTTCTCTTCTCAATTTTTCTTCTACCTCCCTTTCTTGATTTTCAAAATCCTTTTTGAGCTTTTCTGTGGCCTGAGACCAATTCATATATTTTTTGGAGACTTTGGATGTAGGAGCTTTGACTTCGTTATCTTGTGTTTTGTTCTTCCTTGTCACCATAATAATTTTCTATAGTCAAATTTTTTTCTGTTGTTTGCTCATTTTCCCAGCCCATTACTTGATTTCTAACTCTGTTAAAGCAGGGGTATGCTTGCATGGTGGAGGGCACACTGTCCCAAGCTTCAGTGGTTTTGTGCAGTTGTTTTCAGAGATGCTTCCATGGACCTATAAGTTTTCAGTTCTTCCAAGGTGATATGATCTAAGGAAAGGTGTTTACTACACTTCTAGCCTGTGCTCTGGTCTGTGAGTGACCTCAGACAGTCTTTTCTGCCCTGCAACTGTGAGGAGTTCTGCTGTGGCTACAGGGTCCTGTGTGCTAGTGCTTCTGCTCATCCTTGGACTGCCACCCAGGACTGCAACCCAGATCCAAGCATGGGTGAAGCAAAAGAGTCCCACACCAGTGCTAGCAAAGAGACCCCCATAATCTTCTTCTGACCAACTTTTTTACCCCCTTACCATCTGTGGGTTGAGAGCTCCAGAAGCAACCACTTCCACTGCTGATTCAATGACTCCCAAGGCCTGCTACTGGCTGTGCTGGTGTGGCCCATGCTGAATTGTGCTTCACTCTCACCCAGGTATGACAGACCTTAGTTGTCTTTGGTATCTCTGGCCTGAGAGGTCTGGAACCACCACTGCTGCCATGGATTCAGTTGCCCGAGGCCTACTCCTGGTCTGCTGGTGCCTGGTCTGCACTGGACTGTTCTCCTTTTTCACCTGGCACACCAGACCTTTCCCGCCAACATTTCAAGTTGTCTTGGGCTGGAAAATTTATTTCATTCCATCTTTTTGTGGGTTCTGCTGCTCTAGAATTTGGTTAGAGTCATTATTTAAAGGTACTTGGATACCTTGGCTTTTAACTCTGTTAAAGTAGGGATTTGCTTCCATGATGGACAGCA
>CM053623.1:415923210-415958359 GCA_028646595.1 Phalanger gymnotis
TGCCTGACAACCTTCTTGGCTATTCTCCTTTGGATGGTCTCCAGATTTTCAATATTTTCCTAAAGTATGTAGACCAGTAGTGAACAATGTATTCCATATCTGATGTGATCAAGACAAAGTACAATAGAACTATCACCTTTCTAGTTTCCAATCCAATAGTTCTTTTAATTAAGCCTAAATTTCTGTTAGCCCCTCTAGCTGGTTCAAGTTAAACTGTTTACATTCTTATATAGGAAAATCATTCATGTAACTCCTTTACTAGGAGACTTAGAAGGAGTCTACATAGACAGAAGGAATGAGTGTGAGACAATTTTGTTAGGATGATCTCCAAAAAAATTTGAAGGGTGAGAAAGATGGATGCAGTGGGAGAAGAAGGAAGGGAGAGTTGGAATCAGGAAAATTTTCTCAAGTAAAAAAGGCACACAAGAAAGATCTATTATAGTGAAGGGTGAAATGGTGGGAGGCTGATAGGCAGTGCTTGAATGTCACTTTCATGAGAGTTTGTTCAAAGAGGGAAAAATATGTATATATACACAGTTGATTGGGTATGGAAAGCTATCTTACTTAATAAAGGAATAGGAGAGGAAGGGGATAAGATATATAGGTTGGGGGATGATAAAAGAGAGGGAAAATTAAGGGAGCAGTGGTGAGAAACAAAATAAACTTGAAGAGGGACAAGCAAAAAGAGAAAGAAGAATAAATGGAAAAAAAACAGGATGGAGAGAGATACTGTCAGTAACAACTGTGATTGTGAATTGGATGAATTCACTCATAAAATGGAAGTGGATAGAGCAATGGATTAGGAGCCAGAAGGTTTGTTGTTTACATTTGAAAAAGAAAGATGCATGCAGAATTAAATAAAGGGCTGGAGCAGAATCTATTATATTTCAACTGAAGTGAAAAAAGGCAGAGATAGCAACCATGATCTCAGACAAAGGAAAAGCAAAATAGAACAAATTAAAAGAGATAATCATGAAACTTCATTTTACTAAAAGGTACATACAGAATGAAATAATATTGACATTTTTACAATATGTTTCTCTGATAAAGGTCCCATTTTTCATATATATATTTATATATATATATATATATATATATATATGAAACTGAGTCAAATTTATAAGATCCACTCTCCAATTGACAAATGGTCAAAGGATATGAACAGTTTTCTGAAGAAGAAATCAGAGCTCTCTATAGTCATATGAAAAAATGTTCTAAATAACTGCAGATTAGAGAAATGCAAATTGAAACAATTGGGGTACCACTTTACACCTATCACAAGTGACAAATGCTGGAGGGGATGAGGGACAATAGACACATTTAGAAATTGTTGGTGGAGTTGTGGACTGGTCCAACCATCCAGGAGAACAGTTTTGGAACTATGATGAAAGGGCTATAAAACTGCATATCCTTTGACCCTGAAATATTACTACTAAGTCTGTACCCCCAAAGATGTCAAAGAAAAAGGAAAAGAATGTATGAAAATACAAATGTAGTTGTACAAAAATATCTATATTTGTTCTTTTGTGGTGGCAAAGACTAGGAAAGTGAGGGAGTACTCAATTGGAGAATGGCTGAACAAATTGTGGCATATGATTGTGATGGAGTGCACGGGGGGGTCTAGATAGAGATGCCTGGAGCCTGTGGGTGGGGTGCCCCTGCACCTGCCTTTATGATCCAAGACAGTTCCAAAGGACTCATGATGAAAAAATGCTATCCACTTTCAGAGAGAACTCATGAACTTGGAGTGCAAATTGGAGTACAGTTTTCTCACTTTTTTCTTTTTTGTGATATGATCAATATGGAAATACATTTTCTGTAATTTCATGTGTATAATTGATATCATATTGCTTGCAGTGGGACATGAAGGGTTAGAAAAGAGGAAAAGAATTTGAAGTTCAAAACTGAAAAGGAAAAGAATGTTTAAAATAAATAAATAAATAATGCAATTTTAAAAAGCAAAAAAAATAATTCTTGATTGCTTATTCTGTTCTGTTGTTCTACCTTTTTTCTCCTTTTGTTTAGCACAGGGTAATTTGGGAAATAGTAACTTTATAGTATAATTTGATCATAATCACTTCAGAATATAATACAAAATCTGATGGTGCTTTAACCTTTTTTCCTTCATAATTCTCCTTTATATTATGTTGCAGTTCATATAGACCCTTGGGGTCCTTATCTCTACTCACACTCACACTGATTCATCAGTGCCCACAGAGCAAGCCTGGCTATATCTCTCCTCAAGGTTCTAGCACTAACTTTAAGACATTATGCTGTTTTCCCCGAATACCATCAGTTTAAATCCTTCTCCCTGCTCAGTTAGATATGGGTTGGGGGGATGATAAAAGGGAGGGAAAATTAAGGGAGGAATGATCAGAAACAAAATAAACTTGAGGAGGGACAAGCAAATAAAGAAAGAAGAATAAATGGAAGAAAATAGGATGGAGAGAGATACTGTTAGTAATAACTGTAATAACCCCAATATTTGTTTCCAACAGCCATTAATATCTCCTCAATGTTATCATTTCATGTAGTGATTAGTTCCCTAATATCGTTTAACCAATAAACATTAATACAAGCTCATCACTAGGTCTCATTAGCATATTCTCCCCTATACCACCTCAGTCCCCAGAAAGTGGGCTCAAACTTAAAGCAGTTGCTACAAAGCATTGACTTCATTAAGTTCATTTTCAAATATGATATAGCCAATGAATAATCTCTTCTTGGCTTGTGGGAGCTGGCATCTTGTCTGTGAAATCAGTGCTTTGCTCCAATGGGTTCTAGTCTCTTTTTAAGGCTGTGCTGATGGAGTAGAATTGGCTACCCACAGATGATAGCAGGGATTCCAGTTTCCAAATCTCTGGCAGCTTGCTCTTCAGACTTTTTGAAACTCACACGTTCTTAGCCATCTCTAACACTGCACCAAGCACAAGTCAGAATAGACAAAAGCAGAAGTAACCACACATCCAAGTTCTCAAATTCATGTCAAGGTGGATGCAGAGATGATGACCCTGGCTTTGTGTTTGGAATGTTAGGAATTTCCCTATTTGGGGACTTAGAGAAATTGTTACTGAACTCCTAACTTTTTATGTAAAACAAATTTCCCAAAACTGAAAAGGAGGGAACTACATAGACCTTTGGGGACATCAGATCACTTCATAGGCTTACAATGAATGAATCACTATAACAGGTGTTACATAACAATGGTGACTAGAGCTTCAGAAGAATAAATAATCCTTTTCAGTAGCAAGAGCAGTATTGTTTGGATTATGGTTCCAGAACTGTCAAGTGAGGTGTGGTGGAGTATGGCAACAAGGATGCTCTTGAGGAGATGGCCAGGCAACAATGTGAAGCATTGCTAGAGATGGCTTGGCCTGATATATAGAATAAGTGAAATGTGTTATTGTATCCTGAAACAACAGAGTTGTCTTAATTTCTATTTTGGTAATTATTAGTGATTTAGGGCATTTTATATGGTTATCAATAGTTTTGATTTTTCCTTTTCATATTCTTTGGCCATTTATTAGTTTTTATAAATTTGGCTCAGTTCCCTATATTTGAGAAATGAGACCTTTATCTTTTTCTTTTTTAAGTCTCATACCCAATTCATTGATCTGTTCTTTCTCTCTTTTATTGCTATAATTATTTAGAGAAAGAAATTTCCCTGAAGTACTGCTTTGGCTGCATCCCACAACTTTGGGTATGTTGTTTCACCATGATCAGTATCTTTAATGACACTGTAGAACATTGCTATGATTTGCTCTTTGACCTACTCATTCTTTAGGATCTGTTTATTTCATTTCAATTTAATTTGTAATCTGTGCTTCTACAGCCCTTTATTGAATGTAATTTTTATTGTATTATGGTCCAACAGGATGCATTTAATATTTCTGTTTTTCTGCATTTGTTTGTAAGGTTTTTATGCCTTAACATGTGGACAATTTTTGTGAACATTCCACATACAGCTATGAAGAAGATATACACCTTTCTATTCCCAATCAATATTCTCATGGTCTATGATATCTAACTTTTCTAAAATTTTATTCATACTGCAGTGGTTTGCCATTTTCTTTTCCAGTTCATTTTACAGATGAGGAGTTGAGGCAAACCTGGTTAAGTGACTTGCTCAGGGTCACTCAACTGGTAAGTGTCTGAGGCCAGATTTGAACTTGAGTCTTCCTGACTCCAGGCTGGGCATTCTATTCATTGAGCCACTTGGCTGCCCACCCACTTAGCTGCCCACTAAGGGAAAAACTAGATTCATGCCTTTACCCCACTTTGGCAAGTTATAGAATAAAAATCAATACAATCCTCTTTTATCAAGCTTGGAGTTCCCAGGCAGAAAGAAACTGACATTTCCCAACAGAGACTATTTTCTTTGTCATATTTTCTGTGTAACCAGCCATTGCCCCTCTCTCTTGGATCCTACTCCCAATAAAGGAACATATATGAACCAGAAATTGCTGTGATCAACCTCACTTTTAGCTGATGCCATATTGTAATATTAATTGAAAAAAATGTAAATAAACTGATAAAAGGGAAAGTTTTTAGTTAACAAAGGTTTTCCTAGGCTGGGAGAGAAAGATGAAGAAATGGCAAATCCCCGATATTAATTGTGCTGATTGGAAGGGTAACAGTGATTGGTGTTCCCAGACAAGATTTTCAGGCTACTCTCCTGACCAAAATGGATGGAACTCCAGTTGCTGTTCAAATGCTGCCCAATCTACCACCATACCTGCTGCAGTCTCTATTAAAATTGTAGTGCAGGGTGGCCAAACTCATCCTTTCACCTGTATATGTCTTATTCCTCACATTTTTTCCTAGAGTAAATTTCTTTATTTTGCATTTTGGTCAATTTTTACACCTGTAAGTACTAAAAGAGCACCACAGGGCTTCCCAGAGAGCCGTGGATAAGGTTAGTCTCCTTCTAGCCACGATATGAAGCACAAAGAATCTCTTGTCATGTTACATTTTATAATTTGACATATGGAAACATTTAAAATTACTCTTAAGGCATTTATGTAGTTCTCCACTGAGATTTCACGTTAGCCAATCCATTCTGTGAGTTGTTCCCACACTTCTCTACTCTGAGTTTGCAGTTTTAGTGTATTATAATAAAATTTTTTTCAGATATCAGTGTGTTTGACAGCAATCAAGTAGCAAGTTCTCAAGGTCTGTCTCTTTGTTCCCTAAGTGAACCAGGTAGCTGTGAATACTGCTCTGCCACAAGATAAAAGCTCCTAACTCAAAACCCATTGGAAAGGGAGCTAAATTTCTGCAAAGTATACTTTAAGAAGTGGTACTTTTTGCTTATGAAAAGAAACCAGTGAATGAGTCCCCTTAAAATAATCAAAGGGAGTGTTTCACAGTTAAGCACATAACTTGGGGTGATGAATTCAGATATTGCGGCTCTACTGGTACAGTACATGGGTTATTAATACTCTTCTTGCTCTTATCGTGGACCCCCTTCATCAGGGATCACAAAGCCTTCATCTGTGTCCTAGAGGATCTCCACAATCCTCCACAATGCTCGATCACCTTCTCCTTCATTTTCCTCATAGAACAACTTGATATTCCTTAGTTTTCCAAAGTAGAAGCCTCACTCTTTCTCTGTCTTCAACAGTTACTTTCAATTCAATCAAATCACATTGATTTCCTGGATCAATTCTGCTGAAAAACAAATAGTACCCCTAGAACATGATTAAGGACACCTTAAATAAAGATCTCTGTGTATACATAGGAGCATTTGTTTCATGGATTATTTTTCCCTCACTTCTCAGATTGAGGCTTTGGGGGGGGAAGGAATTTCACTGATATGTTTGTTAGCTGATGTAGTGGAAAGGGAATTGGACTGGAAGTCAGGAGAGCTGGGTTTCAATTTAAAATCCGACTCTGACTAGCTCTGTCTGAGATTGTGGGTGACTGAACCTCCATGATTCACATGACCTCATGGTCAAATGAAGGTTTCTAAAGAGCAGGCTAGATCTGGGCCCGTTTTCTGCAGAAGGGAGGAAGCCTGTCAGTAAGAAGATTAAAGATTAAAAGAGAGTTTTTCAGTGGAGAAAGCTTAGGCTCAAGAACTTCCTTGCATACATAACCTTGATCCCTCTGGGAGGCTGCGTGGTTCAAATACATTTTGCAGCCACCTTTGGGATAGCTGAATGCTTCCTGCTGGCTGCGATGGCCTATGATAGCTATATGGCCATCTGTAACCCCTTACTCTACTCCACCAACATGTCAACTAGAGTCTACACTCTGTTACTCATCACATCCTACCTGGGTGGTTGTGTAAATGCTTGGATATTCACTGGTTTTTTATTGAATCAGTCCTTCTGTGGACCCAATAAGATCAATCACTTTTTCTGTGATTATTCACCACGTTTGAAGCTTTCCTACTCTGAAAATAATCTTACTGAAATTCTTCCTGCTGCCTCTACTGGGTTGGTGATTGTGATCACAGTGTTAATTATCATAATCTCTTATGTATACATCCTCTTCTCAGTCCTAAAGATAAGCTCCACTGGAGGGAGATCTAAAGCTTTCTCAACTTGCGCCTCCCACCTCGTAGTTGCCATTTTTTTTCTATGGAGCCCTTACATTCATTTATGCAATGCTGAAGTCCAGCTACACAAATGGATGAGAATCAAGTGGTGTTTTTTTTTCCTACACTGTAATGATCCCCATGGTGAACACCCTGATCTACAGTCTAAGGAACAATGAAGTAAAAGGGGCCTGAAAAAAGTGATGAGTAGGAAACTCCTTTTTTTTCATGAATTCAGCTCAATACAAGTATTTCTTAAATACATACCATGTACTAGGGACAGTGTTAGGTTGGGGATGTAAGGACAAAAACCCAATATTCAATGCCTTTAAGGATCTAATATTCTACTTATATAATTTTTATGATTAAATGATATCAACAAATAACCTTTAGAAAAAGCGTATTTTCATTTGTATGGGTTGAAATTGTGAATTTAAAGATTGATTGCAGAGGTCTGAAAATATATGTGATGCTCCACAAACATGGACCTCTCACCTCTGAAAAGAAGTAGGGAGAGGTGTCTTTTCATTGCTCTTTTTGGGGTCCATGAGTATTTTTTGGAATCTTGCAACACTCATTATCTATTCATTCGTGGGGGTTGTTCTTTCTGTTTACATTGTTATAATCATTGTGTGTTTTATTTTCCTGGCTTTGGTAGCTCCACTCTGTATCGGATCATATAAATCTGTTCTATGTTTCTGTATTCATCATATTTGTTGTTTCTTACAGCATAGTAACATTTCATTATGTTCATCTGACACAATTTGTTTAGCCATTACTCAATCACTGGGGATCTGCTTTGTTTCTGTTTTTTTGCAACTACAAAAGCGGTGCGATGAATATTTTAGTGTATGTGAGGACTTCCTTTTGTTAACGATCTACCACTTTTGTGGCATTATACTTGTTAAGTGCACTCTTCCTCTGACCATGGAATAGTTCTTTATGAGGGATGAGGAGGGAAAGATACTAGAGAAAATCTAGATCATTTAAAAATAAAAGATATCAATAATCATTAAAAAACCCAAATCTCCATTCTATCCTCTGCCATCCTTTTTTCTTTTTGCCTTCAATTTCCTCAACATCAGGGTATTTTAGAATGAATCTTGTGTTCTCATTATGTGGCCAAAATATTTAAGATTCAGTTTCAGTATTTGACCTTTCAGTGAATTGACTGAATTAATTTCTTTTAATATTGACCTATTTGATCTCCTTGCTGTCCAAGGGACTCTCAAATGTTGTCTCCAGAATCACAGTTCAAAAGCATTGATTCTGTGGCACTTAGCTTTCCTTATAGTCACTCTCATAACCATACATTGTTACTGGAAAAAAAAAACATAGCTTGGACTATATGGACCTCTGTCAGCAAGGTGATGTCTCTGCTTTTTCATATGCTGTCCAGATTTGTCATACCTTTCAAGGGAGCAAGCGTCTTTTAATTTTATGGCCACAGTTATTGTCTGAAGTGAGCCTCAGAATATAAAATCTGACACTGCTTCCATATTTTTTCTCCTTCTATTTGCCAGGAAGTGGTGGGATCAGTTGCAAAGATCTTAGGTTTTGTGTTGTTAAGCTTCAATCCAGCTCTTATATTCTCCTCTTTCACTCTCATCAAGATGCTTCTTAATTCTTCGTCACTTCCTGCCAGCAGAGTGGTATCTGCATATCTGAAATTATTGATTTTTTTTTCATTTATTTAGTATTTTATATTCCCCAGTTAGATGTAAAATGATTTTTAACTTTTTTTTGCTAAAGTTGTTAATTATTTCAATTAATTTTTTAGTTAATTCTCTAGGATTGTCCAGATATACCATCATATCTGCAAAGAATGATAATTTTGTTTCCTCTTGCTGATGCTGTCACATTTTCTTCTATTTTTCTTTTTTTTATTTAATTTTATTGTTTATTCATGTCTCATGGAATCATTAGCTTCCACTTGCCCATTATAATTTTTAAAGAGTTACTGTTTTTAGTGAGCTTTTGTACCTCCTTTTTCATTTGGCCATTTCTATTCCTCAAGGAGTTCTCTTCAGTGAATTTTTGTAAATCTTTTCCCATTTGGCCAATTCTTTTTTTAAAGGTGTACTTCTCTTAAGTAAATTTTTGTGCCTCTTTTAGCATTGGCCTATTTAATCTCTGGAGGAAAACAGCATTTTTCTTCATGAGTCCTTTGGGATTGCCCTGGATTATTGTATTGCTGAGAATAGCTAAGTCATTCACAGTTCTTCACCAAACAATATTGCTGTTATTGTGTACAATGTTCTCCTGTTTCTGTTCAATTCACTATGCATCAGTTCATGTAAGTCTTTCTAGGTTTTTCTGAAATCATTCTACTTGTCATTTCTTATACCACAAAAATATTTCATTACAATCACATACCACAGCTTGTTTAGCCATTCCCCAATTAATGGGCATTCCTTTGATTTACAATTCTTAGCCACCGCAAAAAGAGGTGCTATAATTATATTTTGTTTTACAAATAGATCCTTTTCTCTTTTTATAGATGTCTTTGTGATGTAGATCTAGCAGTGGTATTACTGGATCAAAATGTATGCACAGTTTTATAGCCTTGAGCATTTGAGCATAGTTCCAGTGTTTAGATCAGTTTACAACTCCACCAATAGTGTATTAGTGTCTCAGTTTTCCCACATCTCCTTCAGCATCAACATTTTCCTTTTTTGTCACATTAGTCACTCTGATAGGTGTGAGGTGGTACCTCAGAGTTGGTTTAATTTACATTCTAATCAATAGTGATTTAGAGCATTTTTCCATATGGCTCTAGATAGCTTTGATTTCTTTGTCTGAAAACTGCCCATTCATATGCTTTGATCATTTATCAATTGGGGAATGACTTGTATTTTTATAAATTTAACTCAGTCCTCAATATATTTGAGAAATGAGGCCTTCATCAGAGATACTTGTTGCAAAATTTCCCCCCAACTTTTCTTATAATTTTGGTGGCTTTGTTTTTGTTGGTGCAAAAACTTTTTAATTTTATATAATCAAAATTATCTCTTTTACATTCATTCTGTTGTTTTTAGAGCTAGTTCTGGGGCAGGGGGAGGCAGTGGAAAGATCTTCAAGTTTTTGGTTCTTCCAAGGTGGTATCTAAGGAGAGTTGTGATCACTTATCTACTAGCCTGTGCTCTGGTCTGTGAAGAACCACAAGCACTTTTTTCCACCCTGGAACTGTGACCAGGCTCCCCACTCCTACTAATGTCCTTTCTAACCCTGTGACTGCTACCCAGAATAACTTATAGGAAATGCAGTAGAGTCATGCTGCCAGTGCCACCAAAGGGTCCCATGTAATTTCCTTCTGATCAGTTGTTTGTAGGCTGAGGGCTCCAGACACCATCACTAATGAATCAGTCAGCCCCATGTTGCTGGCTTGCTGGGACTATTCCTGCAATGGTTTGGGTTGAACTGACCTGCTTCCCACTCTCACCTCAATGAGACAGACCTTAACTGCCAACTTTCAAGTTTTCTTGGGGAGGAAAATTGTTTGACTCCAAATTTTTGTTGGCTCTGCCACTCTTGAATACATTTTGGAGTATTATTTGAAAATTGTTTGTAGGGAGATTTGGGAGAGCTCAGGTGAGTCCTTCTGAGGAAGGACCTTCAGGGCCCAGCCAAGCATTAGCTGAGACTCTGATTCATCCAGTTTATGTGCCACATTTTGATGTGAACTTGGTAGGGAATAATGCTATGTATAAACTATGTTAAGTCTGATCCCTCTTTTCCTAGGGACCAACATAATATAAAAGCCTTACAGGGGCCTTTTCCTCCAAGGATTGGGGAGTGGGGAATATTAGTACTTCTGTGCTTGCTATGTTTTCCAAGTAAATACCCCCATTTAAAATCTCATTGAAATTAATTGGACAAGTGCAACTGGGGCAATAATCACTGTTAGCTATATAGTAGAGGAAAATATTGTAATGGGGGCATAGGACCTTAGAACAATGAGGAGAAGACATAGTTGCTATATCTCTGGAACAATAAGGGTAGACTATGAGTGTATATATAGTAACTTAACTATTATACCTCTAAATGTAACTAGATCCTTGTCCAGTGATCAATAAGTGGATATATCCTGGAGTAGCTGAATTATAGCATGCATTTTTGTTATAAATCAAACAAGAATGAAAGAGGAAGTTACAGCCAAATGCAAAGTGGTCCTGAAGTTGTTTTTGGAGAGGCAAAGAAAGGAGTTGGTGGGGCAGATAACATCTTATCCCCAAAGGGGAAAAGAAACAAGTAATAAGACATTTTTTCATTTCATATTGCAGAGCATATGAAAATAATTTGAAAAAATACCACCATGAAAATAATTGTGATTTAGGTGTCAACATCTTTTACAAAAATCAGGTAGAAGAGAAATATTACATATGTCTCTGTAAGACTATCCAATTTAAAATTAGGTTATATCAATGAAAATAGGTGAGAAGAGTGAAAATTATGTTGGGAAATATGGTTCAAGAGGACACAATGAGAGAATCCAAGGACTTGTGATATTGTTGTCTGGTTCATTGAACACTGTTTCATACAACAGATAAGCGGCCACATCTAGAAGAGTGCCTTTGGGTATTATATCTCAGCAAGCTTCTAAATGACAATTTAAGCTTCAGATGTACAACATCACTCAACTGAACACATATAGAAGCTCCTATAGAACTCCAGCGTTGAGAGTACACCTTATTTTTCTGAAAATGTGCAGATTGTATTTCCATCTCTTAGACCTTCTCTAGTGCAGAGGGGAAGGAGAGAGGGAGACAGTTCTGAACTTAAAATATAACAAAAATACTGAGAATTAAATAAAAAAAACTAATAGCAGTGAGGTCTAAAGTAGTTGATTGCACAAGCTCCAACTTGTCCTATAGTGTTCTGTGATATGATAGGCTAATATACCTGCAGATATTTGTAAGGATATCATTTCAAGCTTCTCTGTTTCAAAGACAGAGAGTACAAGACCAAATCATCTTACCAAGCTCCAGAAGCTCTTTTTCCCTTGCATGAGTGAATGATTCTTATCTCTTGGCTCTCAGCTGACTCACAGCATATGTCAGCCATTCTGTGGAAAATTTCTATGTCAATATGCCATAAATTCTCTTACATTCTAGGGAAATTTTATCAGGAATCTTGAAAAGATTGTCAATATTGCCTTCACATATGGATGATTTTCCTCACTGAGAATATAGTATTTTTGTTTCAGGATTTGCAGTTTTTACTAAGCTGAGTTTCATAGATAGTCTTTCAGCCTCAGTCATGTATATGTATGATCAGTATGGATTATGGCCTAACCAAAATGGATTTAGGACCAATTTTCATACTTGGTGAACACTATCACAATCACCACATATTGATCCCAGAACAATTTTTGAAAGCTTCTACAGCAGATCATAGTTACTAGCTTGGCTACATTGCTATCCCATCTAGTTTTACAATTTTTAAAAGTCCTGGATAAACATAAAGAAAAAATAAATGAAGGCCCTTGAGAATTTTGAGGACTTCTCAGGCAATTCTTCTGTGTCTATAATGTCTTCAATCCCAGTGGATTTCAAATGGCATTTTAATGATGTAGGTTATATTTGGTGTTAGGGTGCTCAAGGGGCCATATCCCAAATGTTACTAAAACCAACATAAATTTTGTGCTGCCATGCAAAGGTAATAATTTGGAGTCTACAGTTATCATCTTCTTGCATCAATAGGTACCACTGCTGTTCTTGGTTTTGCTATTACAATACTTAGATCTGATTTTTGCTTTGTAGCCCATTTAGGGAGGCCTGTACATTTCTCATGCCATGTCAGACTTTCTCTCTCTCTCCCTCTCTCTCTCCTTCTCTCTCCTTCTCTCTCTTTCCATCTCTCTCTCTCATTCTCTCTTTCCCCCTGTCTCTCTTTTATTGCTCTCTTCATCTCTCTCTCTTTTTCTCTCTTCATCTCTCCCTCTCTCTTCTCATTAAAATCCATTTGTGATTTGGGCCTTCATATTTCTGCTCCCTTGTGAGGCCATATAAAATCAAAGATGTGGAAGTGAGCTATATGCATGGAGTATTATTATAGCGTGGTAGTAAGTAAATTCTGATCTACCACAGGTCACTTTGTATATCTTGAAATATCACTACAAGCAGTAAGTACCTGATAGAAGATGGTTAGGTAAGGACACTCTAAGTAAAGATCTCTGTGTATACATAGGCACATTTTATGTATAATTCCTCCCTTTTCATATTATGAATTTAGGGGGAAGAATTTCACTGAAATTTGTTGTTTGATGTGATGAAGAGAGAAGTATACTTGAAGTCAGGAGATCTGGGTTCAAATCCCACATCTGAGTCTTCCTGGCTATGACTGTGATTGTGGATAAATAACTGAACTCTTGCGATCCTTGGTTACCTAATCTGTAAAATGAAAATAACAATACTTCCCCCTGAAAGTTGTGGGAGGAAAGTAATTTATGAAATTTAAATTGTGGTATTGAGTTATTAGAATTCTTGTTCTTCGATTGTTGTGATAATGTTACCAACATAAATGAGACTTGAGGTTTTCAGAAGTGAGTTGTTGCCTTCCATTGAACTAATATTTTTAAGTGCCCACTACACACAGGGACCTGTCCTAGGTACTGGGAATATAAAGAAAAAAACAGTTCTTAACCTCAGGGAGTTTACATTCTGTTGGAGAAGAAGTGATAAAATATTACACAGATAAGTAAATACAAGGTAAATTGAGGAGGAACAGAGTTTAAGAAACTAGGCTAAACCTGTAAGTGGTGACCTACTAGCTGTGACACAAAGGAAATGAGATTCCAAGAAGTAGAGATGAGGTAGGGCATTTGGAGCATGGAGGATGGCCTATGCAGAGTGACAGAGATGAGGGTAAACTTCTGAGTCTGGGGAACAGAAAGCAGGCCAGTTGGGGTGGAATATAGAGTATATGGCTAGGAACAAAGTGAAGTAAATCTAAAGAAGATGACTGGGTTCAGATTGTGCAGGACTCTAAATATCAAGCTGGAGAATTGTTATTTTGCTCTCAAGGCAATAAGGGATGTGTTCAAGGTTTGAGTGACATGGTCCCTCGTGCTTTAGGAAGATCATTTCTGTAGGTTTTTAAAGGATGGCTTAGAGGAAGGAGAGACTGGACTTCCAATTAAGAGGTTTTTTCAATAGTCCAAGTAAGAGAAGATGCAAACATGAGTTAGGGAGGTGACTGTGTAAGTGGACATAAGAGGAGATGTAACATATGTTGTGGTTTTAAAGGTGGCAAGATTTGATAGTTGACAAGTTGAGGAAGGAAAGATAGAATGAAGAGTAAAGATTAATTCCAAGACTGCAAACCAGGGTACCTAGTTTGATTGTGGGGCTCTGAATAGAAATAAGAAATGATGGAGATAAGTGGTTTTAGGTTGAAGGTTGGGATCAGATGAATTCTCTTTTGAATTAGTTGAGTTTGAAATGCCTTTGGGACAGCTAAATCTAAATGTCCAATTATTGTTAATGTGTGGATTGGAGTTCGGGGCTGGAGACACACTCACACAGCTACATAAATGTGAATGTATATATGAATATATATATGTATATATATGTATGTATATATATATATATATATATAGAGAGAGAGAGAGAGAGAGAGACACACACACACACACACATACACACATATACATATATTCAAAATCTGACAAAGGAGTCTAAAAAGGAAATGTTAGACAGGTAAAAGGAATGCTAGTAATAGAGGAACCAATGTCACTGAAACTCATGAGGAAAAAGTATCCAAGAAAAGTCGGTGGTCCATAGTGTCACATGCTTCAAAGAAGCCAAGAACCAACCAGCCAAAAATATTTATTAAGCATATACTTTTTTTCAGCCACTTTCCTAGGTTCTAATAATGCAAATAGAGCAGCTAGGTGACACAGGGGTTAGAGTGCCCAGCCTCAAGGCAGGAAGATTCATTTTGAAATCTGGCCTCTGACACTAACTAGGTGTTTGACCCTAAGCAAGTCCCTTAACCCTGTTTGCCTCAGTTCCTCATCTGTAAAATGAGCTGGAAAAGAAAATGGTAAAGCACTTCAGTATCTTTGCTAAGAAAGTCCCAAAAGAGGTCCTAAAGAGTTGGACAGGATACAAATACAAAGTCTGAAACCATGTCTACCCTATAGGAATTTAAATGAAAATTACAAAAATTTTGTGATTTAAAAATTATGAAATTATTGGAGACTTTTTAGAGAATAGTTCTAGTGGACTGATGGGGTCAGAAACCAGATTAGAATGGGTTAACAAGTAAGTAGGAAGAGAGTAAGTGGACTCAACATTAGTAGATTTTTTTTTTAATTTTTGAGAACTAATTGGGAAAGTTAAGATATAAGCTATGATAACTTGAAAAGAGGTCAGGAACAATTGAAGTTTTTATAGGATTGGCCAGATCTGAGCCCATTTGTAGGAAGAATGGAAGAAGCATATAGATAAAATGAAAGGGGAGTATTCAATGGGGACAGCTTAGGAAAGACTAAGTAGGAGGTATGGAATTAATGAAACAAGTGAAGATATTGTCCCTGGAGAAAGGGGCAGTGTCTTTTTCAGAGACTGTTACAAAGATAATAAGGGGTGGATATTGAGGAGTTTTGAACTTTAAAAGAGAAAAGATAAGAGAGCCCACAGGGATGGTCAGAAAAGTAGAATACTAAGTCCCCTATTGAAAGGGAAGAATGAAGTATGAGATGTTGAAAAATTCACTCAGTGGTCTATAATTTTTTTAGTTAAGGCATTTTTTTCTTGTGGTCGCAAAGAGCTAGACCATTGACTTATAAATGAGCACTATAGTCAGGTACTTTCTGAGTTGAAAAATATCTTAATATTTCATATCCTTTCTTAATGGGTTTAGAAGAGAAGAAAAATGAGTTTAGAATGGGGAGTAGTAAGAACATGCCAGGAAAAAGTAATATTGAAGATAATTCCTTTTATTTGGAGCTTACCAAGCATCAACAGAGGTAAACATTTCCAGATATCTTGACCTTTAAAAGAGATATAATGGATATACATGTAAAGTTGTATTTCACTGTTGATTTTTCTACTTTTTTCTTCTTCTTTCTTCTACTGTTTTTCTTTCTATCCCTACTGTCTATCACTACCCACTTTGGCACTTCTCCCCACACACTTATAAGGCCTCCCTTGTTAGAGATATGTATATAGTCAAGGAACACAAATTAACAAGTCAGATGTATCTGAGATTGTGTCTCATTCTTTATCTCTCTAGTGAGAAGTGGTGGCTAATATTTCCTCATCAGTATTTTGAACACATGATTCATCACTCTTTTGGTTCAAGTCCTGAGGTCTTTCAAAGTTGTTTTCCTTCTCTTGATTATAATGAGTTTATTCTGCATAAGTTGACAGAAGTGTTTCCACATTATCCCAGAGTGATAATTTCATCTCTTCTTATGGCACAGTAAATTTTTACTATACCCCTATACCAAGTTTGTTCAGCTAGTCTCCAAATGATGGAAGCAATATGTAAATAGGATATGGTTACAGAAGGTTCAGCAAGTGTTTTCCATTATTTTACCTAGAAACAGCAAAAATTTCCCATGGGAATTTTCCCACATTTTTTCAGGCTACCACTATCTCACCTAATGACAGCCATTTGCAGTAATGCCAACACTGGGAGCAAAATAACATTAGATGACTTAGAACCCAGATTCCCCATTATTCCTCTTTTGTGATTTTAGAGCACGAGGGTCATTTGGAAATAAAGACTTTCCTCATAGTCAATTAGCATCATGTGGAAAGTGGTCCTGTGAGAAATGAGGGATGACAAAGTAGACTCTATTTCTTTGGAAGGGTGGTTACTTGGCCAAACAGCACTTACCCATGTAGATATATTCACTGCATGTATTTAAGAAAGGTTCCTATGGAGGAGATTAAAGTATATTTTTTCCTCTCACAGACCTTTTCACATTGTCATAAAGGCAAAATTGGCAAATCATACAGTTTTGTTGATCCATGGGAAAAAATTTGGAGGCAACAAATTTATTTATCTCTGCCTTGCATATAGTCAGCCTATCATGGTGTATCGGAGCAAAGTATGGGAGTAAGAAAGTAGAATGAACATGTAGGAGGTGGTCAGTGAATGTTCCCTGAATAGACATAACCAAAACTTAATCTTATATTCTATTTTAATCTCTTTTCTTTCTAACAGGATCTCTTTCAAAGACATATGTCTGACAACTGCACAGCTGTGACCGAATTCATTATTTTGGGATTAACAGATGACCAAACCCTTTGTGTCATCCTCTTTGTGATATTTCTGGGTGTCTATGTTGTCACATTAGTTGGTAACCTTATCATAATCATACTGATCAGAAATAGCTCTCAGCTTCATACCCCAATGTACCTTTTCCTCAGCCACTTGGCTTTTGTGGATATTGGATATTCCTCATCTGTCACACCTTTCATGCTCATCAACTTCCTTACCGATAATCTCTCAATCTCCCTGGGAGGCTGTGTGGCCCAATTTTGCTTTGTAGCCACTTTTGGGGCCACTGAGTGCCTCCTGCTGGCTGTGATGGCTTATGATAGGTATGTGGCCATCTGTAACCCCCTACTCTACTTCACCAACATGTCTCCTAGGGTCTGCACTCTGTTACTCATCACCTCCTACCTGGGTGGTTGTGTTAATGCTTGGATTTTCGCTGGTTTCTTATTGAATCTGTCCTTCTGCGGATCCAACAAAATCAACCATTTTTTCTGTGATTATTCACCACTTTTGAAGTTTTCCAATTACCAAGATGATCTTGCTGAAATTCTTCCTCCTGTCTCTGGTGGGTCAGTAATTGCAATCTCAGTGTTAATTATCCTGATCTCTTACGTATACATCCTCTTCTCTGTCCTGAAAATAAGCTCTATTGATGGAAGATACAAAGCTCTTTCAACTTGTACCTCCCACCTCACAGCAGTCACTCTGTTCTATGGGACCACTACATTCGTTTATGTGATGCCTAAGTCCAGCTACTCAATGGCTGAGAATAAAGTAGCATCTGTTTTCTACACTGTAATGATCCCCATGTTGAATCCCCTGATCTACAGTCTGAGGAACAATGAAGTAAAAGGCACCCTGAGGAAACTGATAAACATGAAACATCTTTTTTAATGATTCAAATAAAAAAGTATTTAACAAATACATATTATATTCTTTGGTTTTGGAGATGCAAGTACAAAAATGAAATACTCTCTTCCTTTAAGGATCTAATATTCTATTCATATAATGGTTATGAGTAAGTGAGAGCAATAAATGGGTTTCAGAAAGGCAAGTCACTTAACACTGTCTCTGCTCCTCATCTATAAAATGAGATGGAGAAGGAAATGGCAAACCACCCCAGCGTCTTTTCCAAGAAAACCCCGAATATGGTCATGAACAGTTGAACACAATTGAAATGATTCAACAACAAAAAATTTTCATTTTGATAGGTTAAATTTGTGAATTTAAATGTTGATTGCAAAGATATGAAAATATATGCAATGTTTGACAGACATGAACTTTTTGCAAAAAGTAAGGAGAGATGTCTTCTCATAGCTCTTCTTTGGGGCTGTGATTAGTTTTTTTTGGATTCCTCTAATACTCATATTCTATTTATTTGTGGTGGTTGTTCTTTCTTTTACATTGTTATATTGATTCATCGTGTGGGAAGCCTGTTGTATAGTGGATAGAATACTCAGCCTGGAATAAGGAAGACTCATCTTCCTGAGTTGAAATTTGGCCTCAGACACTTACTAGCTATGTGACCCTGGGCAAGTCACTTAACACCACTTGCCTGATTTTGCTCGTCTGTAAAATGAATTGGAGAAGGAAATGGCAAACCACTTCAGTATCTTTCAAAAAAAAACCCAAATGGGTTGATGAAGAGTCAGACATTACTGAAATGAACGAACAATAATAAAATTCATTGTATGTGTGTTGTTTTCTTAGGTACGAGAATCATCATTCTGTATCACATCGTGTAAGTTTTTTCATTGTTTCTGTATTATTCACATTTGTTGTTTTTTAGAGCATAGTAATGTTCCATCATGTTCATATGACACAATTTGTTTAGCCTTTCCTCAGTCATAGGGTATTTGCTTTGTTTCCAGTTCTTTGTTGCTGCAAAAGTGGTGTTATAAATGTTTTGATGAATGTAGGGAATTTCCTTTTGTCACTGATCATTTTTGTGGCATAATATACTTGTAAAATGTATTCTTTTTTCTTTGAGAAAGCTCTTTGTGAGGGATGAAGATGGAGATATACCAGAAAAAAATTAGGTTATGTTACAACAAAAGATATCAATAAAGAATCATTAAAAAATAAAAATCTCCACAACCTTACTTCTTCCTACATTTGCAGTCTTATACCTTACTCCCACCCATACAGTGTAAAATCTAGCTGCACTGGGCTATTTGCCTTTTCTCTCACAAGATACTCTACCTCTGTGACTTTATACTGGTTGTCTCACATGCCTGAAATGCTTTGCTTGCCCACTCCTACCACTTAGTTTTCCTGAAGATAGTTCACATTCCACTTTCTTCCAGAAGTGTTTCCTCTCTAGGTAATGGTAGCTTTCTCTCTAAGATACTCTGTCTATAATTTATATGCACCTAGTTATTTACATGGTATCTCTCCCAATATAATGTGAGCTTCTGGAATACAGGAACTGGTTTTTGCTATGCATTTTATTCCAAGTTATAGCATAGAGACTGCCATATGGTAAGTCCTTAAAATCCTTGTTGACTGGTGACCAACTTGGTTATACTCCTTTGGATACTCTCCAGATTTTCAGTATTTTCTTAAAATGAGATCAGGACTGAAGATAGTATTCTATATCTGGTCTACTAAGGCAGTCCAGTGGAATTATCGCCTTCCTAATTTATAAAAATAATCTTTTATTTTTTCCAATTACAGCTAAATATTTTTAACTTTCCTATTTTAAAATTTTCATTTTCAAATTCTTTCCCTTCCTTCCTCTTCTGTGCCCTCATTGAGAACACAAGCCATTTGATATAGGTTATATATGTACAGTCATGAAAAACATATTGCCATGTTAGTCATGTTGTAAAAGAAAACACAGACCCACTCCCCCAAAAAATCCCAAGAAAAATAAAGCTTAAAAAATATATGTTTTGATCTGCATTCAGACTCTGTAAGTTCCTTCTTGGAGGTGGATAGCATTTTTCATCATAGGGCTTTCTGAATTGTCTTAGATAATTGTATTGCTCAGAATAGCTAAGCTATTCACAATTCATCACCATACACTATTCTTATTGTATGCAATATTCTCTTGGTTCTGTTTGCTTCACTTAGCATAAGTTCATGTAAGTCTTTGCATGGTTCTTTTTTTGAGACCTTCCTGCTCCTCATTTCTTAGAGCACAATAGTATTCTATAACAATCACATGCCACAACTTGTTTAGCTATTCCCTGATTGATGGCATCCCCTCAATATCCAATTTTTGCCACCCCAAGTAAACTGTACATATGGGTCTTTTTCCTTTTTCTTTGATCTCTTTGGGGTACAGACTTAGTAGCTGTATTTCTGGGTCAAAGGGTATGCACAGTTCGAAAGCCCCTTGGGCATAGTGCCAAATTGCTCTCTAGAATGGTTGGATCAGTTCACAACTTCACCAACAGGGATTTATTGTCCAATTTTCCCACATACCTTCTACCATTTGTCATTTTTCTTTTCTGTCATATTAGCCAATCTTATAGGTGATACCTTATAGTTGTTTTTATTTGTTTTTCTCTGATTGATTTTCAAATGACTATAGATAGCTTTGATTTCTTCTGAAAACTGCCTGTTCATGTCCTTTGAAGATGTATCAATTATGAATTGTATTCTTACAAATTTTTCTCAGTTCTCTATATATTTGAGAAATGAGGCCTTTATCAGAGGCACTGGCTTGAAAAATTCCTTCCCCCACCCTAGTTTTCTGCTTTCCTTCTAATTTTGGCTGCATTGATTTTGTTTGTGCAAAAAAAAAATCTTTTAATTTAATGTAATCAAAACTACCCATTTTACATCCCATAATGTGCTTTCTCTCTTGTTTGGTCATAAATATTCCCTTACCCATAGATTTTACAGGTAAACTATACCATGCCCTCATAATTTGCTTATGATATCACTTTTTATGCCTAAACCATGTGCTCATTTTGATCTTATCTCAGTAGATGGTGTGAGATATTGATCTATAACTAGTTTCTGCTAAATTTCTTTCCAGTTTTCCTAGCTTATTTTGTTAAATATTGGGTTCTTATCCCCATAACTTGCATCTTGGGGTTTCTCAAACACTAGATTACTGTAGTCACTTGCTACTTTATATTATGTACCTAATCGATGCCACTGATTCATTACTCTATTGCTCAGCCAGCAGCAGACTGTTTCAATGATCACTGCTTTGTAATACAGTTTCATACCTGTTACAGCTAGGCCACCTTCCTTCACATTTTTTCACTGATTCTCTTGATATTTTTGACCTTTTGTTCTTCCAGATGAATTTTGTTATTTTTTTCTAGTCCTACAAAATAAATTTTGGTGGCTTGATTGATATGCCACTGAAAAATAAATCAATTTAGGTAAAATTATCATTTCATTCTATTCATTCAGCCTGTCAATGAGAAATAAAAAGTTTTCCAGTGGTTTAGATCTGACTTCAGTTATGTGAAAAGTATTTTGTAATTGTGTTCATGTGGTTTCTGGGCTTTCTTGGCAGGTAGACTTTCAAGTATTTTATATTGTCTATGGTTATTTTAAATTGAATTTCCTTTTTTATTTTTGGTTCAGTCCCAGTCTCATCCAGTTGCTATGTCACATTTAGCTGTGAACATGGTAGGGGATGTTGCTATGTAGAAATCATGTTAAAGCCATAGTCTACTCTCCCCAGGGACCAAGGTGGAATAAAGGAGAGTGTGTGCTTCCTCTAGGGATTGAGGAGTAGAGAATATTGGTTCTGTGCTTGCTATATCTTTCAAGTAAAAGCCCTTTTACAAAATTTCATTGATATCAATTGAACAAATGGAAGTGGGGCAGTAATCACTGTCAGCTAACAGTAGAGGAACATATAGCAATGGAGGCTTAAGCCCACAGAACTACATTAAAACATTCACATAACCACTAATTGGGACCTTAGAATAATGAAGGAAAGATGTAGCTGGCATAACTCTGGAACAATAAGGCCAGACTATGCCTACCTAAAAATAGTAACTTAACTATGATTATTCTAAATATAATGGGATCTTTGTCCAGGGATTAACAGGTGGCCATAAGGCTGGAGCAGGTGAATCATATCTTGCATTTTTGCTATAGATCATATCAGAATACAAGAGGCAGTTAGAGCCAAATGGGAAGGTGGTTCCAAAGTTGTTTTTGGAGAGGCAAAGAAGGGAGTTGACATAACAGATATTATGCCAAGGGTAATAAGAAACATTTCATGATACATTTTTTTCATTTTATATAGTAGAGTTTTTAAAAATAATTTGGAAAAAGACCACCATGAAAATAACTGTAGCTTATGAGTCAACATCTTATAGAAAGAAATCATTAGATTTGTATATATTACAAAGTTTAGAAGGAAGAGATTGAAAGAGAAATTCCATGTAAAATAACAGCAGACAATATAAAATTCTTGGAAATCTAACAGGAAGACAAACCCTGGAATTCCATGAACACAATCACAAAACACTTTTTACACAAATTAAATCAAATCTAAACAGAGAAATATTAATTGCTTGTGAGTAGGCTGAGCCAATATAGTAAATATTATAATTCAAGGTAAATTATTTAGTCCCATACAAATAAAATTCCTAAAAATTATTTTATAGAACTAGAAGTAACAGAATTTATCTGTAAGTAAAAAGGTTAAGAATATCAAGTGAATCAATGAAAAAAAATGTGAAGAAAAGTGGCTTAACAGTAGCAGATCTCAAACTGTATTACAAAGGGGGTAATCATCCAAACAATCTGGTACTGTCTAAGAAATAGAGTGGTTGATCAGTGGAATAGATTAGGTGAACAATATGCAGTAGTGACTATAATAATCTGTTGTCTGATAAACCCAAAGATCCAAACTTTTGGGATAAGAAATCACTATTTGACTAAAAATTATGGGAAAACTAAAAAGCAGTTTGGCAGAAACTAGATGTAGACCAACATCTAACACTGTATACTGAAATAATTTCAAATTAGGTACATGATTTAGACATAAACAGTGGTATCATGAGCAAATTAAGTGAGGCATGGAATAGTTTCCTTCCCAAATATGTGGATAAGGAAAGAATTTATGACCAAACAAAATACAAAGAGCTTTATGGGATTTCCTGGCCTTCAGCCGACTCACAGCATATGTCAACTGTCCTATGGAATACTTTTGTGTGATATATTATACATACTCTTATATATCAGCAAAACTTTATCAGGAGCCCTGAAAAGATTGTCAATACTGCCTTTACACATGGATAATTGTCCTTACTATGAATACAATCTTTGTTCCAGGATCCGTGATTTCTGCTAAGCTGTTTCATGGTTGTTTTTTCAGGTTCAGTTTTGTATATGTGAATTCAATATGTGTTATGGCCTGACCAAAACGAATCTAGTGAGATGATGAGGGCCAAGTTTCATAGTTAGCGAACATTGTCACAAGCACCATTGCCACATGTTGATCCCAGAAGAATTTCGGAGAGCTTCCATGGCAGATTGTACTAGTTCGGCTATGGTGATATCAAATCTTGGGGCTTTATTTTTACTTTTTAAAAATCCCTGACACAGAAAAAGAAACATAATGAAGCCCCCTGATAATTTAGAGAACTTCTAACACAACTCATTGGTGTGTTTGTAATCTTCTCAATCCCAATGGATTTCAAAAGGCATTTTAATGATGTTGGCTATATTTGGTGTGAAGATGCTCAAGGGGTTATATCCCAAATGTTATGAAACCCAACATAAATATGGTGCTGCTTTGCAGAGATAACTGGAGCCTAATGTAATTATCTATTTGTGTCAAAGGATACCACTGGTGTTCTTGGTTTTACTATAAAAGTTCTTAGATATGATTATTGATTTGTAGCTTATTTCAGGGAAGCTTGTCTATTCCTCTTGACATGCCAAACATTGTGTTGATTTCAGTTTTATATAGGGCTTTAATGTATCTCTGTCTCTGTCTCTCTGTCTCTTTCTCTCTCTCTTTCTTTCTCTCTCTCTCTCTGTGTTTCTCTCTCTGTCTCTCTCCCTACGTCTCTCTCTCTGGCTCTCAGATTTAAGATTGATTCCAGATTTTGGTCTTGTTTCTGGTCCCTTATAGGACCATATGATGTAAAAGATTTAGAAGTGAGGTATATGAATTGGGCATTTCTACAACATGTTAGTAAATAAAATTCTGATCTCTCATAGGTGATATCATATACCCTGAAACATCACTACAAACAGTAAGTACATGATCAAACATAGTTAGGTAAGGAAAACTTAGGGAAAAATCTTTGCATATACATAAGTGCATTTGTTTTATTTATTACTTTTCCCCCACTTCTCAGATCGAGGCTTTAGGTGAGGAATTTCACTGATATATTTGTTGGCTGATGTAATGGAAAGAGAATTGGGCTTGAAGTCAGGAGAACTAGATTTGAGCCCTATATCTGAGTCTTGTTGACTCTGACTGTGATTGTGGTTAAGCAACTGTACCTCTGTGATCCTTAGTTACCTCATCTGTGAAATTAGCATAAAATATCTTCTAAAAATTGTGGAGAGTAATTCATGAAAATTGTGCATTTGAGTGCTTAATATTCTTCTTAAGTGATTATTTTGATTATGATACCAAGGTGAATGAGATTGAGAGTTTCAAAAGTGCATTGTGCCCTTCCATTCAACTAATATTTTCATGTGCACTTTATGCAGGGTGTCCTGTCCTAGCCACTGGGATAAAAAGAACAAAATGCAAAACAGTCCTTAATCTCAGGGAGCTTACATTCCATTGCAGAGGAAGGGGTGAAATATTTACATAGATAAGTAAATACGAGATAAGCTGAGGAGAGACAGAGTTTAAGAAGCTAGGCTTTCTGTGAGTGGGGACTCACTGGCTGTGACACAAAGGAAGCTCGAGATTCTAAGAAGCCAGGATAAGTTAGGGCATTTGGAGCATGGAGGATGGCCTGTGCAGAGGGACAGAGAAGGGGGTAGAATTCTGGGTTTGGGGTACAGGCAGAAGGCAAGTTGGGCTGGAATATAGACATGTCTGAGAGTAAAGTGAAATAAATCTGAAGAGGGAGACTGGATTCATGTGGCATAGGAATATAAACATCAAGCTGAGGAATTGTTATTTTGTCCTCAAGTCAATAAGGTATCTGTTCAAGGCTTGAGTAAATCAAATGATGTGGTCAGCCACGAGCTTTAGGAAGATCGTTTTTGCAGAGGATACTTTCAAGGGCATAGAGAGTAAACTTTTAATTAAGAGGCTTTTACAATGGCCCAAGTGAGAGGGGAAGCAAACCTGAGTTAGGGAGGTGGATATAAATGTGTATGTGACATATGTTGTGGATATAGAAGTGGCAAGATTTGCCAAGTGACTGGTTGGAAAAGGGAAGATAGAGAGGAATAGAGATTAATTTCGGGAGTGTAAACAATGTACCTAGAAGAATCATAGGGTCCTGAACAGAAATAATGAATTATAGAGATAAGTGATTTCAGGTTTGAAGTTGGGGATAAGATGAGAAAGAGCAGAAGTTCCCATGGGAAATTTCTCACATTCTTTCAGGCTCACAATATCTCACCTAATGATAGCCTTTTGCAGCAATAACAAGTTCCATGAATAATATAACATAAGATGACTTAGAAACCAGATTTTCCATTCCTTGTCATTTTACAGCACAAAGGTCACCTTGGAAACCAGGACTTTCCCCACAGTCAATTAGCATGAAGTCAATCATATCTTCAGTTCTGCACTGTGGTCAGGGATCACAAAGCAGACTCTTTTTCATTGGAAGGGATTAACAATAGTGGTTACTCAGCAAAACAGCATTCATGCATTTGGATATAGTTTCTGCATATATTTAAGAGAGGATCCTGGGGTGGGAATTAAAGTATTCTTTTTTTACTCTTACAATTTTTTCCCACTATCAAAATGGAAAAATTGGTAAATCATAGAATAATGTTGATTATCAGTGAAAAATTGGAGGAAACTAATTTATTCATCACTGCTTTACTTATGGGCACCCTGCCATGGTGCATAAGATCAAAGTTTGGGAGTATGATCACAGGATGACTATGTAGGAAGTGGTCAATTAGTGTTCTCTGAATACATCAAAAGATATATTGAAATCTTAATCCTTATTCTAATCTTAATATTCTACTTTATTTTCCTTTACTTCTGTATGACAGGTACTCTTTTCAAGAAAGATGTCTGGCAATAATTGCTCTGTTGTGACTGAATTCATTATTTTGGGGCTAACAGATGATGAGATTCTTCGTGTCATCCTCTTTGTGATATTTCTAGGTGTCTATGCTGTCACCTTACTTGGTAACCTTAGCATAATCATATTGATCAGAAATAGCTCCCAACTTCATACTCCAATGTACCTTTTCCTCAGCCACTTGGCTTTTGTGGATATTGGCTATTCTTCATCTGTCACACCTCTCATGCTCATCAACTTCCTTGTGGACAAGACCTCAATCCCTTTGGGAGGCTGTGTGGCCCAATTTTGTTTTGCAGCCATCTTTGGGACATCTGAATGCTTCCTGCTGGCTGTGATGGCTTATGATAGATATGTGGCCATCTGTAGTCCCCTACTTTACTCCACCCACATGTCTACTGGGGTCTGCACTCTGTTATTCATTGCATCCTATCTGGGTGGCTGTATAAATTCTTGGATCTCTACTGGTTGCTTATTGAATCTGTCCTTCTGTGGATCCAATAGGATCAATCACTTTTTCTGTGATTATTCACCACTTTTGAAACTTTCTAATTACCAAGGTGATGTTGCTGAAATTCTTCCTGCTGCCTCTGCTGGGTCAGTACTTATAATCACAGTGCTAATTATCATAATTTCTTATGTATACATCCTCTTCTCTGTCCTGAAGATAAGGTCCAGTGAAGGGAGATCTAAAGCTTTCTCAACTTGTACCTCCCACCTCACAGCAGTCACTCTGTTCTATGGGACCAGTACATTTATTTATGTTTTGCCCAAGTCCAGCTACTCAAGTAATGAGAATAAAGTGGTGTCTATTTTCTATACTATAATGATCCCCATGTTGAACCCTCTGATCTACAGTCTAAGAAACAATGAAGTAAAAGTGGCTCTGAAGAAACTGATGAATGGGGAACATCTTTCTTTTTCATGAGTCTGTCATGTACGTATCAAGTACTTATTATTACAGCAAGTACTTATCAAGTACATATGTCTCTAGCATTATGTTTGGCTTAATGGATGCAAATACAAAAATGAAACATTTCTTTAAGGATCTAATATTCTATTGATATAATGATAATGATTAAGTGATACCATGGAATGTGTTTTGGAAAGGCAAGTCACTTAACCCTGTTTGCTTCAGTTTCTCACCTATAAAACAAGATGGAGAAAGAAATGACAAATCACTCCAGTATCATTTCCAAGTCAATGACTTGCTAAAGGAGACCCAAAAAATACTTAAGAAAATAACACCTTGAAAATAGACTAACTCAAATGGCAAAAGAGCTCCAAAAAGCCAATGAGGAGAAGAATGCCTTGAAAGGAAGAATTAGCCAAATAGAAAAGGAGGTGCAAAAGACCACTGAAGAAAATACTACCTTAAGGATTAGATTGGAGGAAGTGGAAGCTAGTGACTTTGTGAGAAATCAAGATGTGATAAAACAGAACCAAAGGAATAAAAAAATGGAAGACAATGTAAAATAACTCATTGGAAAAACCATTGACCTGGAAAATAGATCCAGGAGAGATAATTTAAAAATTATTGGACTACCTGAAAGCCATGATCAAAAAAAGAGCCTAGATATCATCTTTCAAAAAATTATCAAAGAAAACTGCCCTGATATTCTAGAGCCAGAGGGTAAAATAGAAATTGCAAGAATCCACTGATCACCTCCTCAAATAGAACCCAAAAAGAAAACTCCTAGGAATATTGTTACCAAATTCCAGAACTCCCAGATCAAGGAGAAAATACTGCAAGCAGCCAGAAAGAAACAATTTGGGTGTTATGGAAACACAATCAGGATAACACAAGATCTAGCAGCTTCTACATTAAGGGATCGAAGGGCTTGAAATATGATATTCTGGAGGTCAATGGAGCTAGGATTAAAACCATGAATCACCTACCCAGCAAAATTGAGTATCATGCTCCAAGGCAAAATATGGATTTTCAACCAAATAGAGGACTTTCAAGCTTTCTCAGTAAAAAGGCCAGAGCTGAATAGAAAATTTGACTTTCAAACATCAGAATCGAGAGAAGCATGAGAAGGTAAACAAGAAAGAGAAATCATAAGGGACTTACTAAAGTTGATCTGTTTTGTTTACATTCCTACACGGAAAGATGATGTGTGTAATTCATGAGACTTCAGTATTAGCGTAGCTGAAGGGAATATATACATATATACTTTTATGTATATGTTGTATATATATTGTATGTATAGACATATAGACAGAGGGCACAGGGTGAGTTGAATATGAAGGGATGATATCTAAAAAAATAAAATCAAATTAAGGGATGAGAGAGGAATATATTGAGAGAAGGAGAAAGGGAGAGATAAAATGGGGTAAATTATCTCACATAAAAGTTGCAAGAAAAAGCAGTTCTGTTGGAAGGGAAGAGGGGGCAGGTGAGGGGAAATGAGTGAATCTCATTCAGATTTGATTTGAGGAAGGAATAACATACAAACTCAATTGGGTATCTTACCCCACAGGAAAGTAGGGGGAAGGGGATAAAAAAGGGGGGGACAATACAAGGGAAGGTAGATGGGGAAGGAGGTAATCAAAAGCAAACACTTCGAAAAGGGACAGAGTCAAGTGAGAAAATTGAATAAAGGAGGACAGGATAGGAGGAAGCAAAATATAGTTAGTCTTTCACAACATGTGTATTGTAGAAGGGTTTTACATAATGATACACATGTGGCCTATATTGAATTCCTTGCCTTCTTAGGGAGGGTGGTTGGGGAGGGAAGAGGGGAGAGAATTTGGAACTCAAAGTTTTAAAAAAGTTGTTTTTGCTTGCAACTGGAAAGCTATCTTGCCCTACAAGAAAGTAAGGGAAAAGGGGATGGGGGGAGGAATGGGGTGGCAGAAGGGAGGGCTGACTGGGGAACAGGGCAATCAGAATATATGCCATCTTGGAGTGGCGGGAGGGTAGAAATTGGGAGAAAATTTGTAATTCAAAATCTTGTGGAAATCAATGCTAAAAACTAAAAATATTAAAGAAATAATTAAAAAATATCTCTGCAGTCTTGCTCCTTTCTCCCTTTTCAATCTTACACCTTCCTCCCATCCAGGCAGTGTAAAATCTAGCTGCACCGGGCTATTTTCCTTTTCCCTACACATGACACTCCATCCTCTGTGTGTTTACACTGGTCGTCTCACACACCTCGAATGTTTTGCTTGCCCACCTCTGTCACTTAGTTCCCTTGGTTTTCCTGAAGACAGTTCACATTCCACTTTTTCCCAGAAGTGTTTCCTCGCTAGCTGACAATAGATTCCTCTCTAAGATTACACTCATCTGCTCTGTCTATAATCTATATGCACTTAGTTATTTACATGGCGTCTCTCCCAATACAATGCGAGCTCCTAGAAGGAAAGGATTTTTTTTTTTGCTTTTCTTTGTATTCCAAGTTACAGCATAAAGCCTGCCTTATCGTAAGTCCTTAAAATCCTTGTTGACTGGTGACCAACTTGGTTATCCTCCTTTGGATGTTCTGCAGATTTTCAATATTTTCTTAAAATGAGCAAGAAGAGAGTGATAATAGTATTCTATATCTCATGTTATTAAGGCAGAATCCAGTGTAATTATCACATTCCTAATTTTTAAATAATCTTTTTTTCAATTACCAATGAAAATTTTTATCATTTGTATTGCAGTTTTTTATTTCCAAATTCTCTCCCTTCCTTCCTTTTCTATGTCCTCATTGAGAATGCAAGCAATTTGATATAGGTTATACATGTGCAGTCTGGAAAACACATTACTACCTTATTAGTAATGTTATGGAAAAAAAAACACAGCCCACCCTTCCTAAACCCAAGATAAATAAAATTTAAGAGAAGTATGTTATATATGCACTCAGACTCCATCAGTTCTCTCTGTGATGGTGGATAGCATTTCTTGTCATAAGTCTTTCTGCATTGTCTTAGAATATTGTATTGCTGGGAATAACTGTTATTCATAGTTTGTCATCATACCCTATTGTTCTTACTATATACAATATTCTTTTGGTTCTTCTCATTTCACTTTGTATCAGTTCAAGTAAGTCCTTATTATTTGACACCCATCCTGCTGTTCATTTTTTAGGGCACAATAGTAATCCATCACAATCATATACCACAACTTGTTTGGCCATTCCCCAATTGATGAGATTCCCTTAAATTTCTAGTTCTTTGCTACCATAAAAAGAGCTGCTAGAATATATTTTATACATATAGGTCCTTTTCCTTTTCCTTTGATCTCTTTGAGATATAGCTCCAGTAGTGGTATTTCTGAGTCAAATAATATGTACAGTTTGAAAGCCCCTTGGCCATAGTTCCAAATTGCTCTACAGAATGTTCAGATCAGTTCACAACTCCATCAATAGTGTATTAGTGTTTCATTTTTCCCATGTCCTCTTCAACATTTGTCATTTTTCTTTTCTGTCATATTAGCCAATCTCATATGTAGTATGGTAGTACCTCAGAGTTGGTTTAATTTGCATTACTCTAATCAACAGTGATTTTCATATGACTATAGAGTGCCTTGATTTCTCCTTCTGAAACCTGCCTGTTCATATCATTGAATGAACATTTATTAATTGGGGAATGACTTTTATTCTCAGAAATTTGACTCAGTTTTCTATATATTTGAGAAAATAGGCCTTTATCAGAGAAAATTTGTGTAAAAAATTACCCCCACTTTTCCTCTGCCTCTCTTATTGATTTTTAAAATCCTTTTAAAGCTCTTCCAAATGTTGTTTTTGGTCCCAAAACTTATTCATAGTTTTCTTTCAGGTTTAGCATGCAGCTGCTTTGATTTCCTTGTCTTCTCTGAGTTTGTGTTTCAGTCTTCTCTGTCACTATAGTAACTTTCTATAGTCAGGGTTTTTTTTTTTTGTTGTTGTCTGCTCATTTTTCTAGCCCATTTCTTGAGTTTTAGCCTTATGTTTAAATTTAGCTCTGCTCCCTGGGTGGAAGGCATACTGTCTTATGCTTCAGGTTTTTCATGCTGTTGTTTTTGAACTAGTTCTGTGGTGTGTGTAAATTTCGAGTTTTTCTAAGGTGGTGCGATATAAGGAAAGGTGTGATCACTGCTCTCCTGGCCTGTGCTCTTGTCTATGAGCAACCACACTCAGTCTTTTCTGCCCTAGAACTGTGACTAGGGTCCCTACTCTTGCTAGTGCCTCTTCTTGACCTGGGACTATGACCAAGAGCTTCATATGGGCAATGCATGAGAACCCTCTCTGTGCCAGCGAATGGTACCCTGTATTTTACTTCTAACCAGTTGTCTGACCTCCTTATATTCTCTGGGCTGAGAGCACCAGAGGCCACCACTGCCAATGCAGTCAGTCCCAATGACTACTGTTGGCTTGTCAGGCATGATTTGCACTGTTGTGGGGTGAGCTGGTCTGTGATCTATTCTCAGTTCACTAAGACATGCCTTTCCTATTGACTTTTTAAATTGTCTTGGCCTGGAAAATTGTTTCACCTTGACTTTTTGTTGCTTCAGCTACTCCAGAATTCATGTTGAAGAGTTATTTTAAAGTTGTTTAGAGGGTAATTTGAGAGAGTTTGGGCAAGTCCCTGCCTTTACCCTGCCATCTTGGGCCTGCCCCATCACCTTCCTAATTTTTGATTCTGTGCTTCTCTTAATTCAGCCTAAATTTCTATTACTCTTTCTGGCTGACATGATGTATTCTTCAAAAATGAGTACCTTTCCCATTTCATTGTAATGTTAATTTTTTAAAATCACTAATTTAACATTTAGCGTTGATTGTAATTCTGCATTGTCTATTTTATCTGTTCTACATTTTCTAGTTTTGACCCAACATGACATAATTTGGGAAATAATCACTTTATAGTATAATCTAGTCATAATCACTCCACAGAATGATTTGAAATGACAGTGCTAGTCCCTCTTTCTCTTTTTCTTCATAATTTCCCTTTATACTTTTCTGCAGTTCACAGGGCTCTTGAGGTACTTATGGCAATTCACACTGACACTGATGAGTCAAGGTCTACAGAGCAAGGCTGGCTATATCTGTCCTCAAGTTAGTAGGGGTAACCATAAGGTATTGTGTAATTTTAGAAAATACTATGCCCCTCTCTCCATTCTGGTATGTTATCCACAACATCAGTCTCCAGCGCCAATCTAAGTAATTCACAGCTGACCATCTTACAACATTGCTCTTACTGGGTACAATGTTCTCCTGATTCTGCTCATTTCACTTTATGTCAGTTCATATAAGACTTTCTAAGTTTTCCTGAGAGCATCTGACTATTTCTTATAGCACAACAGTACTCCATCACAATCATGTACTGCAACTTGTTCAGCCATTCCCCAAATGATGAGAATCCCCCAATTTCCAGTATTTTGCCACCAGAAAAGAGCTGCGATAAGTATTTTTGTATATATATGTCCTTTTCCTTTGTTTTTTAAATCTATTTTGGGATACAGACCTAGTAGTGGTGTTGTTTAGTCAAAGACTATACACAATTTTATAGCTCTTTGAGCATAGCTCCAAATTGCTCTGCATACTGGTTTAATCATTCACAACACCACCAGGATTGTACCAGTGTCTCAACTTTCCCACCTTCCCTATAACATTTATCATTTTCTGTCCTATTAACCAATCTAATGTGTATGCAGTAGTATCATAGAATTGTTTTGATTTGCATTTCCCCAATCAGTAGTGATTTAGAGCATTTTTTTCATATGGCTATAGATAGCTTTAACTACATCTGGAAACTGTTTATATTTTTTGATTATTTATCCATTGGGGAATCGTTCTTTTATATTTATAAATTTGACTAATTTCTCTATGTATTTGAGAAATTCGGCCTCTATTTGAGAAATTTGCTTCAAAATTTTTTCATAGTAATGATTGCTAAGGGTATTTCCCTCTATCCCATTTCCCCCCTGTTTATTCTCTTCTTTCAGCCTGTTCTACCTCAAAAGTGTTTTGCTTCTGACTACCACCTCCCAAATGTACCCTCTCTTCTGTCATCACCCCCCCCTTCTCTTATCCTTTTCCTCTCCTACTTTCCTGCAAGGTAAGATAAATTTCTATACCCAATTGGGTGTCTATGTTATTTCCTCTTTGAGCCAATTCTGATGAGAATAAACTTCAAGCATTCCCTGCCACCTTCCCCATCTTCTGATCCATTGCAAAAACTCTTTCTTGCTCCTTTAATGTAAGATAATTTGCCCCATTCTACCTCTCCCTTTCCCCTTTTCCCCAATGTATTCCTCTCTCTTATTCCTTAATTTTATTGTTTTGGATATCATTCCAACATCTCCAACTCACACTCATGCCTCTGTTTATATATACTCCTAACTGCCCTAATAATGAGAAGGTTCTCATGAGTTACAAATATCATCTTCCCATGTAGGAATGTAAACAGTTTAACATTGTTTAATCTCTTATGATTTCCCTTTCCCACTTCCCTTTTTATGCTTCTCTTGAGCCTTGTATTTGAAAGTTAGAGTTTTTTATTTAGCTCTGATATTTTCATGATGAATGTTTGAAATCCTCCATTTCATTGAATATCCATTTTTCACCCTTAAGGATTATATTCAGTTTTGCTGATTAGGTGATTCTTGGTTCTAATCTTAGCTCCAGAATATCATATTCTAAGCCCTTTGATGCTCTAATGTAGAAGCTCTTAAATCTTGTGTTATCCTGACAGTGGCTTCATGATACTTGAATTGTTTCTTTCTGGCCACTTGCCATATTTTCTCCTTGACCTGGAAGATCTGGAATTTGACTATAATATTTCTAGGAGTTTTCATTTTGGAGGTGATTGGTGGATTCTTTCCATTTTTATTTTCCCCTCTAGTTCTAGAACGTCACGGCATTTTTCCCTTATAATTTCTGGAAAGATGCTGTCCAGGCTCTTTTTTTCACCATAGATTTCAGGTAGTGCAATTATTCTTAAATGATCTCTCCTGGATCTATTTTCTAGGTCAATTGTTTTTCCAATGAGATATTTCACATTGAGTTTTATTTTTTCATTATGTTGTTTTTGTTTTATTATTTCTTAATCTCTCATAAAGTCATTAGCTTCTATTTGCTCAATTGTAGTTTTTAAGGAATTATTTTCTTCAGTGAGCTTTTGTACCTCGTTTCCCATTTGACTCATTCTCCTTTTTAAGGATTTCTTTTCTTTTAACATTTGACCAGTTTGCTTTTCAAGGGATTTTTTTCTTCATTGGGTTTTTGTACTTATTTTACCATTTGGATTATTCTTTTTTTTAAAAAGTTTTGTTTTCTTCTGTATTGTTTTGTGCCTCCTTTACTAAGCTATTGACTCTTTTTTCATGATTTTCTTGCATCACTCTCATTTCTCTCCCCAATTTTTCCTCTACTTCTCTTTCTTGATTTTCAAAAGTCTTTTTTGATCTTTTAGGGCTTGAAGAAGCACTCTAATCTGTTGACATTAAGTCTTCTGGTAGTCACCTTGACTTGGAGCCACCAATTTTGTTGACTGTGAATGTTTAGCTTGGAGAGGACAAGTGTATGATTGGTTCAGCACACTGTGCCACACATTGCCTTTTTCACTCTCACATCCTGTGTTTTCTCCTTATAATAACAATGTGTGTTAATTGCGAGGTTTGCAATAAGGGTGCATTCACAAAGTTTTATTGCATTTATGTAAACAGAAGACAGTGTTGATGATAAGTTCATGAGACACATAAATCTTTAGTAGCAAGCAACCATTTTTATTGCTGTTTCCAACTCCTTTCTACCCAAGACCTTCCAGCCATGTCTGATAGTCTATGACTATTCTAGTGTTAAAGTCACCCAAGATTATAAATTTGTCTTCTTTCCACACATTGATGATAAGGACCTTCAGGTCTTCATAAAATCTTTTGGATTTTTTATTTTATTATTTATTTAATATTTTAGTTTTCGACATTGATTTCCACAAGATTTTGAGTTACAAATTTTCTTCCCATTTCTACCCTCCCCCACTCCAAGATGGCATGTATTCTGATTGCCCTGTTCCCCAGTCCACCCTCCCTTCTGTCAATCCATCCCCCCCCATCCTCTTTCTTGTTATTTTCTTGTAGGGCAGGATAGATTTTTATGCCCCATTCCCTATATATCTTATTTCTCAGTTGCATGCAAAAACATCTTTATCTTTTGAGCCCCTGATTTTAAAACTTTGAGTTCCAAATCCTCTCCCCTCTTCCCTTCCCACCCATCCTCCCTAAGAAGGCAAGCAATTCAACATA
>CM053623.1:415958859-415986393 GCA_028646595.1 Phalanger gymnotis
ATAGGGGAGAGGAGGGGAGGGGAGGGGAGGAGAGGAGATTATTTCTCTCCTTAGAGTTCTACTAGGGGTAAACCCCCTCCCTGAGGGGTGGTGACTTCTAGTAATATTGATCTCAAGCCCCTGTCCTATGTGTTCCCCAAATTAATCATCCATTTGGCATCAATTGGTTTTTTTTAAGGGATATTAACCAAGAAGGTAGATAACACATACACATATACATAAATATCTTAAATGGGTATACATATTTTACATTTGTTTACAGTGGCACATCTAGGTTCTGTTAACTACTACTCCTTGTTACATATGTAAAGAGAAGTGCCATGGTGCCTATAGATAATATTATTTCATATAAAAATGATACTACCTGACCAAGACTGTGTGGAAAAAAATGGGGATGTAGATGGAGGCTCAGAAAAAAAAAAAGATCAGAGTTTTAAAAAGCCTGTGAGAGAAACAGAGGCCCAGAAAACCACAGAACATCGCTGTTGTTCCTCACCTCTCCACAACCATCCCAATGTTCCAATTCTTTTTTTAAGGGATAAAGTATTTTTTATTTAAAATTTAGATCCAAACCTCACAATATATATCAGATTAAATTCAGGATGAAGTATAGACAGAAAAAACTATAATAATGAATGGAGAATGACAGAATAATAAATTTCTCTAAAATGTACAGGGGAGATACACATTTAGTTATTAAACAAATAGAAGTAATTATAGGTACTAGTTTGTACTAGTTTGGTTAAAAATGAAAAACCTCTACACAGAAAAATAATAAAGTAGAAATAAAATTGGGGGAAACATGGCAAATATACAGGTAAAAGTAGAATATCTAAGAATTTTTTAAAATGTTTTATTTATCCTTTTTGTTTTTATATAACAGTCATTTCTGGATATTCCTCTACTCTGCTTCCTCCAACCTGAGAATTAAACCTTCTTTTTGGAACAAACATAGGAAGTTAAGAAACATAAGACAACACAGTTACGGTATCTAGCAACGTCTGCAAACGTCTAACTCCACGGTAGGCTCCCTCTCTGAAGCTTCATTACCTTTTCTGAGATCAAGATTTGTTTAAACAACTATCGAGAATTCAGCTGTTTTTTAGTGTTCTATTTACATTGTTGGGTTCAATTTGTTCTCTTGTATTATTGTGATCAATCCATATGCTGTTCTCTTGGCACTTTTCCTTCTGCAGGAGTTCATACAGATCTTTCTATGATTGTCTGAATACATTTGTCATTTCTCATTGCGCGGTAACATTCCATTATGTTAATAAACCAAAGTTTGTTCAACCAGTCCTAAATTGATGGGTACCAACTTAGTTTCCAATTCTTTGCTATCACTAAAAGTGTTGTTATTAACATCTTTTGCATATATGAAGCCTTTCTTCTGTCTTTGACCTTAACTGGTATATGTTCAGCAGAAAGATTGGTGGGGAGGGCCCAGGGTCCAGCTGCTCACGTCCTCCTACCCCTTGGCTCTCCCCAGCTAGGGCGAGGCCAAGCTCCTGACCAGCCAGACCCTGCACAGCTACATCTCCAGTCCAGATCCACTCCAGGACCCAGCTCCCTCCCTCGGGGGGTCATCGAGGCGAACCGGAAAGGGGCTGTGGATGCCATCGGACAACGCTTCTCATCATGCAGAGGAGGCAACTGAGGCCCAGAGAGGCTTTTGGCTGACTCAGAGTCACACAGCATCAGGGCCAGGATCAACCCGCCACCTCGACCCCTCGGCAGCCCTGGCCCCTCCCCGCTCCCTACCCCTCAATGCTCAATTCTTTGGAGATGAAAGCAAAATCAAACTTAACTGATGTGAATTGATGAGCAGTACTAGCAGGTATCATTAAATATTGTGTGGTGGCAATAGAAAAAACCAAGCTATGAACCACTAATGGACAAGCACTCATCAACACCCTTCAGATATTAACAGTGTAGAATCTGGGGGTACCCCAAATATGAAAAGTGGATCTTTCAAACAAGAATGCCCTAGGTTCAAGATTCTGAAAACCACAGCTCATGAATCATCCATCACTAAGGGGTTCCCTTTCTCTTGTCAGCCAGAAGACAAAATTAATTCTAAGCAAAAGCATTTGATTGCAAGAACAGTTTCAATACCTCTCCCACAGACACTATGCATTACTGTCACTGTATATTTAAAAGAAATTAGAATCTTAAGAGATTGTAAGTTTAACTATTTTTCTGGAAAGTTAACTATGATAGCTAGACTTCAAAAGAATGTGAGATACAGAAAGGACTAAGAAGACTTCTTTCCAGAGACACTGAATTATCGAGAGATTTCTGAAAAGCCTTTCATTGTCATCCTGAGAGAGCTGAAAAGAGGGCTTGTGTTTCCAGAACTGAAAAGCCAGCAGTTGCAGAAATGATAGGAGATGACATTGGCAGTGAGTTTTCTCACCGATGCATTGTAAATAGTTATATCTGTATTACATTATTTTTTAAAAACTATAAAACCAGCAATCTTGATACTTACTCAAGCCTAGAAGATTAGTGGATTTGATATATCAAAAGAGATGAGCAAAAGTTTATGGTAATAGAGATAAATACAAGATGTGAAATTTCAATCGTTTATGAGGAACACATCCCTTTGATTTGAAATTAATAAGGACAATGGTATAGTAGTAGGTATAAAGAGAAGAGTGACCACCCTTTATAGACTATACATCTGGGGTGTATACCTTAACCCCTGAGGCATATTGAAATAATATAGAAAGAAAATTAAAGATAAAATATTTCCTCTATAAACCTGGGGCACATTTTCCCATTAATATAATCACCCCTTGTGGAAGGCTATATGCAGAGAGTGATGACACACACCTGCACTTCTGCCAGTGTCAACATGCTATTCAGGCCTGCTTCCCACTGTTCTTGTAGGATGTGTAATCTCTGCCATAAATGTAGTCTCTGCCACATGTATAGGCATGGCAAGTAATAGCATGCCAGCTATCGTTCCCTGCTGGTCTCCAATGGCCACCATCTGACTGTTTTCTGGAAAATGCTAATTGCTACAAAGTAGGGCTGCACTCACATCTGATTGTAGAGTTTCTCTCTACTTCTAGATTTTGACTTTGGCTGGAGTCCTAAGCTGAAGCTCTATTCCCTTCCCAGAAGAAGAAGAGTGGGGCCTGAAATCCAAAGGCTACTTTCTATAGTTCCTTTAGAAGGGTAGCGCTTTTATATAGTCATCAGAATGGATTGGGAAGATAGGGGAAACGGTATGGGATTTCCTTCCATTAAAATGATCTATTTCTAAGCCTTGGTCAAAATAGAAGCTTTCTCTGAAAGGAAAGATTCCTCACCCCTGATATCAAGTTTATTATAAAAACACAGTAGTCCCAGATATCCAGTAGAAGCTGGCTTAAATCTTTTTTTTCTCTCTGCTTCCTGATCACTAAGGAAAAGATATCCCATAACCCTCATTCTAACTTAAAGTTAGAAATTACTTTAGAGAGGTGGGAGCCCTTTGAGTGATTAACATTATGTATGATGTAGAATGAGGTCACAGTGTTGGTTTTGGGGGTGGGGTTGGTTTTTACTTGTTTGATTTTTGGTCACAAAGTATCCCTAAGGAATGAGAAGGGAGGAGAAAAGACAGAAAAGAGTATATCCAACCAACACAGGATTATCCTGCAGCACATACAACATCAATCACCCACAGCTCTTGCTTCCTCCAAGAAAGAATTTCTTATCCTTCTCCCATATCCATTGAATCTTCTTATATCCATTAATACTCTTCTCCTTCTACCACATACCACTTAACTGCCTGACACTATCCAGTACACCTCTGGAAGCTATCAGTGTATTGTCGAGAGATGACACAGGAGCTCATGGAGAGAGCTCTGGAGTTATTATGGACCCAGTCAGAGTGCATTCCTGCTTCCTCAGGTAGTTATGGGAGCAGAGGACAATTTGGCCAGATGGAGATTAGAGGCATGGAGGAAATAAAGAAGGACAAGGAAACTGGGACTGGCCCACTGGCTGACACGGCCGTGATTATATATAAAAGATGTCTCTAGCTGACAAGTAATGGAAATAAAGACTTTTATCTTATTTTATATAATTTCCTTTATGGGGTATTGCTTCCGTTTATCAAGTCTTGAGTGTTATCGGTTTGTAAATAAATGGATGAATTTTTTGTCAGCTATACATCTTTTGTCTTTATGTTATATTGTACCTGTTTCTCACAAATTCTAAAGTGACCAGTCTGCTTAGTCATAGCTACCAAAATACTTGGGCATCTACCAGCACAGAGGATGAGATGTAAGAGTCAAGAATGATTTTGAGGTGGCAAAACTAGGTGAGTAAAAGACTAGTGATGCTCTCAAAAGAAAGAGAGATACTTGGAAGAAGTTTAGGGAGAGAAGATGATGAGTTCTGGTTTGGACAAGCTTAAGGCTAAGATGCATACAAGACATCCAGGTGAAGATGTAGAGTCAGAATTTGGCAACGTGGTGCTGGAGTTCAAAAAAGAAAGACAAGCTGTCTGTTGGACCTGGAAGTCCTTCACTCTAAGATTCTGATACTAGGATTGGCACCAACCTTTATCCTCTTTGCTACATCATCTTCATCATCATTGTCATCATCACAGCTGGTGGCAGCAAAGCATGAGGGGATGTGGTCAGATTCTCAGATAGGTTTAGGAGAACATAAATAGGAATTACCTCAGACCTCTTAACAATAAGGATAATAAAATACTGAACACCATTCACAGTGCCCATTAGTGACAGGCACCATTATAGCAAATAAGGAGATATACCTGGAAAAGATAACCTCTCCGAGTCTCGATATCCTCATCTATAAAATGAGGGTGATGATTGACCAACTTGTCATCTGCAACCTCCTTTCCTTTCTCCTATCCTATCTCCAGCCAGTGTCTCAAGGAATGATTCCCAGGAACATACCAAGACAGAAAATTGACCCTCTCCTTAACTGCTTGCTTATCTATCTACCCCAAGCACCCTTCCGCAGCTTTTTAGAAAAATAATAACTGCAATTCAAAGCACAATTCTCCATGAGGAGTAAGTCTCTGGTTTTGCCCATGAGGGGGCTCGGAGAAGAATATCCTCAGCCAAATCTCTGAGAGGTCCTTCCTATTGTTTGAGCCATGCTCCTGTTGCCAAGGTAATAGACCCTTAGAAACAGAATAGACTGGGAACCAGTGCATGTGTATGTGTGTGTTTGTGTTGGAGGTGGATGCTGGGGACACAAAATGCCTCCAGAACCTTACTTGGAAGAGGAATCCCAGAAGGAAAGGCTTAGAATGCAGAGCGGAAGGCAGTCAGATGTGGTCCCCATCGGCTCACAAACTCAAGAATTTTTATAACTTTAGGTTCTCCAAGGGTGATTAAAGACAAACTAAGCAGCCACGGGGCTTTGACCTGAAATTAGTGACCTCCAAGGGAGTACAGTACACCTGAAAAATTGCTTTAGAGTATTTCATATCAATAAGGGAAATAATTTAATGGGCTTCAGCTTCAGGAGGTGGTACAGGATGTAGGATATATAAATAGGCTCAGGAAGCACTGAGGTAAATTGGTGAGCCATCAATCCACAGTAGGGGTTTAAGGAACCCAGGGATACTTGGGACATCTCCAAACTTTTTGCTGTCAATATCATAGAGGACACTTTTCATATCCTCCCAACTCTTGATTTAATTCAATTCAATTCAAAGAGCATTTATCCAGCTTCTATTATGAGCAAGGCAGACTACTAGACTGGAGATACAAAAAGAAAAAGAAAATAAACAGTTGCTGCCCTCAAGGAGCCAACATCCTTGGGTAGAGAAGGGGGGAAGGAAAGATAGTTGACCCATAGATAGAGAGCATAAAGATAAGCTCATCTGAGGAGAGATAGAGAGCCAATGAGGGGAGTGAGGAATTCGGAATGACAACACCTCTGCATAGCCCTGGGGGAAGCTAAGGCTTTTACAAGGCAGAGGGAAGTGCCATTTCAGGAAAGGAGGACAGCACAGAAGTAGTTGATGGAATGTCAGGTTCAGGGAACTTCACAAGTGGGCCTGTTTGGCTAGGAGCTAGAGCGCATGAAAAAGAGTAACAGGAAACAATTCTGGGAAAGTAGTTGGCAAACAGCTTATCATGGCTTGTAAATGCCAGGCTAATAGTTTGTGTCTTATATTAGAAGCAATAGATGTTTGAGGAGATCAATGTGATCAAATCTGTGTTCTGGGAAAATTTAATTTGACAGATTATGGAGAATGGACTGAAGAGTAGAGAAACTGGAAGCAAGGAGAATGGTGGTTAGGCTGCAATAGTCCAGGTGAAGGGTGATAAAAGCCTGACTAGGGTAGTGAGCATGTAAGTGGAGAAACAGAGGACAGCAGCAGCAGCAGAAACAACAACACTTGGTATCTGAATGGCCACAAAGATGAGACGGAAGAGGCAAGGATGATTTTGAGATTGGAATGGAAGGATACTAATGCTCTCAACAGAAATAGAAACAGAACTTGGAAAAGAACAACATTATGGAGGGAAGATAATGAGTTCTGTATTGGACATGGTTAGGTCAAGATGCATACAGGACATCTAGGTGAAGAGGTCTAGTCAGAAGTTAGCAATGTGGTGCTGGAATTCCAAAAAGAAAAACAAGCTATTTGGACCTGGAAGTCATTTGCTCTGAAAATCAGATACCATAACTGGTACCTACCAACTTTTCTCTTTACTACATCATCACCACCACCATCATTATCACCATCACCACCACCATCATCATCACCATCATAATTATCATCACCAATCATCATAGCTGAAACTTACGTCCCACAAATAGTTACAAATTGTTTTTCGTACAATAGGTCATTTGATATACATAGAAATCTTGTGAAAGCAATCTGAAAAAATTATCATCCCCATTTGATAAATAAGGAAACATAACACCAAGAAATGGTAAATGACTTACCAAACGGATCATACAAGTAAGAGACAAAGTCAGACCTCAAACACAATCCTCTAACTCCAAATTCAGTGTTCTGATAAAAAAAAATCCCCATCTGAACCATCTTGAATTAAAGGATGTTAGGGTAAGAGGGGAGGGAAACCTTTGCTAAAGCAGCAAGTATTCAGGGCAGAGGTTATTGGCTTCAATTTAGTTCCTCCAGTGTTGCTGAGTGTCCTCTTTAGATTTATCTAAATTTCCAGGGTACTTTCCAGTCTCTAGAACTAGCTACAAGGGACATTATGGGAGTCAAAAGACATTTACTAGCCTTATCCTCACAGTGGAAAAGGCTTAGAAGTCTTCCCATTGATAGCGAGTGAGTGAAGTTAGAAAGTAGGGTTAGGGTTTTGTAGTAGCAAAGAACTGGAAATAAAATTGCTGCCCAGTGTTTGGGTAATGACTAACCCAGTCGTGGTACGTGAATGTGATGGAATATTACTGAGCTGTGAGAAATGTTGAACGTGATGAAGTCAGAGAACATGTGAAGACATATAGACCGATGCAAAGTGAAGTAAACAGAATCAGAAAAAGAAAATAACTTCAATAATATATGTGTAAAGAAATTGAATGTGGTGAAATTTCTAACAATCAAGCATGGCTCCAAAGGAAAGAGAAGAGAAGGTACCTCCCTTCTTTGCAGAGGTGGGTGACCATGGGTATAGAATACGTAGATATATAGACAATGTCAGCCTTTTTCGTGTGTTGGTTAGTTTTGTTGATTTGCTTTAAAAAATTTTTTTTGCTATGAAGTAAGGGTGGGCAAACTGTGGCCCACCAAGTCATCTGGGCTGCCACTTGTTTTTGTACATCGCCAGCTAAGAATATATTTTTACATTTTAAAATAAAGGTTTTTTGCATTTTAATATAAAGGATGCCTCTCTAAGAGGTGGGGTGGGGGAGGTCTACATTGGGAAATATAGGTGACATAAAAACAAAAGATGAAATTAAAATTGTTTTAAAAATCTAAAATACAAGACACAATTTTAAAACCCCCTAGTAAGTTTTTCATTTGAGCTTTTTTTCTTCAAAAATTTTTAAAGAGAGATTTTGGCAGCTGTTTAGGGGGCACTTTTGTGTTCTGGTTGATCATATCTATAGGCCTGACATTACCTACTAGGCCTCTTGACTGGGGCTGTCTTGTAAAAGAAGGATAACATTTCCTTTAAGAAAGAAGAAGCCCCAATAACAAATGACAGCTCCAGCAGCAACACCTTGCTGGAGAAGTAGTAAATGGCATCTTTGGAGATGGAGTGAAACAGCAATAAGACACCGTTAGTTGCTGGGAGACCAAGGCATCACTGTGATGCAACCAAAGCAGCGAGAGTTAGAAGCATGAGTTGTCATAGGATAATAAAAGCAAAATTTAGAGCTAGAAGAGATCCTTGCATCTAACCCCTCATTTTACATGTATAAAAAACTGATGTTCTCAGTGATCAGTCATGACCTTTCCCAAGGTCACACAGACAGTAAGTAATGAAGTTAGGATTAGAATTTCAAATCCAGCATTTTTCCCACTGTACCATACTGACTAGGGAGAGCCCAGAGAGTGTTCGCTTTCCTGCAAATGCAAGAATCTGTGGGAAATTATACCTCTTTGTGTATGGGTGGGTGGAAAGTAATTCTAATCTTTGATTTCCCCTTGTTATTTACTTTACTATTCTGTCCTAATTAAAAGTTCTGCTATTTGCTTTATTATTCTTCTCTGATTTGTTGATAGAAACTGCACTGGGTGGTGTATTGAAGCTGTACTTGCTTAACTATGATGAACCAAAGCCTTCCCTCTCCCCTTCAGCCCTCCCCCAAAACTGGGGAAATAAGATATTATAAAGTCATTTAGTAGCCAGGTTGCACGTATTTGCAGGAAAGTGCCCTTTGTAAGCTAATAAGTGTGAGCTAGTATTGTTACAAAAGAAAAGAGAATATTGGTTGAATAATACACTAGGGTAAGGTAATTAGGCGTACATTTAAAAACACTCCATCAGCCTAATTAGAGTTAGCAACCATGGTGTGGGTGGAGGGAGCACAGCTGGGGCTATGCCTCAGAATTGAGCATTAGGGGCTCCCCTCATAAAGGTTTAAGTTTAGCTAGTTTGTCTTCAGTGCTAAGGTACCCAGCTCAGACTGGCCTGTCTCCTATGAGAAGCGCAGTACAAAGTATGAGTGGAGAGGCAAATGGCAGGTGGGACTCCCAGAAGCTTTCGATGGCTCAGCTGTGGTGATACAGGTTTTACCCTCCATCTCTCTGAGTGTTGTTCTGTTTGGCCCTAGCTTGCTGTTTCTCTGGAGAAGACAATCAGGAGCTCACGTGACATGTTTATGAGTATCTTGTATGGTCCACATTTGGAACTTGTGCCACTCTAGAATATGGGCACGGAGAATATCTAAGAGAAGACGACATGGCCTGCAGGTTTGACATAAGGACTTTCCACAACAAAAATCCATTCCCCACCCCTGGCAAAGATCTCAGCAGTGGATATCTTTATGCCAACTTGGGTGGCTTCCAATTTGCTAATCTCTCTAAAGTTACCCTGGCTTTGCTGAAATCTAAGTGTACCCTAGCTAGAGAGATTTTGCCTCCAAATGAGGTTAAATCAACATAATCTGCTCTTGATGAAGTCATGCTGCTGCTTAGTGATGACTATTTGCCTTTGTGAATGTTCACAGACCATCCCTTTAATGAGATGTTCCTGAGTTTTGACAAGAATTAAACAAGCTCACCGACTCCTTAAAGTTTGAAGACTTCACTAATTTTCCTTTTTGACCACTGGTCCAACATTCACCCTTTTATTATAGCACTCTGGGGCACCTCTCTGATTCTCTTTCAGAGGTCACTGGCAGTGAAGAACCAATCACATCAGTCAGTTCTTTCACCTGGACCTGGTAACTTAGAATCATACGATGGTAGTTTTTGATCTGAAAGGAACCTTAAAAACCTTTAAGTCAAAATCCTTTATTTTACAGATGTGGAAACTGAGGAACAGAGAGGTTAAATGACTAACTCAAAGTCACACAGCTTGTGAGTATCTGAACTTGACCTTGTTGAGGACAGCTCTCACCATTCCTCACTTATCTTGGGTTTCTACTCTATGTCAGCTCTTTTCCTCCCTATTCCTCTGTGCTGTTCTGACAGACCCAGCAAAGTGTTCACCATGTCAGCTATGCTACTCCAAGGCTTCTTAATTTTTTTCCACTTGAGTCCCCTTCAACACTTCTTAAACTGTGAGTCAGATCCCACCTTGTCCAGTTGATTGTTTGCTAAAGATTCAACCAATGAGATAATACACACTTGCCACTTGGTTGACCAAACCTGTTAATTGGCAGCTCTATTTATTATATTATATTTATTATAGCTATATTTATTGGCAGCTCAATGATCCTATATATTTTCATATAATACATACATATGTGTGTATATATGTATATATATGTGTGTATATACATATATGCATATATATATATATATATGATTTGGGAATTCTAAGGTCTCTTTGTTACTTTGGTATCAGAGACCTAAATAAGAGTTAAACTGAGTCACAACAGGGCTGCTGCAGACCTCTGCATTGTTTATTTTGGGTTAATAAATAGCTGCTTCTGTAACCCTTAGCAGGGAGGCATGGGCTACCACTAATAGTTTCTTCTTCCTCTGAGCATTATGAAAAGATCTGTCTTAATGTTCCCTGCAGATGTATTCTGGCATTCCTTAAAGCACAAGAGGCTGCTCTTCAAAAGGTAGTCCAAGTCTTCCTTGCACAGGAAGAGTCCCATACCTAATTATCTAGCTCCTTTCCTTTCCCATTCTACTACCCTCCAGCCTTCTAACACAGGTTAGGACTCCTTTCTTTGTTTTTTCTTTGAAGCACTCCTTTCACTGCTTCAAGGAACTGTTCATTCTAACTGATAATGGGAAGAATAAGGATGTGTTGCCCCAGTCCTTTCCCCCTGTCCTGTGGGAGGGAGACCAGCCTGTACTTTTGTATACATATGTATTCACTCTAGCTTCCACATTCAGACTGATTGATGAAAAGAGAAAAATAGAGTTATATTTGATGAGTACACCAGGAAAAGTATGATCAGGAGAAAGCTTATAAAGAATCAAGGATGAACAGTCCCTTGGCAAAAGAATCCTTCTTTATGTGGAAGATGGATGAGAAATGTTCTGCTTGGAACCAGAAAAGGGAACGAGGAACAATGGGCAGAAGTTTCAGAGAGATAGACTTGAGCTCAATATAAGTGTAACATTTATAAACTTATTCCAATTCCCCTAGGGTCTAGGATCCCACTCTAGAATCCAACTCCCACTCTCACCGGCAAGCTGGGTTCCCAGAACAAGGCTACAGCTCCCCTTCAGAGTTCTCAAGGTATCCTGAGCAGTTGGGGTTCTTCTTTCTAATGCTATCAACTCAAGTGCCCAATAAGGAGTGTTTTTGCCAATATCAATTATTAATGATCAGAGACCCAGTATCATTTAGCCAATTAATATCAAGTAGTTTTTCAAAAAGGATATTTCCTGAAAATAGCAAGAACCAAAATGCTAACATCACAAGAACCAAAATACAAACATTCCCCAAATGTGGGATCCATTCTTCCCCAATACTACCTCAGGTCCAACATAAAGCAGATGCTATAACACATTCTCTGCACCAATTCATTTCACAGTCAATAGAATCAGTCTCTTACTGCTGTAACAGGCATCTTGGAGTCAGTCAAGTGCTGAGCTGTGTCAAGCAGATAACTCCTGAGGGCCTTGCAGGTACCTCACCAGGCTCAGATAAAGGCAAACTGGACTGCCGATGGCTCTCCCTACTTTTCAAAACTCACAAGGTCACAACCTAGTTCATGCTATCTCCTTTGCTCCTTCACCTAAGATGGATTCTTAACTTTTTTATGACATGACTCTTGGCAATCTGATGACAACTATGGTCCCATTCTCAGAAGTGTTTTTAAACACATGAAAATAAAATACTTCAGATTGCACAGGAGCCTAATCATATAGAAATACAGTTATTGAAATATTTTAAACAACTTCATGGATCCCCAAGTTAAGAACCCCCAAGTAGGTAAAACTAAATGCAATGAGGCAAAGAAACAGATGCCGTGTGACAGTTCAGATGGGAAGAAAGGACGCTGGCAACAGGAGGCCATTGTTACCACTGCTACTACCTCACTTCCCACCTGGAGACTTATAGCCAGTATTACCTCACTCACTACCAGGGAAGAGAATGTGATTTGTGTAGTTAGTGCCTTTTGTATCATATTCAGTTTTGGCTCAGCAGCTAGAAACAGTCAAAGAACAGCTGTGCATGCTTTGAAGTAGAGAATGGATTCCTTCTACTACATGTTATCACACGTTCCCAGAAGCAAGCTCACCCGGCCTCCCACTGTGGTTTGGCAGCAGATAGAGCACATTTTGCATGATCTGAGATAGGGCTCCCACTGGTCAGGCCTCATTATATACAGGATAGTTTCCTAAAAATTAATGCTGCCCCTAAGTGGACAGGCTGCAATTTGAGGCGGCAGTGAGTTCCTTTTTCACTGGAGGTCTTCAAATAGATGTGATAGACAGTTTCAAGCTTGGGGTATAGGCTGGAGAAGTTCTGCAGTTCTTTCAGTTCTGATATTTGGGGATTCTGTGATTCCATCAATAAAGTCCATTTAACAACTGAAACCTTAGGAACTGTACCATCAATGAAGTTTGTCTGTGACCCCTTTCCACCTCTATCAGCAGTAATCCTGACCCTAGGGAATCTTTTTATATTTGTGTCTTTCCTTTGGGGATCTGCTCGGTGGCCACCTAGCACAATGGCTCAAAGGTCTCCTTTCCAGGGCCACCTGCTTCGTCACCTCAGAAAAGGGAAAAGCAAGAATGAAGCTTTCTTTGAGGGATTTCAGGCAAGTGGTAGGAGCGATCTGTTTTACTTTAAGCACAGGGATTTTCCTTACAACCCTCATATCACAGCAGCCAGCCAGAACCTCCTCTGCCTTCCTATAATATAAGCTTTGTAGCTACAGCCCCTGCATTCCCTAAGGACCTACAAGAAAAGAATAGACTTGTTAAACAAGGTTGCCCCAATGTGTTGAGGGCTCAGATGCTCTCTAGTTCTTTCTAGGCACTAGTCAATAGTGCACTGGGCAGGCTGAATCCCATTAAATAATCATGCGATTTTGCCAGGGAAGAGAGAGAGAGCTCCTTAAACTTACAATATCGTATATTTTGCATTTATTTGTGTGTGTGCATGTTGCCTCCCCTATAGAATGTAAGCTTCTTGAGGGCAAAGACTGTTTCATTTTTGTCTTTATATCCACAGTCCTGGCACATAGTAAGAAGTTAATAAATGTTTGATAACTGATGAAAGACTACTATTAGGCATATAAATTACAATGGACCATCAAGGGAAATTTCTAGCACAATACAAACATACAAATACATAAATAATTGACTTCGGTATGATGAAAATTGAATTCTTACTGATAATTATAAACATAGGAGGAATTAATTTTTAAAGAAAGACTTATTCTTTTTATATTTATTCTGTATATACTTATGTAGTACGAAGGCTCTGACCCTTCTTTCTCAGAGTGTGGCCTACCACATCTTCTCCTTGGAGTCTGATGGTAAGCAGAGTGGTTAGGGTTTTTCTTTTCTTTGCCATCGGCTTAAGCTCCTATCAGTTGTGTTCCCTTCAACTGGAAGGGGCCAGTGACTAGCATAATGTCCCATTCAACCATTTTACAAAACTGTATCAGGAACAGGACAGCTGGGTGGCACAGTGAGTGGAGCACCGGCGCAGAAGTCAGGAGGGCCTGAGTTCAAATTTGACCTCAGACACTTGACACTTGTGTGACCTTGGGCAAGTCACTTAACCCCAATTCCCCTGCCTTCCTCTCTCAAAAAAAAAACAAATATGCGAAGAACAAATGTACAGATGTTTCCCTCAATACCTTCAGAGTACACTCTCTCCTATGCTATCACCTTAATTCAGTTACTACATAAAATCTGTCACACCAAGCTCATGGCCAGATGTGGCATGACTGCCAGGTGGGTCTTCTTACTGGGATGGCATGTCAAAGGTCTCTGCTTGATCCACAGAGTGCTGGTGCTGAGCTGGCTGTGACACTCAGCCTAAATTCCAATGACCAAATTTCCTTGGCTCTCACTCTCCAGACCTCAAGTCTCTCTGTATATAGAACAGAAAAAAAAAAATAAAAAGGGCAAGGAGGGCACGTGATCTCAGAGGGGATGAAGGTCCTGAGGCATTTCCCCTTACAACAGAGCCTCTCAGAGAGAGAAAGAGTCACGAGGCTCTCCCAGATATGAATGGAGCAAAGAGAAGCATCCAAAGTTGCTTTTTGAAGATGCCAACAGTTTTGGCTACACAGCCATATGGTTAAGCAACCAAAACCAGTTACAAAATGTCCACATATGCTCCACAGTCTCTCCACTATTCTCCCAGAAGTCGTCTCCCTAGTGTCCTCTACATGGGGAACTCACATCAGCCAAATGAGCTGATGAGGTCTGCACATATCCCAGATCCCCACTACACTTATACACATATTTGCTACCTCCCCATAAGAATGTGTATGCTCCTTGAGAGTAAGAATTATGTCCTTTGTATTTATAGTTACAGAATAGTGTGTGACAAAGAAGGCACTCTGAAGTTGTTGATTGACTGAACTCTCTTCTCTAACCCAATTAGGAGAAATGAATGAGATGAAGCACCCAGAACGAGACAGTCAGTTTGACAGAAAGGACAGACACAGGTCAAGTTAAAGAACATAAGGATAGATAATCATTTCCAGGGCTTTCCCTCTGTTAATTATTGCCTGTTTATCATACATCCTTGCCTTGTGTATATTTGTTTGCATGTTGTCTTCCTCATTCGATTGTAAGTCCTTTGAAGGCAGGGACTGTCTTTTGTCTCTTTTTGTCTCCTCAGTGCTTAGCACAGTGCCTGACACAGTATCAGTATTTAATAAGCACTTATTGATTGATAAATACTAAACCTGCAAGATATAGAGATCTTCCAGATGAGGTAACTCCCTTTACCAATGCAACTCATCAATTTCTCTGTAACTCATAGTCCTGGGGAGCTGCCTAGAACCCTGAGAAAGAGATTAAGTGACATATCCAGGGTCACACAAATGTTATGTTATCAGAGATGTATGTAACCTGAGGGGGGGAATTGAACACAGGTCTTCTTGGTTCTGAGGACAGTTCTCTAGATACTGTACTATGCGGTCTGTCAAGATAAAGAGAAGACAGAAAACCTGTGTCTTTAAGCCCTATCTGCTACTTCTACTACATTCACTTGTATCAAGGTATGTTCCTTCTTGAAACAACCTAAACCTGGTCAGATATGACCTCTTAAGTCGAAATTGTGTACCTTCTATATTTCTATTTTTGGCGTATCTGAAAGTCAGTATGCCTCCTTTTCCAAGGAATAGTAATCTTTTAATCATGAGAATCCTGCCTTATTCATAAAAAGCTGCCTTTCCAATTCAGTAGAAATGGTTCTACAAGGCCTATCTGTTGTTCTGTCTCAAACCCAGTGGGGAGACAGTGAGGCATTATGCCCCACCCCCTTCCAAAAAGCCAGAAGGCAATTGGGTGTCAGCTGTTAAGTTACTATATTGCCAAGGTTGGCTGAGCAGGCAGGTTCCTAACATACTCCTCTAACCCACTGGTGGGTTGCTGATGGCCAATTATCATGCTCAGCATATCATGGCAAAATAACCACGTTCCTAAAATATTTTTCAGGGGACATAGGAAGCATAACTTGGCTTGGGATCCTTAAAGTTGCAATTCTCTCAAAAAGCCCTCTATCCATGGAGCTACGCAAATTGGAATATATAGAGGAAAGACATAGAAGGCAACATGATATAATGAGAAAGACTATAAACCTGGGAATCTAGATACCTTGGTTTATAGTGCCAGCTTGGTAAAGGGGGTGGGGAACAAACATTTATATAACCCCTACTATGTGCCAGGTCCTATACTAAATGTTTTTTACAAATGTTATCTCATTTGACTTTTACAACAACCCTGAACTCACTAATTTACTCACTCAGTCAATCAATCAATAAGCATTTATTAAGCACCTACTAAGTACCAGGCATTATGCTAAGTGTTTTTACAAATATCTCATTTGATCCTCAAAACAAACCTGCATTTAATCAATTCAATCAACCAACATTTATCAAGCACCTCCTATGTGCCAAGCACTGGGTTCAGTGTTGGGGATACAAAAAAAGGCATAGTCCCTGCCCTCAAGGAACTTACAAGGCAGATGCTATTATAAACCCCATTTAACAGTTGAATAAACTGAGGGAAAAAAACTATTCAAGTGACTTACCCAAGATCACACAGCTAGAAAGTGTCTGAGGCTGGATTTGAACTCCAGTCTTCCTGACTCTAGGCTCAATGTTCCATCTACTTCACCACCAGCTGGGCGCTTACTAGGTGACCCTGGGAAAGTAATTTCCTCTCTGGGCCTAAATTTCCTCCTTTATCAAATGGAAAGATGGAGCAGACTAGATGACCAGTAAGGTCATTTCTAGCTCTAACATTCTCCAATCTCTTATAATGGGGGTAGGAGCTTATTCTTGCTCTCTCTCCTACACAGCTCAGTTCTTCATTACGTAAGCCTTTTTATCTCTGTTCCAAGAATATATCCCTCAGATGGGTGTAGAGTAAAAATGTAAATATTTACTTTTCAGTCCCTCCAGTGATTTCATTCCAAAAGGAAATCCTGATACTTTTCTCCCCATGACATCAGACAACCAAAACCTTTGGTTATTTCACCTTGAGATTAGCAGGGCTAATGCCTGCCCTGACCTTGTGTTCAATTGTGATCACAGGCAGGATGACAGCAGGATGTCAATCAACCAGAAAAGCTCCAAGCAAGGAGGTGGCCCCCTATATCACTGCAGGTAGAATTAGCCAAAGCTTGTCTCTTTCCAATGTCCTTGGCTATCAGAAGGAAGACTGGTAACAAGGAAATGTAAGCCCAGCTGTGAACTCAATTACAGGAGAAATGTCCTCCCCCTTGAAATCAAACGTTTCCTACAAAGTTCCTGGTTTTCTTCCTTAATATTTAAAACCATTTCTATCCTGTAAAAGATCTGACCCTGAGCCTTGAGCCTCGCTGATCACATCAGCTTCCGGAGGTATCAGGTGCCTCTTGGGACTGATCCAAAGGACTCTTGCCCTTGGCCTGAATGATTCCTCCTTTACTATTTCTGAACCTCTCTGATTTCTACCTTCTGACTGCACCAACCCCACTCTGGCCTTCTTGGTCCTTGGGCCTGAGCATCTCCTTGGGTTTTTAGAAATCAACCCCACTTGTTTACTGATGATCTTATCTCCATTTTTTTTGTATTGACAACATAGCAGCGCATCAAATTATAGCATTCCACTCTTTACCTTCTTCACCCTGAAGTCCTGCCCTAGTACTAGACCACAAAAAGCATGTTATAGGAATGTTCACATCCAGAAATATCCAGTATAAGATAGCAAGAATTTAAAACGTGGGAAAAGGCTCACACCCAACCTTACCTTACCCAAAGGGCTGAGTGTGTCGGAACACCCTAAGTTATTCTCAATCTAAAGGTTTCCAGGCCTCGCGTGGTGCTCATACTCTACCATGCTACTTTTCTCATCACCCAAGACAAGAATGTCATCTTTTATATAAGAATACCATGAAACTAATGCAGAATTCATTGCTACATGCCAGGTTTGCTCACAACCAATCAGAAAGAACTTTAAGCATGATTTTAGCCTTATACTTCATATTCCTATTAATTACCAGATCCCTCAGGGGTGATTAACCTTTTTTGTGACATGGACCCCATTAGAGGTAGATCTAACAATGGCACCCTATTAGTTCAGGTTCAATGCTGTGATGAAATTAGATAATCAAAAGTCATGAACGGTTAACAGAAGGTTTACTTAGGCCTAACCTAGAAAAGATACACAGTAGCATACCAGGCACCCCCTCAATTTCCATATGGAAATGAGTCTGGTCAGCAAAGCAGAGTATGGCAACTCACCTCGTCTTGGAGCACCCACCAAGTCAGAAGGGCAACAACCTCTCTTGGATGGGACCTTTTATGCCCCTAGATAACCCGGAGGTCACATCAACCACACCAGAAGCCATTAGGAAGCTGTATCAAAGGAAGCATAGCTTGAGGCTTGACCTTGACAAAGTGCCTTTTAGGAAAAATCTAGCATAATCTATTGGGGGGGGGGGGGACTAGGGTAGATATTGGTTCTATCATAGATAGACCATCTATAATGGAATATCACAGTTATTGGTTGTTTCTTGAACAGTCTGGTGAAGCCTATGGCCCCTTCTCAGAATAATGTTTTTAAATGCATAAAATAAAATACGGAGGGCTAACTATGAAGGAAACCAGAGATTAGTGAAAATAAAGACAGAGATAGACAAACTGAGAAAGAGAGAGACAGAGATAGAGGTGTTCCTTATCCCACTCCCAACAGTCCTGGGGGAGAACTTCTAATCATCCTCTTCCGACCTAGCAGTGAAGGAGACTGGACTACCTCAGAGGTAAGTGGGAATCTCCCTGGCACCCTTTGCAGTAACTATCATTACATTTGAGGTGGAGGAAATAACGAAAGAAGGAGCACTATGGACATAACCGCCTGGAAAACACCTCCAGTGGGTTGACTACTGCACTTTAGTTAGGAGTCTGACCTAGGAGTTGGGGGAAGCCCTTCTTCTCATCTACCAGGAAACTGAGGCTTTGGGTATCTGTATCAGTAAAGCAAGATTCACAATATCGATGGTGACCACAAATATGCCTGCATAATTCAGAATCACAAAGTATAAGAGACTCTCTATATAGAAGGCAAAAGAAGTAAAACATTTATTCAGATACCAGAGGATCAAATCCTATAACCAATAACCCCAATTCGCCATAGCAGTAATTGTATTTCAAAACCAGTAAATCCACCTCAATGTAACAGCAAGGAGATTAAAAGACAGTATCACAGCAAAGAGCCAAGCCATCCTGTAACCTTCCCTTCTGCTAGGGCTTTCCCATAAACACTTATGAATCCTGTCTGCTTGCCTTCATCCTCTCCTCCTGAAGTTCTGAGAACTTGCAGTTCTTTCTCTCTTTGCAGTTCCCTCTCTTCCTGTCTCTGAGCTCAATGGCTACCCTCAGGAGATATATATACATATACACACACACATACACACATGCACACATATACATATACATATACATATATATACATATACACATACACACACATATATACATACATATGTATGTATGTGTGTATGTATATTTATACATACACACACACCCCCTTCTTAAGGCTTCATACCTAATCAGCAAAAGGGTGTGGGCCTGGGGCCTCACACCTAATCAGCAAAAGGGTGTGGGCCTGGGGCCTCACACCTAATTAGCAAAAGGATGTAAGCCTTCCTATAAACAAGCCTCCCCTAATCAAGCTTCCCTTAACTAGCTCCACCTGAGGCCTATTAAATGAGGGGGGGAGGAGAAGATCTTTAATCACATTAACAGCACTGTATCTTGCCATCTTTCCTGCTGTTGCTCTACCTCCTTCTCCCAATCTGGAATATCACCCTCAGGAATATCACCTTGCAAAGTGATCCCTCCCTCTCCTCCAATTTGATCCACCCAACTTTGGAATCCCACTCTGAAGATGAGCTGCTGTTCTGATTGGTGAGTAAGAGAGTACAAGCTCACTTAGCCCACTCTATCTAGCCAGTCCCAGACCATCTCATCCACTCATTTACCATGAAACCAAGACCTATCTGAGCACCTTGTCATATGCCCTACATCTTGCTTTCTCATTCCACCCCTTGTCTTTTTTTCTATTTTTCGTAGAGGGGAAAGGCAGGGCAATTGGGGTTAAGTGACTTGACCAAGATCACACAGCTAGGAAGCGTCAAGTGTGTGAGGCCTGACTTGGACTCAGGTCTTCCTGACTCCAGGGCCAGTGCTCTGTTCACTGGGCCACCTAGCTGCCCAATCCCCATTTTCCACCTCTTGCTCTGGGAACAGTAATCAAATCAGTATTGCCATCGCTACCAGGAAAATCAATAGATTGCCATATGGCTTTGCTCACATCCCTTTCGCCCACAATTCATATCAAAATTCCCTTGCCTAGCCACTCTTTCCCTCTACATGTTTCTTTCCCCTATTAGAAGGTAATTTGGAACTATGCCCAAAGGGTTATAAAACTGTGCATACCCTTTGACCCAGCAATATCACTGCTAGGTTTGTATCACAAAGAGCTCATTAAAAAGAGAAAAGGACACACATGTACAAAAACATTTACCGCAGCTCTTTTTGTGGTGGCCAAGAATTGGAAATTGAGGGAATGCTCATCAATTAGGGAATGGCTAAACAAGTTGTGGCATATGAGTGTAATGTAATACTATTGTTCCATAAGATATGATGAGCAGGTGGACTTCAGAAAAAACCTGGAAAGACTTACATGAACTGATGCTGAGTGAAGTGAGCAGAACCAGGAGAATATTGTACAGGAGCACTGTGCAATGACCAACTTTGATACTTAACTGTTCTCAACAATACAATCTAAGACCATTCCAAAACTCATGATGAAAAATGCTATCCACATGCAGAGAAATAACTATGGAGACTGAATGCAACTCGAAGCATACTGTTTTCTCTCTTTTTTTTCCTTCTTTCTTGTGGTTCTTCCCTTTGGTTCTAATTCTTTTTTGCAGCATGACTAATATGATTGTACATGTATAGCCTACATCAGATTGCACGCTATCTTGAGAAAGGGGGAGTGGAGGGAGGGTGAGAAAATTTATAACTCAAAATCTTATAGAAGTGAGTATTGAAAACTAAAAACAAATAAAATTAATTTTAAAAAAAGAAGGTAAGTTCTTTATTGGCAGGAACTGTCTCACCTTTCTATTTGTATCCCCAACACCTAACACACTTCAAGGTACAGCACAGTAAACACTTTTGATGCTTTTAATTAATTGCCATTCCTTTCCTGGTCATTTTCTTTTGTTACTTCTCCATTACCCTGTTCCATGACGTGTTTCTCTCCCCACCTGCTCCCACCCAGAAAAATATCTATAATTTCATGATCTTCCCTGGATCTGCGCCCCCCCCCCAATATGTACATCAGCTAGGGAAGAAGTGGAGATGGGGTTTCCAGCTTGGAATATCTTGTGAGCAGCATGTGATGACAAAGGCAGCTGGAATGATGGATAGAGTCCTGGGACTAGGAGGTTCAAAGCCCTGGGTTCCAGATGCAATTGTGCCACTGACTCACTGTGTCACCTTAAGCAAGTTACTTAAACTATTAGAGCCTCAGTTTCCTCATTTGTAAAACATGGTTACTAAGACCTGATTCAACAATCACCCTTTCGTTAACATCTTTCTCTCAGTGATTCAGGACTGCATGGAGATGAACCTACATTCTCCAGTTCTACCACTTAAGTCAGTTCTTACCAAGCTAGAAAGGCTTCAAAAGCAGGCCTGGCAAATGTTGTTCAAGGATCAGATTGATTGAGTATGGAGAGATTCATCAGGAGAAAGGGGAGAAGCAGGTGATCGATTTGTGTTTGCTGCAGCAACTCATGAGCTATCTCCTAACGCCACGGCAGAGCATCCACACCAACATAATCATGGATCTATTGAAATATGAAAAGATTGAAGCATTAACAACCTCATAGGTTTGCCTGTAGATCAAATGAAAAATGGTCTGTGACAATGTTTTGTAAACTGCAAAGCCTCTTACAAAGTCCAAGGATCCTTATTCACTGATTAAGCTAGCTTTGGGGAGGGGAGGAGGATAGGGAGCCAGGCCAGTCTGTGCACAGCTGGCTTTGGGGTTCCCGTATATACTGAAGCCATTTTTTGTCTTTGTCACCTGGGGCCAAAGCCAGAAAGGCCCAGGGTGTCATGGGACATGAGTCAAAAGGAAGGAGAGCTCGGAGGTGGGTGGGAACTTCATCTACTTTCTCCGTAGGAAAAAAAACAAAACAACAGTAAGGCTGGAGTTTCCTCCAGGCTATTTGAATGAAGGTGGGGAGGAGGGGAGGGAGAGGGAGCGAAGGGGAAAGGGAGAGGAGGAGGAGGAGAAGGAGGAAGAGGAGGAGAGAGAGAGAGAAAGAGAGAGACTGGGAGACGTCTACGTTTATGTATCATATGACGAGCATGTAGCACGCATATGGAAGTGTGTGGAAATGTGTAAGGGTGATGTGTTACTGATGTGTACAAGTCCTTACAGGGAACGTATACCTGTGTGTCTGTGTCTCCCTGTCAAATTCTACCTGCTTGAAATTCTCTTTATACCTGCCATTCCCCTTTTTGCTCATTACTCTGTCCCTTCCAGTCCGTATCTGCGCGTCCCGTTTGGTCTCTCCCCCCCTTAGGCTACTGCAGCCCGGGGCCCAAAAGGAAAATCATGAATGAAATGGATGCTCCGGTTCTCTCCCTATTCAGGAAAACGCGGGTGCGGGGGCGGTATCTCCTGTCGCTCAAGGCAGAGAGAAGAGGAAGAGGGGGCGGCTCCGGTCTCAAGCCCAGCCCGGCCGAGGGTCCTGCCCTGGACTCGCTCTGGCCACAGGACCGCCTCTACCCCATCCCTGGCCCCCCAACCCAAACCCCACAGTTCCTGCGCAATTCCCCAGGAGAGGGAGGTGAGGAGTGCGCCCGGGGGCGGGGGCGCAGAGACAGCCCCAGCGGCTGCGCCGGCGAAACCCGCAGCTGAGCCACCGCGTCCCCGCTGTGCAGAGGGGCGGGGGAGCGCGCACGGACACCAGGACCCCCGGAGAGACACAGGGAGACACGCAGACGCACACAGCTGCACACGCACGGCCGCTCGGACCCTGTCACGCTCCCCAGCTCTCTCTCTCTGTGTCTCTCTCTCTCTGTCTCTCTCTATCTCTGTCTCTCTCTCTCTCACACACACATACACACGCGCACACACACACACAAACACACACGCACAGAGATGCGCACACGCACACACCCCCACTCTCCCTCCCTCTCTCCTTCCTTCTGCGCCTGGAGCCCGCTCGCTCGCTAGCTCTGTCCGGTGAGTGCTTCGCTTCCCTCTGCGCCTTTGTGTCTGGAGCCTGGGGGCGGCGGCGGAGGAGCCTTGTGAAGGGGAGGAGAAGGGAGGCGATGGGAGGGGCTGGGGCTCGGGCTGGGGCTGGGGCTGGGCTGGGCTGAGACTATAGGGGACTGGACGCCCGAGGCTGTCCCAAGGGGCCTCTCTCTTTTCTGCTCTGGGGCGATGCCAGGAGAGGAAAGGAGAAGGGGGCGCTCGTATGATTCCCCTTCCTCTATTCTGGCCTCGCCCTCGGCGATCGCTCCGACCCGGGGCCGAACGGGAGAGTCTTAGACTGCGGGGGAGGGAGTAGAGGAACTGGTTTAGGGACTGAGCTCGGAACCCGGGCGCGTCTGCGGCTCTCCCTCCCCTGAAGCCGAAGCGCGGGGGCGGCCTGGCAGAGCCGTCCTAGCTGAGCTCCTAGCCCCGGGGGAGTCAGCTGCTCAGTGGATGCCAGGAGGGGCCGAAAGAGACTGGACGGGACAGGAAAGCGCGTACTCCCCTGACACAAATGGTGGGGGAAAGGGGGGTCACGGAACGGAGACCTCCGAGGCAACGGGAACCCAGCCAAATGGGAAGGGAGAAGGGAGATGGCTTTCGGGATCTTGGGGGACCCAGATGTTTCCCAAGAAATGGTATCAAAGAGTGCCCAGCCAAGTGGGAGGGGGAGTCTGGATGGCAGGGTACCCAGTGGGGAAGTAGGTTCGCTTTTGCGGGGGAGTCTTCTCAGGCTGCGGGATGTGGGGCTCTCCTAGATGGCTGTGAAGATGAGTGCGTGAGCAGCTGCTTCTCCCCACTGAGCAGGCGTGGAGTGTCCCCTCGATTGGGCTCTTGGCAGGGACTGTCCTGTTTCCCCACGGGTATGCCCTCCTCCATTCTCCCACCCCATCCTAACCCAGACCTGGCTGTCCTGAGCCCAGCCTGGCTCCTTTTGGGTCCCTGGTGTTTTCCAGACTAAGCTGCCTACCAGCTAGAAGTTATACTTCTAGTATTTGCTTCACTTCAGCTCCTGCTGTCATTCATGCTCTCAGTCAACCAGGAAAGCTTCAGGGCTGATTGTTCAGTGATCACCGGGGAGGTGGCCTGGCCACATCGAAGGCAAGAATTGTCACCTGGAGTCAAATCCTTGGTCTGCCCAGCCCAGTGTCCTGGACAGGAAGGCAGTCTGTGTGTATGAGGATGTAAGAGAAGGGGAAGGAGAAGGAGGAGGGAAGGTTCAAGGTTAGAGCTGTTCTCCCCTGAAGATAGTTCATAGCTTAGGGACCCATTCCCTAAGCTTCCTCTTTTTTTTTTTTTTGAAAATAGGTAGAACCATACAGAGATAAAAAGGACATTTGATCAAACCGCTAATTTTATTACATTTGAGGAATCCCAGGTCTCAAAAGGTCAAGTGATTTTGTCCAAGGTCATAGCAGCAAATAAGGATAGGATTAGGATAGAATCTGATAGCTGGAAAGGAATTTAGAGGCCATCTAATCCAACTCATACCTGTATAGGAATTTATACCATTCTCAACAAGCTACTCATTAATAACTATTAGATTTGGCAATTAGATCATTAGAAACTTTGGAGAGAGTAGTTTCAGTTGAATGGTAAGGTCAGAAGCCAAATTGCAGAGAGTTTAAAAACAGTGAAAGGAGAAGAAATGGCTGCACCAGTTGTACATGGCTTTTTTCAAGGAGTTTAGTTGATAAGGAAGGGAGATATAGGATGATATTTGGGAGGTATGGTAGGATCCAGCAAGGGTTTTTTAAGTATGGAGGAGACTTAGTCATGTTTGTAGGTAGTACAGATAGAGTGAATATAGAGAAATGAAGATTGGAGAGATTACTAGGGATTATGATTATGGGAACAGTGTTCTGGGGAAGACAGGAGATGGGTTCAAGGGTATACATAGAAAGGTTGGCCTTGGCAATCAGGCCACTTCATTGTAAGACACTGGAGTGAAGGAGAAGATGTAGACCATGATGTCAGAGGGATGTGAGATGAGAAGAGGAAAGGGGAGAGCTCTCCGAAAATGACCTCAATTTTATCAGTGAAATATGAGGTGAGACTCTCAGTAGAAAGTGTGGGAGGTTGAAGTGGCATGGGAGGCTTGAGAAGAAAAGATTAGATTTAGAACAACAGCTGTGGTGAGTGGGATAAAGGACCAGTTAGATATAGTAGATTGCCTTGCTGTAGTGAGGGCCCAATTAAGATTAACTTGCATAAATTTACAGTGGGCTTAATAGGAAGTTTTCTGATTTGTTTCAGTTCCATCCCATAGAAAGAAAGGAGGCATATGGTGATCTAGTTGGGGTTTGGCAAGGTGTGCTCCATGATAGAGCAAGGGATTCAATAGTAGAGGATAATGTAGCATTGACCTCTTTCACCAAGAAGTCAAGATTGGAAAGATAGGACTAGGTAGTGAAAATCAGGGTAAGGGCTTAGTATATTCCTGAAAGATGAAGGGATTGGAAGTAAGGTGAAAAGTAGGTGTAGGAGAATGAAGGCATAAGAAAAGATGGAAAATAAAAGATCATGATTGGAGAAAGGAAATGTGGAGTCCTTGAACATGGAAGTAGAACACTTGTGGGTGATGGCAAGATCAAAGATATGGCCATCCCTGTGTATAGCTGAGGTGGGAAGGACGAGGCAGAAGTCACGGAGTTCAAGAGATTGAGGAAATGGGAAGTTAGCAAATTTGAGCTAAGATCAACATGTATATTGAAGACCCCCAGAATAAGGGAAGGAGTTGGGGTTGAGAAGACTGTGATCTAGGCACTGAACTCATTGAGAAAGAAGGGGAAACATTCCTAGAACTGATGGGTAACGACTGCCAGAATCTGGACTGGACGATAAATTTGGATCGAATGACCCTTAAAGAAGGAGCAATTACTGAGTAATAGTACAACAGGGAGAGTCTGGAGGTGGCAATGGGGAGCAAAGAGTGTTCCAATATGTAAATAGTGAGGAGAGGATCACATGAGGGAAAGCCATGTGACCTTGGAAAAGTCACTCTGAACCTCAGTTTTCTTGTGAGTGAAATAAGATTAGATTTAGCTTCTGATGCCCCTTCTAGCTCTAAAAGTCTGAGACAGTGATTTCAACCTCACCCAGCATCAGACTCTTTGGACACCCTAGCCTAAGGCATTTTATCCAGCCCTTTGTCTCTCTATTTAAATGAATATCTTTACTAGTCTAAACCTTTATGAAAAAGAGCTAGATAGCAGTATAAATAGATGGATGTGGATGTAATTAGCGTAAAATATACTTGTGCTTTGAGTTGGTGATCACTAATCTGCGATTTCCTAACCCAGGGCTGTCTCTGACCCTGTTAATAATATTGAAGAGATGACCACCATCTTCCCTTCAGTGTTCAGTACGATGTTGGATACACTACTGAGGAATAGTATGGACCTGAATATCCACTGTTTTGAAACCTCTCTCTGTCTCTCTGCCTCTGTCTCTTTGTGTGTGTGTGTGTGTGTGTGTGTGTGTGTGTGTGTGTGTGTGTGTGCGCGCGCGCGCACGCACGTCTGCCTGTCTGTGTGTCTCTGTCTCTGTCTCTCTGTCTCCCTCCAACTCTCTCTCCCTCCTCATCCCCTCCCCTTCTTCTTTTATGTCCTCTTTCCCCTCTCCCTGTCTCCCTCTTCTTCCCCTTCCTCTCCTCTATTCACCCTGTGTCTCCCTCCTCCTTTTATTTCTCCTTCCCCTTCTCCCCCTGACTCTCCTTCCTTACCCTCTACCCTTTTTTCTTCTCCCTTTCCCTTCTCTCCCTTTTCCTTTCTCTTCTCATCTGCTCTTTCTCCTTTCTTCCCTCCTCATTTCTTTCCTCCATCCCTTCTTCCTTCCTCTCTCTTTCCTTCTACCTCTCCACTTCTTCTCCTTTACCTTCTCTTCCCTTTCCCCTTCTTTCCCTCTCTCAACTCACTTTCCCTTCTCTACTCCCTTTCCTTTCTTTTCTCCTTCCCTCCCTTTTTCTTCTCCCTTCTTCCTTTCTTTCTGCATCTCCTCTTCGCCCTATCCCTTTCCCTTCCATTCCTATTCTCCATTTCTTTCTTCCCTCTCTTCCCTCCTTTTCTCTTTCTTTCTTCCCTTCTCCCCTTTCCTTCTGCCTCCCTTCTTTCTGCTTTCCTCTTTTTTCTCCTTCCCATTCTCCCTCTACCTCACCTTCTCCTCCCTCTCCATCTGTTTCCATTCACTTCTCCCACTCCTCTCTCTCCCTCCTCCCTGCTCTCTCCCTCTCTCTCATCCTCTTCCTCTCTTCTTTTCCATTTCTTTCCCCTTATCCTTGACCTTTCTTCTCCCTCTCCTGCCTCTCCTTTTCCTTTTCCCCAATTCTTTCCTCTTCTCTCTCTCTTCTCTTCTCCCTCTCCCTTCCCTTCTCACTTTCTGTCTTTCTCATTCCCCTCTGTCCTCTAGTCCCTTTTCCTGACCTCTCTTTCTTCCTATTCTTGCCCTTACCCTCCTCTTCCCTTTTTAATTACTTTCTC
>CM053623.1:415991493-416013208 GCA_028646595.1 Phalanger gymnotis
TTTAGGAATTCCCAGAGATGAGCCTAATTTGGGAAATCCTACGGTATTGTTTCTTGTTGTTGTTTTACGCCAAATCTCCCTGCCTCAGTCCAGACTCAGGGACTTGGGAGGGGGAGACAGTTTTGTGGCTCGTAGTATCTCTTAGGTAGAGGAACTTTCATTTGTTAATCGTTTGAAGTTCATGAAGTTTCTTACAGAGCCTAAGTAAATAAGAAACAACCTTTTAGTTAGTTATGCCCAGTGGTACCAACAGAAGTAGTTTCTTTTGTGCTGAATTGAATAGACTAGGAAAGCTGAAGTGAAAACATGGAACCAAGTCACTAAGCTAAGGCACCTAGAGTTTCCAGCCTGTGGAAGCCTCACAGCTTTAGCCCAAGCCAACAGGAACTCACATCCAGCAAAGCTCCCAAGTCTAATGGAGTTAGTAACACAGGAGAACTTGCTTTGAAGGTATTTGCATTCATTACAAATCCAGACCAGACCCAATGTGTGTCCTAAACCTCAGGGCACCAAAAGTACTAGAAGGCCTGTCATTTCATGGACTCAGAGACAGAGAGCTGAGACCTGTGCAACAGACGAGATGTCCTCTTAAATTTGCCCCATCCTCTGCCACCATGGCACGAGGCTTTGGGTCTGATGAGAGACAGAGATGACAAAGGGCTCACTTAGCTTGAAAAAGGTAGCAGGAACATTGCTAACTTTAGAGGGAGCATGGTATATAGTACCAAGGTCCCCCGTACTCCCAAGTGCAGCCTGAACCAGATTAAAATGTAATTGGGAAATATTTAATGAACTAAATAAAAATAAAATAAAACATAGATAATGTTAGTATGTGGTTTTCTAAGTCAACATGTAACCTGCTTATGTTCAGCTTAGTCACCCCTATTTCTCTTTGAGTTTGATGCAACGGGTGTAATAGATTTGGAATTAAGAGGAATCAAGTTCAAATCCTACCTCAGATACTTTTAACCACTCTGTGCCTCAGTTTCCTTATCTGTAAAATAAAGAGATAGGATTCAATGGCCTCAGATGTCCCTTTCAGCAATGAACCTATGATTCTCTGATGCCAACTCTAAGTTCAATCCAGCCTGGCATCTCTGAACTAGGCTAGGTACCCAGTGAGAATTTCCTGTTGCCTCTACTGATTACCTAAATCCTCAGCTCCCCAGGGTTGGGAATGATCAGCAATAGATGACAGATGACACTAATACGCTGGGTGGACATGGAAGGGGTGGGGTGCTTGGGGATCTTTAATATTTACTTGTCATACCTTCTCTTCTTTCCTTGAGCCTGTCCACCAGCTCCTTCACTTCTCAACAGATGACCTTGCCTTTCTTTTTTCACAGATAAAACTTAACCATCTGCAGTGAGCTTTCTCTGCTTTCCTTTCTGCATTTCAAAACTTTCTCAGTCATTTCATGTTCTCTCTTTTTTTTTTTCCAAAATTTGAACAAAAGGTGGCCCTTCTTATTTACAATCCCACTCCCTGTTGATCTCCCCTGGAGTTTGCCTCCTCAAATATTCCTTCTCATCTTAAATCTCTTTATGTCTTTTGGCTCCTTTCTTGACTTTCTACAAGCATTCTCATGTCTCCCCCACCCTAAAAAAATTTTTTAAAAAAGCTTCATTTGACCCAGACATACTCTCAACTTCCATTCTCTGTCATCCCTCCCTATTATCCAAATGCCCCAAAAGAGCTGTCTATACTCATTGTCTAATGCTCCTCGCCTCTCACTTGTTCCTTTGCCAGTGACTAGGTGGATTTCCAAATTGACCTTTTGGAGCTAGTGGAACAAAGTTCTCATCTGAGTCTCCTGTCACCACCCCCTCCCTTTAGCAATACTTGGCATGCAGTAAATGCCTAATAAAAGCTTGTGGACTGACTAAGCTAAATCCATGTTTCCCTACATCCTGCCATGGCAGCCTTTGTGTAGCTGTGTTCAGTCAATCCATCGATAAGCATTGATTAAGTACCTATTATGTGCTGGAGATACTGGAGATACTAGAAATTCAAATATAAAAATGAAAACATTTGGCTGAGAAAGAGCTTACATTCTATTGGGAGAAACAGTGTGTGTGTGTGTGTGTGTGTGTGTGTACACACATGCATATATATGCACACACATATGTATGGGTATATATACATGCATAACCATATATGTGTATATATGGATATCTACCTGTAAACATAAGGATGAGCCCCTTTGTGATTTCAGTGTAATGTTGCACACCCTGTAAAGGCTGCCTCTGGCACACTGGGTGGATAACTAGCCTCTGAGCCAGGGAGATTTGGGTTCAGTTCCTAACAGTCACACAAGCTGTGTGACCTGGCCAAATGTCTGAACCCCTCCATACTCTAGGCAGCTCTCAAAGATTATAAATTGCCGAGAAGGTGCCAACCTGCATTGGCAGAGGAAGTTTTCCATTTGCATATGATTTTCCAGACTGATACCGTGCCTCAGCTGCCTCCTCTTTCCACTGGTAAGTTATTTCCAAGAACCTCAGTTTAGGGCTCTGACCAGCCACCCTTGATTCTCCAGATTATACCACCTTCCACATCACAACCCCGCCCCCACACATACATTCCCCCATTAGAATGTATCCTCTTCAAGGATAGGGACTTTTTTTTTTCATGTATCTCAATCCCCTGTGCTTAGCCTAGTGGCTGGCACCTAGGAAGAGCTTAATAAATGCTTGTTCACTGACCATCTGACCCACCTGGGCCGGAAAGCTGTTTGGTCCATTTCCTGTATCTTCATCTCTACAAGCTAGGCCATAACCAAGCAATGGCCGCCTGCCCAATAATCACCAAAAAGGTTCAGGGTTTGAGGTTTTCTAGCTTTTTAAACTGAAATCTCTCCTCCCAGTTCCTGTAAGAAAGCTGGTAGGAAAAAGGCACTAAAACAGTCTGTGCCTTAGGGGCAAGTTCATTGTCTCTTGCTGCTGTATCAGCTGCTTGCCTGGTCTTTTCATATGCAGATGAACCACTCAAAAGCCTTATGTCCTTTACTAGGTGCAAAATGATCCACTTCCCTCTGAAAGGGGCTTACTCTTATATAACTATATACAAAATATCTGTAAAATGAATTCAGTGTAATGTGGGAGGGGAGAGGCACTGGCAGCTGAGGGATCAGGAAAGGCCTCATGTAGGAGGTAGCATTTAACTAGGAATTCTAAGATGAGAAGGTGGGGAGGGAGTGCATTCGAAGCAGGGGGGACACATGTACAAAGGTGTGGAGATAGGAAATGGAAGGCATGAGTGAGGAGCAGCAAGCGAGTCAATATGGCTATTCCTGAAGGGTTGCTGTGTATATTAAGGCTGGAAAGGTAGGCTTAAGCAGGGTTGTTTTAAATGTCATTCAGCTGAGATAGAGGTTGCTTTTGGCCATCTGTACAACATAATAACGTCCGGTATCTGTGATGTTCAGGACTTAGTATGGTAGAGTAGAGGGCATCTAGGTGGTACAGTGGATAGAGTACCAGCTCTGAAGACAGGAAGACTCATCTTCTTGGGTTCAAATCTGGCCTCAGGCACTTACTAGCTGTGTGACCCTGTGCAAGTTACTTAACCCTGTTTGCCTCAGTTTCCTCATCTGTAAAATAAGGTGGAGAAGGACATGAAAAATCATTCCAGTGTCTTTGCCAAGAAAACCCCAAATAGGGCCATGGAGAGTCAAACACAGCTGAAAACAACTGAACAACATGGTAGAATAAGAGGAAGCCAGATGGTTTGGACAAGAAATGTCCCATCCCAACTTACAGATGCTTCTTCTCACTGACCACTTGTCAGTGATACTGTAATAATAATAATAATAGCCAACATTTATGTAACACCTACTATATGCCAGGCACCGTACTAAACAATTTACGTTATTATTTCTTTTGATCATCATAACAACCCTGGGAGATAGGTGCTATTATCATCATTTTACAGATAAAGAAACTGATTCCAGGCCAGGTTCTCTATCCCTTGTACAACCTAGCTGCCTGTAGAAGGTATGCTTATAGTAAATGGGAGGTTGGACTATATTATCTCCCATAAAGCAGGGATTCTTAACCTTTTTTGTGTCTCAGACCCCTTTAGCAGTATGGTGAAACCTATGAACTCCTTAGTCAATCAGAAAGCACCTACTGTGTGCCAAACTCTACAAGCTACTAGAGATACAAAAAAAAGGTAAAATACAGTCCTTGCTTTTGAGGAACTTTTACATACATAAAATAAAGTACCTAGGATTACGAAGAATACTGATTATTTTGAAATATAGTTATCAAAATATTTTTAACACAGGTTTAAAGAATCCTTCTATTGTTCCTCCCAACTCTGAAATTCTTTGAGCCAACCAATCACTGATGCTTAGCGTCCACTGAACCTCAACGCCTCTTCCAAACCTATCTCACATTCATTAGGGAGAAGAGAAGAGCACAAAAAGGGAGGATGTAAGTACCCTCCTGGTGGTTGGGTGGATTAAGGTTCTTTAAAAATGTGGGAGAAGCCAGGACCTTCAGTTCTGAGACTGCTTCATTTCCTTCTCACAGTGAAATAGACTCCTGACCCATCCCGAAGTCTGTGAAATCTAGGACTGCCTGGGCCCTGGGGTTGGAGCTTGCTGCTAGCCCTGAGCAATCATAATTCCAGTGAGAAGTGATGCTCTTAGCCCCAGGCTTCAATGGGAGGGATCACAAGTCTCCCCAGGATTCTCTGGCTGCTGGCTGTCTGACAGGTGTCTTCACTGAAAGCCTGAAGCCCAGACATGTGTGATCCTTTTGCCTCCTCCTTAGCTCACAAATTCTCTGATCCAGGAATTCTGCTAAAAAGGCAATCCTCATACTCCCATCAATGACGCGGATCCAAGATGAGCTGGCAGCCTCCTCCCACTGCATCTTAATTCAGCCAACGCAGGAGGGGGATTCAGGACATTTGGGATGCCCCTGAAAAAGATGAATCTCTGGAGACAATAGAAGCCGTCTTTATGCATGCTCAGGAAATACCCACTGCCAGAGAGAAATGACAAGCCCCCTGACTTTGCCCCAGAAATGTTGGTTGCCTTTAGCCTCAAAAAACAAACTTAGGTTTTGAGCCTCCTGGTAACAAGCTCAGGGTTACTGCTTTGTTTATACCAGCTGTTCTTAACTCTTTTTGTGTCATGGACCCCTTGGGCAGTCTTGTGAAGCTAATGAACCCCTTCCCTAAATAATTTTTAAATGCATTGAATAAAATGCATAGAATTAGAAAGGAAATCAATTCTATTGCAATACAGTTATCAAAACAATTTTTTAAAAAGGAGTTCATGGATCCCAAGTTAAGAATCCCTGAAAACCCAGCCCTCAGACCAGTTGGCATCCCACTCCCCCATCAGGCCAGCTCACAGACAGCAGCTGTATGACTTGGCCTCTCTGAACCTCAGTGTCCTCATCTGGCACCTACCTGGCATGGTACTTGTGATAATCAGATGAGAAGACATATGTAAAGCCCTTCATAAATCTTAAAGCTCTACCATCAGGACAGTTATTACACATTCCAAGAAGGGCCATGAATGTGGGCGGCACAGTGCTTACTCTAAGTGCTTGTCTCACAGACAGTGAGCCATACACATACTGGTGGGTTCATTTTCTATGGGACCAGCTTGGCCTCTGCCCTCATCCAAACTGTATGGGGTCCACAGGTGCCTCTGTGTATCTGTGCGGAAGATAATTACAAAACAGCCGGCATTCACACGGGCCATTAGGGCTACAAAATAAGTGTTTTCACATCTGTTTGATCCCAGCAGCATTCCTGTGAAGTCAGCAGTGCAAGAATCATCACTCTCATTTTAAAGATGATGAAATTGTAATATTGAAGGATTAAGTGCACTGGCCCAGGGTCACACACCCAATCAATAACCGAGCCAGGAGAGAACCTGGAACTCTGACTCCTAAGTCCAGTCCTCTCCTCCTCCTATACCATAATACCTGTCTTGGCCAGGTCTATCTGGCCTTTTGTCCTAGAACAGGAAGCTGCTTGAGGGCAAGGATCGCACAAAGAAAGGGTTTTATGTCCCATACAACCCAGAACCAATGAAGGTAACAGAAAGGAAAATCCATAGCCAGGCCCAAGGCGTAGAGACCTAACTTTAGCCTTGCTCTTTATCCCTGCCCCATCAGTGGCAGTGTGATACTGGAAATCCAGATAAGGTAGGACTGAGTGTTATGTGCAAAACAGAGGAGATTGCATTCGACCTTGAAAGTAATAGGAAACCACTAGAGTTTATTGAGCAAATGAGTGACAGACCCAGGATTTCATTCAGCAAATATTTACTGAATACCTACTATGTTTAAGGCCTTGTGCTTGGCACTGTGGGGAAAGAGAGAGGGAAAGGGAGTGGGAAAGGGAGCGAGAGAGAGTGGGTGCATAAGATAGTGTCCCTCAGCTTTGTGGGAGATATCAGATGATTGGGCAGTGATTTGGAGAAGGAAGGGCATTCCAGGCAGGCCCTACGGTCTGAGCCAAAGTCATGAAGACAAGAATGAGCTTTCCATGATCTTAAGACAACTAAGACAGAAACCTGGCTAGGGCAAAGAGCACATCTCAGGGAATCATAGGATTATGGTCACGTGGTTCTTATCAGTTCATCTGGGTACATCAGTGAGAGCTGTAGGGGGGTATTCTTAGGGTTTATTGAATGGATCAGCTGTTGAAAGTAGAATACCTTTTTATAATTCAAAGTCAATAGTGAGGTATACTCAAGCACTCCCCAGATCTTTGTTTCCTTTGGTATGGGTACTTCCTTGACCAACACAAATGGTGTTCCATGAGTAACCAGTCCTTGAGAATTGCTGGGATGGAAAGATTCATGCTCCAATCTGGCCACCTGGGAATAAACTTCTCTAAACTTAGCTTTCAGAAGCAATACAAGAGTTTCAGAGGTGGAAAGAATCTCTGTGGCCAGCTAGTCTAAGTCATGCCTAACATGAGAAATCTCTCTGCAGCATACACCCACCAGGTGGTCATCTGGCCTTTGAATGTATACTTTGCTTGGAATATATAATGCTTACTGGTCCCAAGTAAGGAGGAATTCAGTTTGATTAACCTCCTCTTCTCCTGTGGGTCTTGTTTCTCTGGAGAGAATGATACTATTGCCTATTGTCTAACCCAGAGGATAGCAAACATTTCTGAAAAGGCAGGAGAGGATTGTGGAGCTGTGGCAGGTGAATGTGCTTGGGGAAAAGGGAGATTTTTTTTTGTCATGGACACCTTCATTTTTCAAGAATCAAATCCTGCAGTCCATCACCTGCAAACAGAAGCAGGTTATAAAGCATAGAGGAGTGGGGTGTGGAGCCTGGCTCAGGAATATTTCACATTCACTTGGAGGCATGATCTTAGAGGAGTTCTGGGGTCCAGAGTAGACATTCCCATATGAAACCTACATCCTAGGGGGCACAGCACAGCTGGAGGGTTGGAATGTACATGACTGCTCATTACCAGGCCATTTCTCTGCTCTTATTATGAGGCTGATATGAATCCAAAGAAATAGGTAGTCACCTGAGTAACCTCAGGAAAACAGCTAGTTTTGCTCTTAACACTGGTGGGAGATGGGGCCAGGGAATAAACCTTTCATTTGAGTTAAGGGTGAGAGCATCCGTTCTTCTTGAAAAATTAATGGATTTTTAAAACCGTTGTAGGCACAGACTGAACATCCACCCAATTGGCCAGGGTTTGAATACACCCAGCTGTGAGGGGCAGAGATAACGAGGGCTTTCACTTCCTCTTTATGTTCCATCTAGAAGTGCTACTCTTTCTGCCTTTCTGATAATGAAATTAGTTATTTTCTAGGAAACATGTTTATAGAAAGGCAGCTTCGCTCACAGCATTGTTTTAAGCACTGTTTGTGGCTGGGAAGCATTCCTCCGACAGATAACTTAGATTATGGAAGAACCCATTACAAGGAGTATGGAAAAAAAGATGAAGTAGAATCCCCTAACCCAAAAATCAGTGGTAAGTCTGCCCCTGGGGAATGGGAAGCTCTCATGAATGGCATCCTAACAACTCAAGTACAAACAGTTCAGAAGAAGAAAAGGAGAAGATAACAAATGGATGTACACGGAATTCACTGGACAATTCACTGGACAAAAGGCATGTGTAGAAAATACACTCAAGCATAGGGTGAACACAAAAACATAATATAGCCCTGGAAGGATAATGTCAGGAGTGCAAAAGCTCAGAACCAGCCAAGGTTGGCAATGAATGCTAAGGAAACATAAAATACTTTTTTAAAAGCTATATTGGTGAAAACAGGAAGAACAGAGAATGGATTGGACTGTGGAAAGGAGGGAACCTCTTCGGGATATGAATCCCTTGTCCCGTTTAGGAGAGGAACACTTTTTGTACATGTGCAAAATAGCATATGGTCTTAGTTGACCCTTTAACCAAAAAGCTGTTATCTAAAAAAATGCAATTCAAATGTGTCCATACTTAAGTTCTTATTTTAAATGAGTGAAATTTAGTATTAAACATTTTTAAAATTTAAAAAAAAAGCGAAGGATAGGACTTCTGTTTAGAGTGGGTGGTATGAAAACAGATGATGGATGGAGAGAAATCATAGTTATTTAAGCTCTTACTTGATTTTGTGTTGTTTTTTCCCCAAGGATAATGATCTTCAGACTCAGAAGAACAGAGCAAAAATGGTTAACAGGGAGTTGAAAACTCAAATCAGTGAAAAGGTAAGAGGGCACCTCATTGTTTTCAGTGAGTTAAAGTCACTAAGCTCCAATGAACTCTATGCCAGAGAACTGAATAAACTAGTGTGTATCATTACTGAATGATGTTAGTGACCTTTGAAAAGCAATGAAGAATGGAAAGATGCCATGCGACTAGAGAAATGCAAACTTTTCTCAATATTCAAAAAAATAGAAGAGGGCAGGCGTCTTCAAAACATCTACCAGTGAGTTTGACTTCAATTCCTGCCAAAATTCTAGAACATTTTGTGAGTATTTGCAAGAAGTAATGATCAGTATGAGCCCAGGTGGTATGAACAGTGCTGGATTTTGAACCAGGAAGACCTACATTCAAATCCTCCCTCTAATCGCTGACTAGCCATGTGACCCTGGGCAACTCATAATTTCCTCATTTATAAAGTGCAACTTATAATAGCACCTAACACTTAGGGTTGTTGTAAGGATCAAATGAACTAACATCTCTAAAGTGCTTCGGGAGCCTTAAAAAACTATTTAAATGCTAGCTATCATTTTTCTTGCTATTATCATCTGAATCATTATCATCAAGAATAGGTCATATCAAACTAAACTCATTTCTTTTTTTTAACAGGGTTGCTTACCCTGTAGAGCAAGAGAATCTGTTATGTATAGTATATAGAGTTTCAGCAAAGCATTTACCAATGTCTCCTGTTGTCCTTGAGGAGAAGATGGGGATGTATGGACCAGATGATAATACAGTTAAATGCATTTGAAACTTGTTGAAAGCAGTTTTAAAGAGTGGTCCCTAATAGATCATTGTCAATTTATAACGACAGCTGTAGTGGACTGATCCAGGGACCTATCCTTGACTCTGTGCTGTTTATCATCCTAGTCAATGATGTTAATGATGTCATTGGAAGTATGACTTCCATTATCAGATTTTTAGATAACACAAAGTTGGAGGTGGACATAGGGAAGTAGATATCTAATATTGGATGACAAAAGAGATCCAAAACAAAGGGCTGATCTAATAAGGGGAATTTAATAACAGTGAATATTGAAGCCTATACCTGGGTTCAGAAAATCAACTGCATAAATATAGGATGCATGGTTAGGCAATAATTTTGTATGAAAAAAATCTGGGTTTTAGTGAATTGTAAACTCAATATGAATCAACAGTGTAACATGGCAGCCAAAAAAAAAAAGGCAATGTTAGGTTGCATCAAAAGAGGTATAATGTTTATAATCAGAACATGTCAGGAATTTCCAGCCTCTACATATCAGAACAAGCATGAGTATGTCAGGAGCAGATTGGCCAGAATGATGCTGGGTCTAAAGATGATTCCATAATGGCATTTGTTAGGGGTTTAGAGATTCTCGCCATAATGAGGTAGGTTGAAGGAACTGAGGGTGAACCAAAATGAAGAGCCTGAACCAAAACAGCATAATAGCTGTCTCCAAATATTTAAAAACAAGCAATGTAGAAGAAAAAGAAGAAAAGGAAAAAGAATTTCTTAAACACTTGCTATGTGCAGAACACTGTGCTGGGGATGAAAATAGAAAAGCAAGACAATCCTTGTTTTCAAGGAGCTCACATTCTCAAGAGGGAGACAGCTCAGAGAGCAGGTTTCAGCTGCAAGTCAGATGGAAAGGTCCCACGGTCCTTAGGGTGAGATGGCAAAGCAGATGGTGATGAATCTTCTTAAATATCATTTCCTTGATAAATCATCTCCCTTTTGATGTGGAACCACTCACAGTGCCAAGGATTTCAGTGGTGAGGACTTTCTTATCACTATAATCAATAACCGTGACTGAGTAATTAAACTTATTCTGCTTGCCCCTGGCTAAGAGTGACAAACATTTGTTCATTTAAGCAATGGGTTACAAGTTGCACAGAAGCTGATGATAGATAGCTTTAAGATTAATACAAGGAAATACGCCTAAGTATTTAAGCTGTCAACAAGTAGAATGGGCTGCTTCAGGAATTAATGTGCTCCCCCTCAGAATTTCTTTCAGCCGAAGCTGAATGACTGTCTATTGGGAAAGAAATTCCAAGGGGGAACATATTAATTCCCAAAGCAGCCCATTACACATAAATATATGTGTATATGTATACCTCTAGCTGAGCTAGAAAGGAGACAGTGTAAAGGTTAGTATTTGATAAGCCAAGAGCCAGTTTGGGAAAAAGCTTTGAATGCTATATAGTCTGTTTCCCACACCGTACAAGATTCCTTCCTACAATATCTTGACATTTGACCTTTCCAACAGGGAAGTCATCATGTAATAAGGCAGCCCATTCCATTATTGGGCAGATCTTCTTCCTTAGTCACTTCTTAGGTCACTTCTTCCTTAGCTTTGAACCAAAATGAACCAAAATGACTTTATCAATTGACCATAGTTTTAACATCCTTCACACCTTTGCTTATGCCATACTTCATACCTAAAATGCCCTTCCCTGTCCTTTTACTTATTCAAATTTTGCTCATCTTTCAAAAGCCTGGAATTATTTTACTTTTACACTTTGGGGACATTTAACCTGAAGAAGAGAAGACAACTGGAGATCTGATTGCTATCTACAGATAGCCGAAGAGCAGTTATGAAGAAACAAGATAAAGTCAGTCAGTTAACAAACATTTATTAATTGCTTGCTATGTGAGTCATGCTAAGGCTTAGCTAGAGCTCCAAATAAAGACAAAAAAATGATATCTGCCCTCAAGGAGCTCATAGTCTAATGGAGATGATAGAATGTAAATAACTAGACATATGCAAGATATAAATGGGATAAGTGAAAAGTAATCTAAAATGGTAAGGCACTAGTAGCCGGAACAACCATGAAAAGCCTTCTCCAGCAGATGAGATTTGTACTGAGTCTTGAGGGAAGTCAAGGGGACTAAAAGGCAAGGATGAGGAGCAGAGCATTCTAAGCTCTAAGGGAGATAACCATGGCAAAGGCACTGCTGCAAAAGTGGGAGACAAAGGGACACGTTCCACATACTGCAAGTGGTTGGGTATAGCTAAATCATGAAGGAGACTGAAATGGAAGAAAGACTAGAGAGGGAGAAATGGCCCAAGTTAAAAAGAACTTTCAGTTCTAAACAGAGGATTTAATATTTGATCCCAGAGATAATAGGGAACCAGCAGAGCTCATTAAACAGGGGGTTGATTATGGTTAGGGCTACTCTAGAAACATCACCTTGGCAGCTGAGTGGAAGATGAATTAGAGTAAGGAGAGACTTGAAGCATGGAGATCGATTAGAAGGTTACTACAAATGACAGAAATGGCACTTGAACCCAGGTCTTCCTGGGTTCTTCCTGACTCTGAACCTAGTTCTCTATGCTCTATATCAAACCTCTTACCTTTGAAATTATATATTTTAATTTTTTGATTGCCTGTATTCTTTAAGATACCATTTCACAGAAAATACACATTACTACAAGGGCAGATTTACTTCTGAGTTGTAAATGACAATCTTTTTTTTAAGCTCTCATATGATCATACAAACATTGTTAATTCAGGAAGAGCCAACAGGAAAATGATCATAGACATGTTCCCTATTCTCTGATACACCAGATGAAAAAGCTAAATCCTAGAAAAGGAGACTGGAACTTCTAAGATATCAACAGAAAAATCCATTCCTTAGAAGACCTCACTTTAGATCATCGAAGTTGGTGGAGCCAAGATGACAAGAGTACAGGTAGCAATCCAGCTGAAATTTTCCAACATTACCTGCTAAACAATTTTAAAATAACTCCTCAAATCAAATTTTGGAATGGCAGAGCCAACAAAAGGTCAGAGTGAGACATTTTTTCAGCCTAAGACAATTTAGGAGGTCAGCAGGAGAGACTTGTGACACCAGGGTGGGAGCTAGTCCAGAACATGGCAGGGGCACCAGTGGTGGGCCTTGGAAGTGGCACAGTTGGGGCAACAGCAACAGCAGCTTCAGGAGCTCTCAGCCCAGAAATGGTAAGGGGATCTGACAATCAGAAAGAGATTACAGAGGACTGTTTGCTGGCACTGGGTACAGCTGGTGCTGATTGGCAACTCTGTTGCCCATAAGCAGTCTGGGTCACAGTTCCAATGTGGAGATTGGTCACATGGGAGCAGAGGCCCTGGTCACAGTTCTGAGGCAAAGAGAACATTAGCTCTTGTGACTACAGGAAAGCAGGGAACATAGTCACAGTTCCATGGCACAGAGGAGTGCTAGCACTCATAACTTCAGAGGAGCAGGGTCCATTCCTGGGTACACAGTAGAGCACAGACCAAGAGAGCAGTGATCACATTTCTCCATGGATCACACCATCTTGGAAGTACCAAAAAGTTACAAACACACACACACACACACACACACACACACACACACCAAACTAGCTCTGATAATATCAGCTCAAAAAAGTCTGACAGTAGGACAGTGACTTGAGACAGTGCCTACCCACCCACAGGTGAGCAGAGCCCAACTTTAACATAAAGTAAACTTTATGTTAACTTTAAGTATAATTTAACATAAAGTTCAATGTTAAGAAAATAAACAAATAACAAAAAAATAACTTGACACAGAAGACCAAGACACAAACTGAGAAGAAAATAACAATGTGAAAACAGCTACAAACAAAGCCTTAAAGAAAAATACTGATTGGACCAAAGCCCAACGAGAATTCTTGGAAGAGTTAAAGAGAGAAGCTTGGTAAAAGAAAAATTGGGGAAAAACTTAAAAAAAAATAATTAGCCTAATGATAAAAGAGGCACAAAAATTCATTGAAGAAAAGAAATCCTTAAAAAGCAGGATAGGCTAAATAGAAAGGGAGGTATAAAAATTTACTGAAGAAAAGAACTGTTTAAAAAGCAGAGGATGAGTGGAGCCAAGATGACCGAATAAAGACAGGGACTCACCTGAGCTCTCCCTCAAACCCCTCCAAATACCTTTAAAAATGACTAAACAAATTCTAGAGCAGCAGAACCCACAAAAAGATGCAGTAAAAACAAGTTTTCAGCCCAAGACAACTTGGAAGATCGACAAGAAAGGTCTGTTGCACTATTGTGAGGAGCAGCACAGTCCAGTACAGGCAGTGAGAATGCAGACTGGCCCTAGCAAACATGGGGCAGGCCTCTGGGTGGCTGAATCACTGGCAGCAGTGAAGGTTTCTAGACCTTTTAGCCCACAGACACCAAAGACAACTTGGACTGTCAGCAGGAAAGGTCTGTTGCATTTGGGTGAGAGTGGAGCACAGTCCAGTGCAGGCCACACCAGGTCAGCCCCAGTCACAGCAAACCAGAAGCAGACCTTGGGAGTGACTGAATCAGCCAGCAGCAGTGGCTGCTTCTGGAGCTCTCAGCCCATAGACAGTAAGGGGGTAAAACAACTGGTCAGAAGGAGATTACAGGGGTCTTTTTGCTAGCACTGAGGCAGGACTCAGTTGCTTCGTCCATACTCAGATCTGGGTCATAGTCCTAGGCGACAGTCTCAAGGTGAGGAGGAGCACTAGCATAGCAGAGCTTTCTGCCATAGTGGAGGAGGGACCCTCCTCATAGTTCCAGAGCAGAAAAGAGTGCTTGTGGTTGCTCACAGACCAGAGTACAGGCCAGGAAAGGAGTAAACACCTCTCCTCAGATCATACCACACTGGAAGGACTGAGAACTTAGAGGTCACTAGAGGCATCTCTGAAAAGAGCTGCACAAAACCCCTGAAGCTTGGGACAGTTCACCCTCTACCCTGGAAGCAGAGCCCTACCTTAACAAAGAGTTAAAAAGTCAAGTAATAGGCTGGGAAAATGAGCAAACAATGGGGAAAAACTCTGACTATAGAATTATTATGGTGACAAGGAAGGTCAAAATACACACTCAGAAGAAGACAGCAAAGTCAAAGCTCCTAAATCCAAAGCCTCCAAGAAAAATATGAATTGGTCTCAGGCCATGGAAGAGCTCAGAAAGGATTTTGAAAATCAAGCAAGAGAGGTAGAGAAAAAGTTGGGGAGAGAAATGAGAGTGATGCAAAAAATCATGAAAAACAAGTCAATAGCTTGGTAAAGGAGACACAGAAAATACTGAAGAAAATAACATCTTGAAAAACAGACTAGGCCAAATGGTAAAAGAGTTTCAAAAAGCCATTGAGGAGGAGAATGCCTTAAAAAGCAGAATTGGCCAAATGGAAAAGGAGGTCCAAAAGTTCACTAAAGAAAATAATTCCAAAAGCTCACTGCAAAAAATAATTCCTTAAAAAGCAGAATGGGACAAATGGAAAAAGAGGTACAAAAGCTCACTGAAGAAAATAATTCCTTAAAAATTAGTATTATGTAAGTGGAAGTTAATAACTTCCTGAGACATCGAGAAAAATAAAACAAAATCAAAAGAATGAAAAAGTCGAAGAAAATGTGAAATATCAGAAAAACAACTGACCTGGAAAGTAAATTGAGGAGAAGTAATTTAAGAACTATTGAACTACTGGAAATCCAAGATCAAAAAAAAAAAGAGCCTCAACATTATATTTCAAGAAATTATAAAGGAAGACTGCCCTGTTACCTTAGATCCAGAGGGTAAAATAAAAATTGAAAGAATTCACTAATCAACTCCCAAAAGAAATCCCAAAATGAAATATGAAAATTCCTAGGAATATTATAGCCAAATTCCATGGAGGCAGTGGTAAGAAGCAAAACAGATTTTTGAGGAGGGACAAGATAAAAAGAAAGAGAGAAGGGTAAACAGAAAAAAATAGGATAGAGGGAAATATACTATTAGTAATTATAACTGAATGTGAATAAGATGAGCTCACTCATAAAACTGAAGCAGATAGAAGAATGGATTAGAAACCAGAAACCAGAAACAATATGTTGTTTACAAGGGACACACTTGAAATAGAAAGACAGAGTTAAAATAAAGGGCTGGAGCAGAATCTATTATGCTTTAGCTGAAGTAAAAAGTCAGGGATAGCAATAATGATCTCAGACAAAGCAAAAGCAAAAATAGACCTAATTTTTTAAAATAATGTTTAATTTTTCCCCCAATTGCATCCCCCAATTTTTAACATTTTTAAAAAAGTTTTGAGTTCCAAATTCTCTCCCTTCCTTTCTCCCTCCCCTCCTCCCTCCTTGAGATGGTAAGGGATCTGATATAGGTTATACATAAGCAATATGTAAAGCATTTTCATATTAGGCATACAAGAAGCGTGGAGCAAAAAGGTGAAAATAGTATATTTCAATCTGTATTCAAACAGTATCAGTTCTTTCTGTGGAGGTGGATTGGATTTTTCATCATAACTCCTTTGGGATTGACTTGGATCATTGCATTGCTAAGAATAGCTAAGTCATTCACAGTTCTTCATCACACAATTTTTACATGTATAACATTCTCCTGGTTCTGCTCATTTCACTTTGCCTCAGTTCATTTAAGTCTTTCCAGGTTTTTCTGAAATCGTCCTGCTTGTCCTTTTTTATAGCACAATAATATTCCATCACAATCATTTGCCACAACTTGTTCAGTCATTTCCCAACTGATGGGCATCCTCTTGATTTCCAATTTTTAGCCACCACAGAAAGAGCTTCTATAAATATTTTTGCACAAGTAGATCTATTTTCCTTTTTTCAAATCTCTTTGGGATATAGACCTAGCAGTGGTATTGTTGGGTCAAAGGGTAGGCACAGTTTTATAGCCCTTTGGGTATGGTTCCAAATTGCTCTCCAAATTGATCTGGTTGGATCAGTTCACAACTCTACCAACAATGCATTAGTGTCCTATTTTTCTCACTTTCCCTCCAACATTTATCATTTTTCTTTTTTGTCATATTAGCCAATCCGATTCATGTGAGATGGTGCCTCAGAGTTCTTTTAATTTGTATTTCTCTTATCAACAGTGATTTAGAGCATTTTTTAAATATGGCCATAGGTAGCTTTGATTTCTTTGTCTGAAAACTACCTGTTCATATCCTTTGACCATTTATCAATTAGGGAATGACTTGTATTCTTAAAAATTTGACTTATTTCTCTATATATTTAAGAAATGAGGCCTTTATCAGAGGTACTTGCTGCAAAAATTTTTTTCCCAGTTTACTGCTTTCCTTCTAATTTTGATTCCATTGGCTTTGTCTGTGCAATTTTTAAAATTTCATATAATTAAAATGATCAATTTTATATTTTGTAATGCTATCTGTATCTTGCTTCATCTTAAATTCTTCCCTTATCCATAAATCTGACAAGTAAATCATTCCATGCTCTTTCTCCTAATTTGCTTATGGTTTCACCCTTTATGTCTAAATCATGTGCCCATTTTGACCTTATCTTGGTATATGGTGTGAGATGTTCTGTACCTGGTTTCCGCCATACTGTTTTCTAATTTTCCCGGCAGTTTTTGTCAAATAATGAGTTTTTGTCCCAAAAACTTGGATCTTTGGATTTATCGTAAATTAGTTACTATGGTCATTTGCTTCTGTGTATTGTGTACATAATCTATTCCACTTATCCACTACTCTGTTTCTTATCCAGAACAAGCTTATTTTGATAATCACTGCTTTATAATACAGCTTGAGATCTGATACAGCCAGACCAACTTCCTTCACATTTTTTTCATTGATTTTCTTGATATTCTTGACCTTTTGTTCTTCCAGATGGATTTTGTTATTATTAAAAATAGACCTAATTAAAAGAGCTAATCAGAGGAACTACATTTTGTTAAAAGGTTCCAGAAACAATGAAGTAATATCAAAAAATTTTACAGTGAGTTTCTCTCATAAAAGCCTAGTTTCTCAAATATATAGAGGACTGAGTCAAATTTTTAAAAATAAGAGCCATTCTCCAATTGATAAATGGTCAAGGGATAGTTTTCAGGTGGTTTTCAGCAGAAGAAATGAAACCTATCTAAAGTCATGTAAAAAATGCTCTAAATTACTATGGATTAGAGTAATGCAAATTAAAACAACTCTGAGGTACCACCTCATATCTATCAGAAGTGACAAATTTCTTCTGGAAGGGGTGAAGAAAAAATAAATACACTAATGAATTGTTGGTAGAGTTATAAATTGGTCATTGGCAAAGAATTGGAAATTGAGGAGATGGTCACCAGTTGGGGAATGGCTGAACAAGTGGTGAAATGTGATTGTGATAGAGTACTATTGTGCTGTAAGAAATGATTAGGGGGGAGTAATTTCAGAAAAAATCATGTCAAGTCTCACATGATGCAAAGTGAAATGAGAAAAACTGAGAGATCATTGTGCATAGGAACAGCAATGTTGTAATGATCAACTATGAAAGACTTGGCTATTCTGATCAGTACAGTGATCTGAGATAATTCCAAATGACTCATGATGAAAAAAATGCTATCCACCTTCAGAGAGAAAACTGATGAACTCTGAGTGCAAATCGAAGTATAATTTTCTTGCTTTATTTTTTGGTGATTAACTAATATGGAAATGTTTTGCATGATTTCATGTGTATAATTAATTTATATCATTTTGCTTGCCTTCTTAGTGAGTAGGTGAAAAGTAGGAGGGAGGGAGAGAATTCGGAACTCAAAATTTAAAAAGAATGCTAAAAATTTTTTTTTGAAAAGAAGACTATTACAATAACCTAAGTAAGAGGTGATGAGGGTCTGAACTACAATTGTGGCTGTGTGGGTGAAGAAAAGACTTATGTGGGAAAAGTTATGAAAGTAGAAACAAGATTTGGCCACCAATTAGATATGAGGTGTGAGTGAAGGGTCAAGGATGACACTGAGTGGGTCCAGATGATTGGGAAGATGGTAGTGCCCTTGACGGTAATGGGAACTTCAGAAAAGGAAGGGTTAGGGCAGAAACATAATGAATTCTACTTTGGACTCAGTAAGTTGGAGATGCCTATCAGACATCCCGTTCAAGATGTCCAAAGGCCCATTGGGAATTCATGACTGTAGCTCAGGAGAAAGACTAGTGCTGGATATATAATAGAGATCTAGGAATCATCCACATAGGAATGATAATTGAACTCATGGGAGCTGATGAGATCAGCAGGGGAGATAGCATAGAGAGAAAAGGAAAGAGTGCCCAAGACTGAGACTTAGGGGATATCCATGGTTAATGCGTGTGACATGAATATAATTATTAATAATAATAATAACTAGCATTAGATAATGCTTTAAGGTTTGCAAAGTGCTTTAGAAATATCTTATTTGTTCCTCATGACAACCCTGAGATGTACGTGCTATTTTTACTCCCATTTTACAGATAAAGAAACTGAGGCAAGCAGCGTGACTTGCCCACTCACACAGCCAGTAAATGTGGGGGAAGTGAGAATTGAACTCAGGTTTTCCTGACTCCAAGTCCAGGGCTTTATCTACTGCTTCACCTGCCTGGAGGAGAGGTTAGCCAACAGGGTTAAATGCTGGAGAGGTTAAGGATGAGAATTCTATCCAATCCAATAAACATTTGTCAAGTGCCTACTATATGCCAGGCATTGTACTAAGCACTGGGGAAGCAGTTAGTAAAAAGAAAGACAGTCCTTGCCCTAAAGGAGCTTACAGTCTAAAGAGGGACACAACATACAAAAAAAGAGGCAGGGGAAAAGGTCAGGCTACCAGTAAGAGGGCATCTTGTTCCATGGAGTTGAAACCATGCAAGGCAGTAGATGAGGAGTGGAGTGAGGCCAAATGTCCAGTTTCTGTCATCTATAAAAGAAGGCGTTGGGAAGATTTTAGTATGCTGCCTTCCAGTCAGAAGAGAGAGGAGGCTGAGGGATATGGTCTCAGTAAGGCTTGAATCAGCACGATGGTAAATTTAGAAGCGATGAGCTTATTGGGGTTGTTGTTCAGGTCATGTCTGACTTTTTGTGACTCCATTTGGGATTTTCTGTGGCAAAGATATGAGAGTGGTTTGCCATTTCCTTCTCCAGCTCATTTTACAGATGACAAAACCAAGGCAAACAAGGTTAAGTGACTTGCTGAAGGGCACAAAGCTAATAAGTTTCTGAGGCCAAATTTGAACTTGGGAATATAAGTGTTCCTGACTCTAGGCCCAGCACTCTATCCACTCTGCCACCCAGCTGCCCTTGGAAGAGTATCTTTTTTTAAAAATAAATTTATTTTTTATTTTTAGTTTACAAGACTCAGTTCCACAAGTTTTGGGGTTCCAAATTTTCTCTCCCTCCCTCTCCTCCCCCCTTCCCCGGCAGCATGTAATCCAATGTAGGTTCTACATATACCTTCACAACGAACTTATTTACATAATAGTCCAGTTGTAAAGAAGAATTATAACCAATGGAATGAATCATGAGAAAGAAACAAAACCAAAAAAGAAGGGGAAAAAAAGAGAGCAAATAGTTTGTCTCAATCTGTATTCAGACTCCATAATTCTTTCTCTGAATGTGCATAGCTTTTTCCATCATGAGTCTTTTGGAGCTGTCGTTGAACCTTGCATTGATGAAAGGAGCCAATTCTATCAAAGTCCTTATGGATACCATGTATCTATAATCATGTATCTCCTGGTTCTGCTCCCCTCGCTCAGCATCAGTTCATATAAGTCTTTGCAAGTTATAATGAAGTCTGTCTGGTCCTTGTTTCTTAGAATACAATAGTATTGCATTACATTCACATACCACAATTTGTTTAGCCATTCCCCCATTGATGGGCATCCTCTTGATTTCCAATTCTTTGCCATCACAAAAAGAGCTGCTACAAATATTTTTGTACATACTGGTCCATTTCCTACTTGTGTGATCTCTTTGGGATACAGCCCTAGAAGTGGTATTGCCGGCTCAAAGAGTATGCACATTTTTATAGCCCTTTGGCATAGTTCCAAATTGCTCCCCCGGAGGAGTATCTTATTCCATAGAGTTAAAACCAGTTGGAGCAATGATGCAAAACAGAGAAGCTGAAAGAATTAAGATTTGTTTTGATGATTGAGATGTCAGTGGTTACTTTGGAGACTTCAGAATCAATAGAAAAGGTCATTTCTTCCCATTTCTCATCCAGGTCAGAACTTTGAAACATTCCACTAAAACATTCTTACAGACTAAGACATCCAAAGGACCAGGCCTGGAGGGATGTTTGAGCAGATGGTTTCCTAGGGACTTCCTTCATCTGTCTCTACCTAATTCCGTGAAGCTGAGGCTTGGAGAGCAATCAGAAGAAACTTCTTGAAGGCAGGGTTGTGGACTGTTTAGAGAACTGAGCAATCCCGGTCTTCCCATCATACAGTGTTAGAGTCTGTTTACTTGCGAATGGAAAGAGACCAGGGACAACAGGAATAGGCAATCCCCTAGAGCTCTTTATTACTGGCATACCAGGGCCTCCATCCTAATGATGAAGACCCCGACTCCAGGTTTAAGGCAGAATTTATAGGGTACAGAAACAAAGAGATAGTTAATTAGGGTACAGAGGCAATTAATGCACACAGCTAAGTCAGCATTCCGTTCTTATCAGTTCCTGGGGACTGGTCCTTGTCAGTTCCTGGGCCCGGACATTATCAGTTCCTGACGCCTCCTGTTCGTCGTCTTCTTGTCTGTAGAAACATATCCCATCTGGGGGTAGTCAATCTTGTAGGGTCCCACCTGGAGGTAATATTGGGGCAATTAGACCCTATCTGGAAGTAGTTAATCTTATAGGGTCTCATCCCGCAGTGACAGCTCTTGGAGCGCTAATGGTCACTCTGTGCATCCTGTATTCTCAACTATTTTCTTGTTAAAACTATTAACCCTTTCCTAGGTCCCTACAACAGAAGGACGGGGCAGGGTGAACTGAATGTGTTGGGGTTCAGCAGCTTTCAGGCTTATGAAGGTACATGCATCATCTCATTTGAGTTTTGCATCAGTCCTGTGGAGTAAGTGCTACAGATATTAACATCTCCAGCTTACAGATGAAGAGGCTCAGGCATGGAGAGATTAAGTAACTTGCCCGTGTTGAAATAACTGGTAAATTTTAGAGATAGGATTCTGTTAGAAATATATTTACATTGTCTAGGAATAAACAGAACTCTCTGGGAAGCCAGGAATGTTTTAATTATAATTTACATTTATTCCCCCTGAATAAATGGGTACCTCCCCTGAACAGAGTACAGGAGAGAGTACAAAGGACTCAGATGGACGCCAGTCCTTT